>CM060902.1:398518704-399118704 GCA_030737815.1 Allium fistulosum | reverse complement strand
ATTCTCATAATTGAAATAGTATAAAATCTTGAAATATTTAACATATCTGTTCAACTACAAAATTCTATACACAAACAACCTCTTAACTTTAACATTAAAATGCATAACAATCATTTTCCAAAATAGGAATGTGATGACCATGATATTATAAAAACTCATGATCTTTATATTTGAAATCATTAGATTTATGTTATTTTCATAATAAATCCAACTCCATCAACCAATAAACATAAAGTCCCTTGTCGGTTGATTTCAATTTTTTTATAATGATTTGTCAACCAAATTCAATTTTGATTCAAACATTAAATAAATCATGAAATGCTCTTAATTTATTTCCATAAATAAGTCAAATCAATTACATGATTTAACAATTTAAAGCTAATGCCTTTAATGTTCATAAAATTCTTAGTAAAATAAATTAAAGCAAATCTATATTTTTATTATTTGCTTATATGTTATTACTCATTTGTGTATCTGTAATAAAGACCCAACTTATAGGTAAACTCCATTTAATAAAATAGATGGTTGTCATTTTATTTTCAACTCTCAAATATAATATATATAATTCATATCAATTCATTTGCAAGTTTATCCACTTGAATACTTAAATTTTATTTTCAGAAAAAACAACAATGACTGCTCAAGCAAATGAAGTGAATTGTTAAATTAACAATGTTACATTTACAAGCATTTAGGATTTGTAAATGTTGTTTTAGCTCCTTCTAGAAAAGGAAGGACAAAACTTATAGTTTCTATCAAGAGTTTCATTAGTTCATATCATACTGTTAATTTTTCATTAAATGCTTACATTCAAATTAATGGTCTATGTTAAATGTTTTATAATGAAAAGTCTTTAATTTAGATAAATCTGAATTCACATAACATATAATTTTAAATTTGTCTCAAGTCAAATTAAATGATAAATTCATACCAACCCAGATCATGGCTATTATGTCATGTTTAATAATAAAATAAACTTATTTTAATTTTACTACACCATATCTAATTCATTATCGTGTTCCATATATAAAGTGTAGTAATCTAAATCAAAGATACACAATTGTAGTGCCTAAATTTGCATATAAAAAATATTTGAGTATATATTTCTTTATTCTTGTACATCTATTAGAAAACTTCACCATAACCTTAATAATTTCTTTTATCATAAACTTATATATGTTAGTAAGTATTTTTTACACCATAGTATATCAAAATATATGTTGTTATGATTAACATATATTATTAACCAAAGCAATTTTTTAAAACGCAATACATTCTTAACAATATCAATGATACGAAGTCATTGCCAAACCCAAAAAGAATTTAAATAGAAGGCAGAAGGGAAAAGTACCTTAGTATTACTTTAATATACTACATCATTCCAGTAATTTGACCGCCTCAGATTTAATTCAAATTTGCACAAAATGCTAGATTTTCTTCTCATTTACTAATTATCATAACATTCTAATCTTTGTTCCAAAACCTAAATAGCTTAGTCCTCATGAAAGATGGATTTTAATTTTGCTTCCAAATTGTTGGAAAATTGATGGATATGAACAATAAAGAGAAAATGATGGAAGTTATGTAGTGGATGATACCACTGTCTTGAAAGTGAAATCCAATAGGACTATGGTGCAATTGATAATTGTCGTCTGCTCGCAAGGTTAGCATAACGACCCTTCAAAACACTATACTCAAGGTTGAAGGGTTTTGAGAGTTGTAGAAGTCACTGCCTAAGAATTTTAAGTATATTTGAAAGTGTTAGTACCCTGGGTATTGATTTTGATGACAACAACCATATAAATATTACTACTGACATATCTCCAAGTTGTGCAGTTATTTTAGATATATTATTGAGACATTTACAAAGATATACAAGAACTTAGTGGAATAAAATGGATTATATAAGAAGGAAAATCAGAGTAATGGAAGAACAAAACCGATTGAAGAAGAATGTTGAAAGGATAGAGGTGTTTGAAGTGATGAGTAGTTGGTTGAGTCTTAGAATTCCTTGTTAAAGACCCCATGGAAATTGTACTTGAAGTTCATTAACCATTGACCTCAACCGAATCACCAAAAATCCACAAATATAAGGTACTTTGAAATCTGAAAATTTACAACGCTTATTGATGTTGTTGTGCTCTTTGAAAAATGCCTATATGTCGACATATGGGTATCTAGTATGTCGACATATGTCCCGTTAGTCAGTTTTTTTAAAATTCAAATCAAGGGATTTTCCCACCACCTCTTCACCAATAGACATGTCTCTTCAACCACTATTTAAAGCCTTTGGAAAATGAATTTTCCAATCAATTTTCTCTTCTTTCCTTTACTCTTTCATATCCAAACATTTGTGAAAGAAACCCATTGCATATTCTTATTCTCTTTGCAAATCCATACTATTTCAATCCAATTTTTCAAGGATTTGCAAACCACATGATATCAGGGAGTTTGTACTTGAATTCGTATCATTCTCTCTCTGATTTCATCTTATTTCTCAAAGAATTCAGAGATATATTGCTACTAGAGGTCTATAGGATCATTGTACCGAATCTGCAGGAATCTATATTGAAGATATGACTACATGCCATAGTCAATTGTTGTCTCTATAGGGAAAAGGGTGCTCTTGCAGTCTGTACATCAAGAGGGTGTATCTTTTAGTCCATGAAATAAAGATTGTAAAGGTGTTCTTGCCATCCATGGAAAACAAGTTGTGATAGTGAAAATCTATATGGTGCGGTACAGGACTAGATATAGGATTGGTTAATCCGAACCAGTATTAAAATTTGAATTTTATTTACTTTACCGTATTTTACTTTATTACTTACTTATTTATGTTTGCAATTTGAATAGATATAGTGTTAAATTCATAAGTTAGTTTTATAGATTTGAAATACACACTTCATCTCCTCTAGTGTTTAAATAGCCTTAAGACCCATTCCGCATTGTTCTATAGAAAGCCCATTTTCTAACATTTGGTATCGAAGCACTAGTTTTTAAAAATTCATAACTTGATTTTTGAAAAGTGTAAATGCCTAATAACACTAGTAACACTTTTATAGAGCGACAATCTACTACTAGACCCCTATTATTTAATGGTAGTAATTATGTTTATTGGGCTTGTAGGATGAAAATTTATTTATAGTCTAATGGTTTAGATATTTGGAAGATTACACAGAGTGAGTACAGTGAACCCTGCACTGAGTACTCATCTTGGACACCAGACTGAAAGACACGAGCACTTATTACTCAAAGACCATGAATATTTTATTTTATGCCTTAGATAATAATGAATTTAATCGAGTTTCCATTTGTAAGTCTGCATATGAAATTTGGAGAACATTGCATGTCACACATGAGGGCACTAGTAAAGTAAAACAGACTAAGAATTCTATGCTAACCAACCAGTTTCAACTTTTAAAAATGAAACCAAATGAGTCTATCTCTGATATGTATCCTAGATTTCAGGATATATTACATGCATTGATATCATTAGGAAAGAACGCCACTGAAGAGGACCAAGTCAGAAAGATCTTGAATTCACTTTATAGTGAATGGGATCAGAAGACTCTGGCAATCGAAGAAGCCAATGATATTAATACTATGAAAATAAAAATTTTAATTGGTAACCTAATGTCCTATGAAGTAAAGTTGCAGGTTAGAAAAGAGAAACAGGAAAATGAGAAGAAATCACTAGCAATCAACGCTATAAACGACAATGATGAACCAGATGATGCTGATGATGATGATATCTAGTTTAGGACTAGGAATTTCAAGAAATTCTTGAAATATTGGAAACCGAGCAAACTTCAGAAAACTAACAACAATAACTCCAGAAATATAAATGTTGTTAAGTGTTTTGAATGTGATAAACCCGGTCATTTGAAAAGAGACTGTCCTAACCAGAAGAAATCAAAGTACTCTTATAATACTTTCAATAAGAAGAAGGAAACAGGCTTTTAACGCAACATGGGATGACTCATATACATCATCAAGTGATAGTGATTCAAAACCAGAAAATGCCAACATGTGCTTCATGGCAAAGGATGAACAGGTATGGAATTTTAATAAAGAAATTATGAACATCTTAAATGATATGTACAAGGGATATAAAACTCTTAGGAAAGAGTACAAAAATAGTTTAGCAGAGATAGCTAGATTAAAAATGTTTAATGTAATGTTAACTGAACAAAAAAAATGTCTAGAAGATGAAATTGAAAGGCTTAATAGGCGTAATGATAAAAAGGATTTAACACTTAGAAGTTTTGAAAAACTGAAAAGTGAAAATGAATCCTTTAAATCAAAAAATCTTTCAATGAAGTCAGAGATCGCTGATCTGAATGAGAAAATAACATCTCTAAACAATTTTATTTTTAAATATAGTAAGGATATTGATAAAATGAAAACTAATGTTGGTAAATTTAACAAAGAAAAGGATAATCTAGAAAATTTATTATCTGCATCTAAACCCACTAATAATAAACATTGACTTGGATACACCCCTAAGGCTGAATCAAAGAAAAACAGTACTCAATGTACTAAATTTGTTAAGGCTACTGAGTTCAAACCAAAACCTAGGAAATTAAAGTTCAAATCCCCAAATAAGTTCATTAATTTATGGGTTCCTAGAAGATTAGACAATAATGAGAAAGAAAAATATATTGATAATTTTATTAATAATATTCATTTATCCGATGATTGTATTTTGAAAGGGCATCAAACTCTTCATGGGTTTGGCTTCTCAAAACTTAACCCTATGGACCCAAAAATAAAATAGGTACCAGTGCATTTATTTTCTATTTTTTAGGTACCAAACAATGGATACCGGATAGCGGATGTTCAAAGCATATAATCTATAGATATCGAGCAAGATTATATACAAAGATGGTGAGTTGGATATAATTCAAAAGGATATTGGCATTGGCAAAGTCAGTAACTCTAAATTTTTTTATATTTTACTTCATGCTTTGTATTGATTTTGATTCCCCTCATAGTTCTAGTTATATATATTTATATATATTTTTATCTACAAACTCTATACATATTGTCTAGTTGTCCTAAGCAATTCATTTTCGCCCTTTTTGTAGATGACAAAGGGGGAGAATATGCATAAATATACTAGGCAAAATGATCGGGGGAGTGCATAGAGTTAGGGGGAGTCAAATATAAAAATATTATATTTTGTCTCTTAAATATTTATGTGGTTGTCATCATTAAAAATGGGGAGACTATAAATACCTAAGGTATTAATTTTGATGGCAACAAACATATAAATATCACTACTAACGTATCTCTGAGTTGTGCGGTTATTTCAGATATATTATTGAGACATTTACAGAGATAAACAAGAACTTGGTGGAAGAAAATGAATTATATATGGAGGTTAGTCGGAGCAATGGAAGAATAAAACTAATTGAAGAAGAAGGTTGAAAGGACAAAGGTTTTTAAAGTGATGAGTAATTAGTTGAGTCTTAGAATTCCTTGTTAAAGACTCCATGGCAATTGTACTTGAAGATCATCAACTATTGACCTCAACCGAGTCACAAAAAATCCACAAATATAAGTTACTTTGAAATCTAAAAATTTGCAACACTTATTGGTGTTGCCGTTCTCTTTGAAAAATGCCTATATGTCGACATATGGGTATCTAGTATGTTGATATATGTCTCGTTAGTCAACTTTTTAAAATTCAAATCAAGGTATTTTTCCGCTGCCTTTTCGCCAATAGATATGTCTCTTCAACCACTATTTACAGCCTTTGGAAAATGAATTTTCCAATCAATTTTCTCTTCTTTCTCTTACTCTTTCATATCCAAACATTTGTGAGAGAAACCCATTGCATATTCTTTCATTCTCTTTGCAAATCCATACTATTTCAATCCAATTCTTCAAGGATTTGCAAATCACAAGATATCAAAGAGTTTGTACTTGAATTCGTATCATTCTCTCTTTGATTTCATCATATTCCTCAAAGAATTCAAAGGTATATTGCTACTGGAGGTCTATAGGATTATTGTACCGAATCTGCAAGAATTTGTATTGAAGATATGACTATTTGCCATAATCTATTATTGTTTTTATAGAGAAGAGGGTATTCTTGTAGCTTGTAAATTAAGAGGGTGCATCTTGTAGCCCGTGAAATCAAGATTGTAAAGGTGTTCTTGCCATCCGTGGAAAGCAAGTTGTGATAGTGAACTTCTGTACGATGCAGTATATGACTAGATGTAGGATTGGTTAATCCGAACTAGTATAAAAATTTGGGTGTTATTTACTTTGCTGTATTTTACTTTATTACCTACTTTTTTTTTTACAATTTGAATAGATATAGTGTTAAATTCATAAGTTAGTTTTATAGATTTAAAATACACACTTCATCCCCTCTAGTGTTTAAATAGCCTTAAGATCCATTCTTCATTGTTTTATAGAAATCCCAATTTTTTTAAAAAGATAGATTTAATTTCAGATAAAATTGGTGAGAGAGAGAGAGGAGATGAAGAAGATAATTTTGTTTTTGAAAAAATTTATATTCTTTTTCAAAGAAGAGAGAGAGAGCGAGAATAAAGTAAATGTGAAAATTAGCCTCTCTTGAGGCTCTCAATCACAATAAGAAAGCATCCCATAAATAAATATGTTTTCTCATAAATAAAGAATACAAGAGGTCAAGCAATGAAAAGACTATGGTTTTTGTTGTAATTATCCAACAATTGTCGGTCCTAGTGTGATACTGGTTGTTGAAATGTCAGGGGTTGTAACTGCTTGATGTAATATCATTAACTATAGTGCTTGTGTTTATGTCCTAGCTTTATAATCATGTTTTGGTCATGTAGCTCTCTGTGAGAGTTGTAACTGCTTTGGCAGCATGTCATTTTCCTTTTGAAATAATAAAACGTGGACTTTCCACTATGAAAACTAGGTTATCTTTCAAAAAATTGATTACATAGACTGAGTTTAAATCTAGTTAATTAAATGATAATAACTTTTAAAATTAAATTGAAAATTAAACCATACAACTTCAAAATACAATTTAAATCTAAAATAATTTATAATAAATTCTAAAATTAAAACTAAAATCAAACTATAATAATTTTTAAAAGTAAAATTTACATGGCATAGAAAATGTGTAGGTATTGCCTACGCATTAGTGATGGTTTTTTTATTATGAATAAAAACTCAATAAGCGTGTATTGCCTACGTATTCACGATGTCTTTTTTTTCCTCTGTAATGGTGTATGGAGGGCTCTACAGATAATTGTATAAATTTTGTACATGTGTCCGACGTCCGATTTGGTCCAAGGCTGTAAAGCGTCCGGTCCTGTACACTCGATTCTCATTTAGGACACAATATAGAACATGAAAAAATATACGAAAATTTGTCTGTATACACCCACATCCATCCGAATCTCTTATTGTGACACAAACACACCTATGTCTTGTCCAGTCCTACTGATCAAAAACGCTAGGTAAAAATGGCAGGATAATCTCATTTTGACATGTCACTGAATGTATGATGATAAGGATGAAAAATAAAAACGGCATTTACTAAGGTATTGTTCGCAGCCTTCCCTTGCGCAGTTGAACTTCGCATCGCGTCTGACGCGCCATTATCATGTCCCACCATTTATCCCATTAAAATGAGTGGACCAAACTATTGTGTTGGCATCGGACCCATTGGATGCCAACATTAATTAATTACAATTACTTTATTTCCAACCACATATTAATATCTCATTCCTTTCTAACCACGCATTTAAACAAATAATTAATACTCTCCAACAATTTTTTTAAAATACCTCTCAAATGCTCTTTTCTTAACATAACACAACGTACCCTCATGGTCTGTTCTTCATGAATCGAGCGGTGCATTTGAGCGGGACATTTGAGCGAAGAATTTGGTTGAAAAGCGAATGTGTTTGACGATGTGAAAGGGTTATTTAAGCGGAGTATTTGAAATGTGGATTTTAATTTAATCAATTTATAGTTAATTATTTATTTATTTTTATTGTGTAATATGCATTTAATAATTGCAAATAATAGGAAATAAATTGCACAACTTCATTAAAATAAACTAATGCATTTTCAAATTTAAATACATGCAAAAAAACTAAAACTACTAATGACAACGATGCAACAAATCCAATTCATACGTTATAAATTCTGTTGCTTCTTAAATTCGTCATTAAACTTTTCCACGATATCCAAGTTTGTAACCTTATTGCGAAAAATTAGCATAAGCTTCCACCGCTGAACATGTGTAATAAGGGCCAGTAAATTATAACAAAGTTGCACGATACTATTGAAACGATCTATATTTATGATCAACCTTCCAACATTATGCCTACTCGAATTGCCTTGCTCGACATGCCTATCACGTCTAGCCGGCTGAGTAACTGGAGGAGGGTCGATGTCACTAGCTACCCAATCAGAGTATATTTCATATCGACAGTAGTAAAAGGCTGAGCGGGTGAGTTAGGAGCTATCAGATTTACAAGTCCTCTTAGTTATGCAACCTCCAAAATGTTCAACCAACTCTCTGAATCTGTTACGGACCATTTTTTGAATTTTTTATCTTCGCACAGTCGTATTTCACCACTCTTCTGCACCGTCAATGTAATAGTTATCCGGATTCCAAAACTTCATTCCAACTATAGTAGTCTGTCTCAATCAACCAATATACGGTTTAGATTGCCTTATTTGTTCTTTATTTGTGTCTCAGACCAGTTAAAATTTATTCTGTCGTTAAAAGCGTTTGTCATCGATGCATAAAAAGAGCTGATTGAATTATTTCTTTCAGGTAAAAATCATATGCACAAGTCTATGAAAAATGAAAGTCTTTCAAGCGTTCATAAAATGATAGGCTGAGAGGAAATATAAGCATAATATCTATGCGATATTCTGAAAATTAAATATTATAAAATATAGCAAAAAAATGTTATATGAACAAAATATTCACAAAATTGCAAAAATATACCTAAAAAGGTAATTGGATTCATGTGTATAAATTATTGAATTTTCATATTTGAGAGCATTTGAAATAAACTTAATTTTGCAATCTAGATTTCTCATATAAGAAATATCTAGAATCTAGAATATATGGAATGATATATTTGAAATTGTATGAGAGAATATATAGGAGATATTTATGGAATAATATATTTGAAATTGTATGAGAGAATATTTAGCAGATTTATGGAGAACCATTAGATTAATTGAATGTCCACTTTTTATTTGACATATGAACTCCTATAAATAGAGGTGGATTCACTCATTTTGGATGTAAGAAAAAAGAATAAAAAATATGAACTTCTTTAATAAAATTTAGTAATAGAGTTTTTCTCCTTATAAGAAAAAAATCATTTTTTTCTTCTTCAACCTCTTGTCTATCCTTCTAAAATCACTTCTACATGCTATTGAAGAAAACTTCCAACAAAGTGGTATCGGAGCTTGAAGATCCTCCTAAAAAGATGGCAAATAGCCGCATTCCCTTTTAAGTCCTAATGCTCACCAACATCAATTATGACAATTGGAGTTTTAGGATGATGGCTCTCCTTAGAGCACACGACGTATGGGAGATTGTCGAGAAAGGCTACACCGAACAAGAGAATAAAGATAGTCTATCTCAAATTTAAAGGGATAGTTTGAGATACTTAAAGATGAAAGACAAGAAGGCTCTCTGTATAATCTATCAAGAATTGGATGACGATACCTTTGAGAAAGCGTTGGGATCAAAGTTAACCAAAGAAGCACGGGAGAAGCTTTGAACATCTTACAAAGAGCTGATCAATTCAAAAAGGTACGTCTTCAAACTTTAAGAGGAGAGTTTGAAACTTTGCATATGAAAGAAGGTGAACTTGCCTCTGATTAATTCTTAAGAGTTTTAAGGGTTACTAATAACCTAAAAAGAAACGGTGAGAAGTTAAATGATGTAAGAATTATCGACAAGATTCTTAGATCATTAGATTTAAAGTTCGAACGTATTGTCGTCGTCATCAAAGAGACAAAAAACTTGGAGGTCATGGCAATAGAGGAACCTCTTGGTTCATTACAGCTTATGAAGAAAAGAAAAGGAAGAAGGAAGAGATTGTGGAGCAAGTACTCAAGATATGAATTGATTCAAAAAGGGAAGAAAGCAATCGAAGCCAACAAAGACAAGGTTGTGGTCAAGAACGAGGAAAGGGTCGTGGATATGGATGCGGACTAGGTTGGAGACCCAATAACGACAATGACAATGACGACAACAACAAAAGAGGAGAAAGATCAACAAAAGTTCGTGTGAAAAGAAATTCAAAGTCAAGGCATGACAAGTCACGTGTAACGACCAGTATTTTGATGATTAAAAATATTAAATTTAATAAGATTTTTGGAATTTAATATTGGGAGAAATTAAAAATTTTGATTTATAAATGGAAAGGATTATTAGAATGTAATTTAATAATGTTGATTTAATGTAATTGACACCTATTTTAATGTAACTTCAATCAATTGAAATAATTAACTGGTTATAATTGTAAATAAGGAATAAAATAAACGTTGTATTTAATGGTGGAAATTGTATGTAATTTAATTGGAAGTGGTTTTAATATAGAATATGAAATCAACTATTTGTAAGTAGATTTATAATCTTTGTTTGAAATAATAAGTTAACAGATATGGATTACTAAGTTGTAACAATTGGTTTATTCCTCATCTCATTAATTAGTCCGTTTGAATATTAAATTGGTAATTAATGGAATTAAATACAATTGAAATATTTCAGTTAATATGAGTTAAGATGATAACTGTAGAATACGAATGTAATAAAATGTAAACTAATGTATTATATTCATAAGGAACCGTTGATTTAATAATAAGAGTGAAAATCAAAATAAAAGAATTTATTAGAATTTAAAATATAATAAACTAGGGTTTTATTATAGTTGTAATTGAACGTTGAAATTAATGTAATATTTAAACCTTGGAATTAACATGGAAAATTAAATTTCAAAAGATTATAAATTTCTGTGTAATTCCTGTTTAATCGAGGATGGTAAAATGGTAAACTTTTTAAATTTGAATTTAAAAGTGGTTAAATTGATTTTAAAATAATAATTTATTTAAAAAATTAGCCTTTTTGGGCACTGTTTTGGATTCGACGAAACCAGTTTCATCGGATCCGTAACAGTGAATTTTTATAGGATTCCAAGTTTCGTAGCGATCGGACTTACCGTTTGATCGTGCGTGTTCGAAACGCGTAGAAATCAATTAAAGGAATTTAAATGAATATAATTCGATTAAAAAAGCTCACTTCTGTATATAATGGAATTAGGGTTTGAAACTAGTTCCATTGAGTTTAAAAATATCGAAAACCTATATTTTGATATATTGAATGACCTATTTTCGTTTCGGGAACGAAACGGGCTTTTTAGGCCTTGGTTACCGCTTTGGCCCATTTGATCTGTTCCATCCATCTCTATTCCATTTTTGTCTATATAAATAGATTTTTTATGAAACCCTAGCAGACAATTTCTGTACGTACTTGTATTCTCATCTGCTCCTTCCCTTCTTCCCAATGTCAGACATCAAAACCCTAAATTCTCAAATTCCAAATCAAATCGAAAATTCAAACTCCTCAAAACTTATCAAGTTATATATCATCGCGAAGCTCTCGACAAGCGTAATCTACTTTTGCAATTCGTTTTTGCAAACGAGATTCGGTTTGGCCAGAAATCAGTGAAGAAGTCTCGGCCGTTGAAACTGGGGTTTTGTTTTCAATGGTGGATCTTTGACTTCGGAGCGATCGGGAGGTGCTGCATCGTAGAGGGCGTCAAGGGCTTTCGATCTATGTGGTTCGATCATCTCAAATGAGCTTGAGATCGCCAGGAACGGCGAACTATGGTGGCGGCGGCGCTGGCGTAGCAGGGAGGCGGAGGAGGTCGCGTGGGGTTCTGGTGGAGCGGCCTGGCAAGGCAAGTTCAATGGCGTCGTCTAATCATGGTGGTGTGGCTCTTAGGCGCAGCGGCGATGTGATGATTTAGGCAGCTGTTGGGTTCGTTCTCGAGATGATGGCCGTTAGGGTTAGGGTATGGTTCTGTTATTTACCATTTTGCCCCTTCATTTTAATTTAATTTTAACATTTATAACTTCTAACGTCTATAACTTTTGCATACGAGATCGGATTCCCACGCGGTTTCTTCCGTTGCGATCGTATCGACACTCTGGACAACAAGGAACTAGTTTGGTTAATTTTGGAGACTATTCAAATTTTGGCCTTTATTTGGATTTTAAATCGACTACAAATCAAAGATGAGTGATTTAACCCACTCACAAAATACTAAACCTTCTTATATTAGTTGAATTGAATTCATGATGTGATAAGAATATTATTGGTTACTGGTTGGTAGTTTAATTTGACATTTTTATTAGAATTGATTTTTTTTGAATTAAATTGTTATTTAAATTAATATTGAAATTAAATTGCCAGTTAAATACCTAATATTGATAACCAATTGATTATTGTGATTTATTGACTGATTTTGATGTTGATTGTGATGGATGCCTATTTGTTAACATTTTGGATGATTGGATGTTTATTTATTCTTATATATCCCTGATATGTTAGATAGGAAAATCACTAGGTTGAAATGATACATACCCGAATGATCTTATAGATTAGGGAAAATCATTATGGGTTGAAATGATACATACCCGAGCGATTTTATAGATTTGAAAATTATTGATTAGGGATACATGTTGAAATAATATATACCCGTAAAATTTAACTATCTTGGGTTGAAATGATACATACCCAATCACCTGACCATAGGGTAGAAAATTATATACGGACACCGTTGGTCGGTTTTAAATTATTTTCTAAATTGTAAAATGTGTTTGATTTATAAATTTGATTTTTAAATTTAATTTTATGATTTTATTTAAAAATTTATATTTGGAAAATAATTTATTTTATATGTTAAAGTTTCAAATTATAAGTCAATATATATTTTAAATTATTTTCCAAGATTGTAAAGTATGTTTTGATTTAATAAATTTAATTTTTAAAGATTTAATTTAAAGATTTAATTTAAAAATTATATTTTATTTAATATAAGTTTTAAAAATCTAAATTTTAAGATTTTAACTTATAATTTTATTTAGTTTTAAAATATATAATTTAAACAATGTAATATAATAAAAATACACTTTAAAATTTTAATTTAATAAAATATTTAATATAGTTTTAAAGATTTATTTAAATTTTAATTTAAGATAATAAATATAGACTTTTATAATAACTTTAATAGATAAAAGATTTTTGTAAAAGATTTTAGAATTTTGTAAAAGGTTTTGTAAGGAATTTATAAAAGTTTTGTAAGGGATTTTATAAAAGATTTTTATAAAGGATTTTTATAATGGTTTTATAAAGGAGTCTATAAGAGTTTTAAAGGATTTTATAAAGGGTTTTATAAAAGAACTTGTATAAAACGATTTGGAAGCGTTTTAAAGGAATTTGCGTAGAGGTTTATGAAAAGGGGAAGAGTTGTAAATTGTTTTGGAATTTATAAATAGCTTTATAATTGGTTATAAAGCATATAAATAGTTTATAAATGGTTTAAGAGAGATTTATATATTATTTTCGAAATTGATTGGAAGAAAATCTTCCTCGGTATTTATGAATATATTTATACTTTTGGAATAAGTATATGGATATCTTGATATGAAGGTATAAACTGTTTTCTGAATTTATTATTAAAAATGTTTTGTAAAATGACCACGGTGTGAAATAAGCGTTTGGTTGTTAAAGAGACCGGGATCAGATATTTTCATAATCTCTGCCAATTCCGAAACCCCTTTAGCAACTGTACATGTGGTGGAGAATCCAGAACGAAGCAGGATGGTTTGGCGAACGTTGTTGGTATGAGGTAAGAATGCAGCCCTGACCTTTGGGTCAGCTTGATATGACTAAAACATGAGCTATCCCGGACCAAGTGAGGTTACTCCTCCTATCAGACATGCTTCTTCGATACCATATATGTTACTTTGTGATTGATTGGTGGCCACCCTCGATTTGATTATGGGAGTGTGTCTCAAGGTGGGCGGTAGTAGCTGCTATGCGGTACCACCAGTCCGGGCGTGCAAAACAGTAGAATCCTACCCTAGGCATTGCCTTGTGTGCCTTGTCATATGCCTTATCGAGCCCACTATGATTTTGGTTTGTGTCGTACCTATGGAGTGCTCCCTGATAGCCCACCAGTTTAGGGTGGAGTTTACAGTACTGTATAGACTACAATGCCTATAAAAATGTGTTAAGGGGAATATGGGTAACGCCTTAACGCTATTTTAATACTTTACTTTACTAATAGACACTACATATATATAGCGTATTTTACTACATATAGATAGTTTAACGGATCCTTAGGAGATGGAAAATCCTGAAACATCTCTTAAGTTATTGCACGCACGTAATATTGGATAGGAGATGTAAAATCCCGTAAACATCTCTGAAGCCATTACACTCATTTACTTATTGTTGATTTAACTTACATAAGATCTTTTAGTTCTGACTCGAGTGTTTTGTCTTTTCATTACGCTCGGATCAGCCTGAGCATTTCAGTATTGAAGACTTTATTTTAGGAGGACGAAGACAGAGTTTGGTATATTATATTATTAGTAATTTCCGCTGCAACATTATTGGTATGTCATTGTTTGTACGCTAATTGTTGTAAAAATTATATAATCAAATGTATATTATAAAACAGCTTCATGAACTGTTTATTTGATTATTATATTTTGTCACTGTGAGATTCTGTGTTTTGTTTTTCCTTCTTTTTCTCTTATTTTCTTATTTATGCCATTGGCAATCCTCCCTTTTGAATGGTTTGAATTAGACATGTATGGATTATTATCGATTTAAACCATCCAAAAAGGTGGGTCGTTACAGTTGGTATCAGAGCTTTGGTTTTTTAGATACCTTAGCATATTTGGGGTTTAACTCATTAGAGATAGGGCTAGTAATACCCTAGAATGAGTCTGAGTGTATATATATGAGAGAGCGTATTTGTTAGTGCTATAAAAATGTTTTATATTGTGTTAATTTGTTATATTTAGTATTTATAAATTCTGGTCGGTACATAGAACGCTATGGCATCGATAGGGGTTTCTAAACACTTAATAGAGCCGACCGACATAATATTGTTTTTGGAAATAGGTAAATGAAATAATTTTACCTAGTAGTATATTTTGTACATATTATATATATATATATATAATTTTTCATCAATCGATTTTGTTTTTTGTTGTGTTGTTTGTTAGGAAATGATAATATTCAATTATTGTCATTTATGTTTGGTTAGTCATGGTTCTTAAAACCATCAACTACTGTATGTTATAAGAAAATGTAATTTTATAAATATAGTATTAATTATGATTTACAAATAAATAAATTTAAATGGAAATTTAAGAATTAATTTTCGGTGTTTGAAATTGGTTTTCAAAGATTTTGGAATATAATATTAGTATTATTTGGAAGTATTTTCAGATATAAATATTTTCAACGTGATTTGAAAAAAATGGTTTAAAATAATTTTACAAGGAAATAAGTTCTGTACTCCCCTCTTCTGGCACTGGAAAATAATTTCGGTGATGATCCCGACATCATCGACGTTCATTTTCGAGTTTCAAAGTGGGAAGACCACTGTAGTAGCTTTGCTACACATTTGTCTTGATAAAAAAAATTAATTTTATTTTCTTAAGTATGATTTGATATATATAAAAGATATGAATATATATATTATTTCAAAATGATTTGAAATGAACCCAGTATTTAGTTCTTAAGTTCCTGTTAAATTAATGAATTTTCAGTGTTAGAAATAAAGTGAAATTTTAATAGTTGGAAACTTCTAAAATGAAAATAAGAAATTAGAAGCTAAGTTATTAATGAAATTGTAAAGAAATTGGAGATTTGTCACTTGTAAATTAAAGGGTAATGAAATTTAGGAGATGTAAATTATTGAATATTTTGCTAACTGAAATGAATAAGATAAATTTGTATAACACTCAATTACATTCTAAAAACATATATAAAACTTAGCATAGATGTTTAAAAGTTGAAATGTTAATATGAATATGTAATAGAATTTTATACAAGTAAAACTTAAGTAATGGAGTAATGTCTACAAATAAAAATTATGATGTACAAGAAATATTTTAAGCATATGTTAATATTTTGAAATGCTAGTAATTATATTAAATGGAAAAAAGTGAATAATGTTTAAGTAAATGATTATAAACTCAAGAAAATGACTGAATGATTCATTGATGAATATTAATATATTAAAATGGATATCAAGGTTATAAGTAAATAATAAATGTGAAATAAACTGCAATGAAATGTGTGTAATACTTTAATAATGGATTCATTGATGATTTCAAATATTGAATGCGAAATAAATTGTGTAAGTAATGAAGGAAAATTAATATAAGATAATTATTGTATGAATGCATTAAAACAAATGAAAAGTAAATAATGATGTGAAAAGAAACCAATAGAATAAAATATGTAAATTGTGCGTAAATCATTTTATTCGCATAACAGTTCTGATTCAGATTTGAATACAAGATTTGAAGTAATTCACACCAATTCGAATTAGGATTTTTCGCTCGATTCTTGACGGCGAACAATTGATACGAATTTTTGATATGAATTTGAAGTTTTCTATCATGGTTTATGGCTATGCAAGGAAAACGGAAATTTCGAATCAAGAAATCAGATAAGAGTCCACACTATAGTGGTTAGGTTAACAATACTAGTTCGTAAGTGGAATGTATGTATTCAAGTAAGTGATTAGAATTGATATTGTGTATAAAAGATTTATGTACATCGTGCAAATTTAAATAATACTTAAATTCTTTGTTGTTTTGGCTGATGGGAAGTTTGGGAAATGATACTTCAAATTGTTTAAGGATGTATGAATAATCTATTAAGTAATTATCTAAGGCTGTTGAGCGTAAGATACACTTGGTAGTTTATTATCACCCTTGTACGATGAAAGGTTTCTAAACCTGAAAAAAACATTAGTTTTGATTGCTATGGATGGGTGATGGATTCTTTGATTGCATATAATGGTTGTACGGTTTGTTTTCAAATGACTATTGTTATGTTGGGTTGCTTGTACTATTAATTGAAATGACTTATATATTTCTCTTTTAACATAATTTAACCCTTTTGGATTATATAAGTGAAATACAGGTTTATAGAAGCAACAGCAGTTGCTTTTGGTTTCATAAAAAAGTTTGTTGCTCGACAAATAGGTACGTTTTCGGGTTACGGTTTTTAAACGATATTATGTTATTTTTCCATGGTTGGGATGTTTTATTATTGAAATATGATATATATATATATATATTGTAATTATTTATATTATTATTTTTTCGGACCTATCCGCGCAAAGAAGACTCTGTCGAAATTTTTCGTGAATTTAGGACTTAGAATTTTTTTATAAAGGTTGAGTATTTTCAAAATTTTGTTAAACTTAAATATGTAAATTAATTGTTTATAAACAGATTATTTTGAATAAAATATATCAAATTTCTTGATACCTTCTTGTTCCTTTTCGGGGACGAAAAGTTTTGAGTGGGGGAGAGTATAACGACCCGTAATTTTGATAATTAAAAATATTAAATTAAATAAGATTTTTGAAATTTAATATTGGGAGAAATTAAAAATTTTGATTTATAAATGGAAAGGATTATTAGAATGTAATTTAATAATGTTGATTTAATGTAATTGACAACTATTTTAATGCAACTTCAAACGATTGAAATAATTGTAAAGTTAATTTGGTTATAATTGTAAATAAAGAATAAAATAAATGTTGTATTTAATGGTGGAAATTGTATGTAATTTAATTGAAAGTGGTTTCAATATAGAATATGAAATCAGCTATTTGTAAGTAGATTATAATCTTTGTTTGTAAACAATAAGTTAATAGATATGGATTACTAAGTTGTAACAATTGGTTTATTCCTCATTTCATTAATTAGTCCATTTGAATATTGAATTGGTAATTAATGGAATTAAATATAATTGAAATATTACAGTTAATATGAGTTAAGACGATAACTGTAAACTAATGTTAACTATATTCATAAGGAACTGTTGATTTAATAATAAGAGTGAAAATAAAAATAAAGAATTTATTAGAATTTAAAATATAATAAACTAGAGTTTTATTATAGTTGTAATTGAACGCTGAAATTAATATAATATTTAAATCTTGGAATTAACATGGAAAATTAAATGTTAAAAGATTATAAATTTTTGTTTAATCCGGGATGGTAAAATGGTTAACATTTTAAATTTGAATTTAAAAGTGGTTAAATTGATTTTAAAATAATAATTTATTTAATTAACGTGAAAAATTAGCCATTTAGGGCACTGTCTCGGATTTCGACAAAACCAGTTTAATCGGATCCGTAACAGTGAATTATTATAGGATTCCAAGTTTTGTAGCGATCGGATTTATCGTTTGACCATGCGAGCTTGAAACGCGTAGAAATCAATTAAAGGAATTTAAATGAATATAATTCGATTTTAAAAGCTAACTTCTGTATACAATGGAATTAGGGTTTGAAACTAGTTCCATTGAGATTAAAATTATCGAAAACCAATATTTTAATATATTAGATGACCTATTTTCGTTTCGGGAATGAAACAGGCTTTTCGGGCCTTGGTTACCACTTCGGCCCATTTGATCTGTTCCATCCATCTCTATTCCATTTCTGTCTATAAAAATATTTTTTTCTTGAAACCCTAGCAGTCAATTTCTGTACGTACTTGTATTCTCATCTACTCCTTCCCTTCTTCCCAATATCAGACATCAAAACCCTAAATTCCCAAATTCCAAATCAAATCGAAAATTCAAACTCTTCAAAACCTATCGAATTGTATATCATCGTGAAGCTCTCGATGAGCGTAATCTACTTCTGCAATTCGTTTTTGCAATCGAGATTCGGTTTGGCCTGAAATCAATGAAGAAGCCTCGGCCGTTGAAACTGGGGTTTTGTTTTCAACGGTGGATCTTCGACTTCGGAGCGATCGGGAGGTGTTGCGTCGTAGAGGGCGTCAAGGGCTTTCGATCCATGTGGTTCGTTCGTCTCAAATGAGCTTGTGATCGCCAAGAACGGCGAACTATGGCGGCGGCGGCGCCGGTGTATCGGGGAGGCGGAGGAGGTGGCGTGGGGTTCTGGTGGAGCGGCCTGGCAAGGCGAGTTCGATGGCGTCGTCTGATCATGGTGGCATGGCTCCTAGGCGCGGCGGCGACATGATGATGTAGGTGGTTGTTGGGTTCATTCTCGAGATGATGGTCGTTAGGGTTTGGGTATGGTTCTGTTATTTACCATTTTGCCCCTTCATTTTAATTTAATTTAATTTTAAAATTTATAACTTCTAACGCCTATAAGTTTTGCATACGAGCTCGGATTCGCGCGCGTTTCTTCCGTTGCGATCGTATCGAAATTCCGGACAACATGAAACTAGTTTGGTTGATTTTGGAGACTGTTCAAATTTTGGGCTTTATTTGGATTTTAAATCGACTACAAATCAAAGGTGAGTGCTTTAACCCACTCGCAAAATACTAAACCTTCTTATGTTGGTTGAATTGAATTCATGATGTGATAAGAATATTATTGGATGCTGGTCGGTAGTTTAATTTGACATTTTTATTGGGATTGAATTTTTTTTTAATTAAATTGCTATTTAAATTAATATTGAAATAAATTGCCAGTTAAGTACCTAATATTGATAACCAGTTGATTGTTGTGATTTATTGACTGATTTTGATTTTGATTGCGATGGATGCCTATTTATTGACATTTTGGATGATTGGATGTTTATTTATTCTTATATATCCCTGATATGTTAGCTAAGAAAATCACTATGGGTTGACATGATACATACCCGAATGATCTTATAGATTAGGAAAAATTATTATGGGTTGAAATGATATATACCCGAACGATTTTATAGATTTGAAAATTATTGATTCGGGATACGGGTTGAAATGATATATACCCGGAAAATTTAACTATTTTGGGTTGAAATGATACATACCCAATTACGTGACCATAGGGTAGAAAATTATATACGGACACCGTTGGTTGGTTTTAAATTATTTTCTAAATTGTAAAGTATGTTTAATTTATAAATTTGATTTTTAAATTTAATTTAATGATTGTATTAAAAAAATTATATTTGGGAAATAATTTATTTTATATGTTAAAGTTTCAAATTATAAGTTAATTTATCGTTTTAAATTATTTTCTAAGATTGTAAAGTATGTTTAGATTTAATAAATTTGATTTTTAAAATTTAATTTAAAGATTTTATTTTAAATTTATTATATTTTGTCATTTCGTTGTGAGATTCTGTATTTTGTTTTTTCCTCTTATTTTCGTATTTACGCCATTGACAATCCTCCCTTTTGAATGGTTTGAATTAGACATGTGTGGATTATTGTCGATTTAAACCGTCCAAAAAGGTGGGTCGGCACATCACACGTCAAATGCTACAATTGTGAAATTTTTAGACATTATGTTTCTGAATATAGAGCTCTTAGCAGCAATAAAGTTGAAGAGAAGGCCAATTACGTTGAAGAAAGAAGTCAAAAAAGGTACCTTACTACTGGTTACCAGGAAAATGGAAGAGGTGAGGATAATCAATGGTACCTAGATAGCGGTGCAAGCAATCATATGTGCAGAAGAAGAAGCATGTTCATGGAGCTCGATGAATCGATGAAGGGAAACATGGCATTTGGAGACGAATCCAAAGTAGAGATGAAAGGTAAAGCAAATGTTCTCATTCGATTGAAGAATGGAGTGCACCAATTCATTTCCAACGTTTACTATGTGCCAAACATGAAGAGCAACATATTGAACCTAGGACAACTCTTAGAGAAAGGTTATGATATTCGATTAAAAGATAAAAACATTTTCATAAGAGACGGTGTAACTTCATTTCTAAGGTGCCGATGAAAAAAAATAGAATGTTCGTTCTCAACATTCAAAATGATGTCGCACAATATCTTAAGATGTGCACAAAGATACTTCTTGGCTTTGGCATCTTCAATTTGGGTATCTCAATTTTAAAGGATTAGAGTTGCTCTCCAAGAATGAAATGGTAAGAGGATTACCTTGCATCAGCCATTCCGATCAAGTGTACGAAGGATGTCTACTTGAAAAGCAATTTAAAATGAGCTTTCTAAAGGAGTCATAATCAAGAGCTAAAAAACCATTGGAACTCATACACACGGATGTGTGTGGTTCGATCGAGCCAAGTTTACTTGGTAAGAGTAACTATTTCCTTCCTTTATCCGATGATTTTTCAAGAAAAACATGAGTGTATTTTTTTAAAGGAGAAATCAGAGGTGTTTAGAACTTCAAAATGTTCAAGGTCCATGTTGAAAAGGAAAGTAGCCTTATGATTAAAGCCATGAGATTCGACCGTGAAGGAGAGTTCACAGCAAAGGAATTCCTAAAGTACAATGAATTTAATGGAATTCGATGACAACTGACAGTGTCCATATCCCTCCACCATAATGGAGTAGCAGAAAGGAAGAATAGGACAATCGTTGAGATGGCGAGGAGCATACTCAAAAGTAAGAGGCTGCCAAAGGAATTTTGGACGGAAGCGGTTGTATGTGCGGTTTATCTATTAAACTGATCTCCAATAAGAAGTGTGTGGAGAAAAACACCACAAGAGGCATGGAGTGGAAGGAAGCCCGAGATTTTCCATCTAGGAGTGTTTGGAAGCATAGCTCACGTACATGTACCAAACGAGAAGCGAAGCAAGTTAGATGACAAAAGTGAGAAGTACATCTTTAGTGGTTATGACACCAACACCAAAGGCTACAAGCTCTACAATCATGATAATTAAGGGAAAGATAATCATTAGTCGAGACGTCATGTTCGATGAAGAAGGAGAATGGGATTGGAGTTCACATAACGAAGACTACAATTTCTTTCTAGATTTTGAAGAAGATGACATGCAACAACCAAGGATGGAACAATTAAGAGAGGAGCCTACTTTTTCACCAGCTTCACCAGTCGCGAGTTGTCAAGAAGACGAAAGCTTAAGTGAAAGGGCTCCACGCTTTAGAAGCCTTCAAAAAATATACGAGGTAACCAAAAATCAAGACAATCTTACTCTTTTTTATCTATTTGCGGATTGTGAGCCTATGAACTTTCACGAAGCTTGGCAAAAGAAAAGTTAGAGAAATGCTATGGATGAAGAGATAAAGGCGATCAAGAAAAACAATACATGTGAGTTAGCTTCACTTCTAAAAGGGCACAAGGCAATCGGTGCGAAGTGGGTATACAACGTAAAGAAGAACGCCAAAGGAGAAGTTGAAAGATACAAGGCGAGAGTGATGGAAAAAGGCTACAGTCAAAGAGCCGGCATTGACTATGATGAGGTATTCGCTCCAGTCGCTCGACTATAGACTGTTAAACCAATAATTTCATTGGCAGCTCAAAATAATTAGAAGATAAATCAAATGGGTGTAAAATCTGTCTTCCTAAATTGAGTTCTTGAAGAAGAAGTTTACATCGAGCAGCCACAAGGCTACGAAATCAAGGGAGAAGAAGACAAGGTCTTGAAGCTAAAGAAGGCACTTTATGGGTTGAAACAAGTCCTAAGAGCTTGGAATGCTCGTATTGATAAGTACTTCCAAGAGAGAAACTTCATCAAGTGTCCGTATGAGCATGCACTCTATATCAAAATCCAAAACGGTGATACATTGATTGTATGCTTGTATGTATATGACTTGATCTTCACTGGTAGCAATCCAAGTATGTTTAATGAGTTTAAGAATGAGATGACGAAGGAGTTCGAGATGACTGATATTGGGCTTATGTCTTACTACCTTAGCATTGAAGTAAAACAAGAAGGCAAAGGCATCTTAATCACTTAAGAAGGCTATGCTAAGGAAATGCTGAAGAAGTTCAAGATGGAGGACTCTAACCCAGTCTGCACGCCAATGGAATGTGGAATCAAGTTGTCAAGGCACGAGGAAGGAGAAAAAGTGGACCCAACACTCTTTAAAAGCTTGGTTGGAAGCTTGCGACACATAACGTGCACAAGACCCGACATCCTATATGCGGTAGCAGTTGTCAGTCGATACGTGGAGAACCTAACAATAACTCATTTGAAGGCAGCAATGAGGATTCTTTGCTATGTCAAAGGGACAACAAACTTTGGCTTGTACTACTCTATTTCTAATATTTACAAGCTTGTTGGATATAGCGATAGCAATTGAAGTGGAGATATGGATGACCGAAAAAGCACAAGCGGCTTCGTGTTCTACATGGAAGACACAACCTTCGCATGGATGTCAAAGAAGCAGTCAATTGTCACTCTTTGCATATGCGAAGTGGAGTATGTAACCACTACTTCATGTGTTTGCCATGCACTTTGGTTACGAAACCTGTTAAAATAGTTAAATTTGCCACAAGAGGAGCCGACCAAGATTTCCGTGGACAACAAGTCTGCAATTGCTTTAGCCAAGAACTCAATCTTTCATGATCGAAGTAAGCACATTGATACACACTATCACTACATTAGAGAGTGTGTCACCAAAAATGATGTACAAGTAGAGTACATAAAAACATATGATCAAATAGCTGATATCTTCACCAAGCCTCTCAAGCACGAAGACTTTGTCAAGTTGAGGAGTCTGCTTGGAGTAGGAAAATCAAGTTTGAGGGGCATGTTGGAAATAAACTTAATTTTGCAATCTAGATTTCTCATATGAGAAATATCTAGAATCTAGAATATATGATATATTTTAAATTGCATGAGAGAATATTTAGGAGATATTTATGGAATAATATATTTAAAATTGTATAAGAGAATATTTATGCAGAACCATTAGATTAAGTGAATCTCCACCGTTTATTTGACATGCGAACTCTTATAAATAGATATGAATTTACTCATTTTGGATGTAAGAAAAAAAAATGAAATTTTACAATAAAGTTTTTCTTTTTATAAGAAAAAAAATCGTTTTCTTCTAAAATCAATTCTATTTGCTATTGAATAAAACTTTCAACATGGAAGTAAATGTGAGAAATAAAGAAATAAAAAGAGAAAGAGATGAAGAAAAAGAGCCGTTGGGCGTAAACGACACAATGCGTCGGACGACACAGTCGACGCATCTGACATACATATTCCCCACTTTTGGCACAACGGTCCATTTGTGGTCGTTGCAGCGTTCAATGCCTCCGCCGCATGGGGAACGGTAATGTGACATCATTTGGTGGCGAAAGGTACCTAAATATGGATTGGTAAATGGTAACATATCCAGTTGAGTGTGATCAGTGAACTAAATCAAATACAAGTCTTTTCATAATCCTGAAGTTTAACGTGCAGTCTTTTCGTAATAATTTACATTGGTAAACTAAATATACATTGGTTATACATGCTTTGACTCTGTTTTGGTAGAATTTGAAGAGTCTTCGCTCCAGTACAGTTCAGCAATATAAATATGCACAACACAATTCCACTCTTTCCATCGTTAACTGTAACCGCATCGACATCTTTAACCCTGTTAAACGGCACCAATACCTATTGCATCTAGAAATAAATGGTAAGACCCATATTTTCTCGAAATTTCCTTTATCAACGAAATACAGTTAAGCATTTAATTTGGTTAACAATACAGTACTTCGTTGGTAATGCATCTGTGCAGGAAGAATCGAAGGCAGTAAAGGTGGGGCCATGGGGTGGCCCCGGAGGCTCAATCTGGATCACCGATCTGAAAGACGTGGTCGGCATTAACATGATAACCATAAGATATGGTTGGGCCATTGATTCTCTGATATTCACCACAGTTGATATTAATGGCAATTTTAATTGGTCAGCAAGAATCGGCGGTGAAGGTGGCGATACAACAGATAAGGTGATTGTGTTAATATTTACTTGTCTTGCATATGTATTTCATCACGATGCCTATCGTATAAAAATTATTCTAGTCAATCGATTCAACCACAGTGTAAAAATTATGTATGTTTTGCATGAGTAAACGGTGATTATTTTACTTCCAAGTACGGAGTACCATATATTATATATTAAAGTTGGTCTCTTCGTACTATTCTTGTGTTTAAGGTCATTTTCGATTACCCACGAGAGGTGCTGACCTCCATAGAAGGACGTTATGGTAAGTTCTGCGATGACAGTCCAATAGTAGTAACAATTATGCTTACATTCAAAACGAACAGAGCTACGTATGGACCATACGGTAAGGAAAGTGGAACCTCATTCCTTGTGCCAGTCACAGATGGAAAGATCGTAGGCTTTTTTGGACATGCTGATCGATACATAGATTCAATTGGCGTTTGTCTGAAGCATATTGACTCTGACAATTATGTACCATGCCATCAACTTTCAGACCTTGACATTTCTACCCACATCGATCCTCCTACTGTGAGTATATACGAATAAACAATTATATATAATGGCATGGACATGATCATTTTATAGAATTTGAATGTTGAAATCTCTGTCAAATCGTAGGATTATTCTCCAGTTGGTAGTTTGATTCCGAGATGGCCAAGCTTATATGGTGGTGTAGGAGGAAGGCCATGGGATGATGGTGCCTTTCAAGGTGTTAAAGGAATTGTTATCTGTAGAAACGAAGATGTTATATTCTCCTTATCTGTCGAATATGATCGAAATGGGAAATCTGTCTTTTCTACCGTGCATGGAGGTTCAGGTGGTAAGATTCAAAACAAGGTAATTACTATGCGTCTGTTCAGTCATTTATCTTGAGTAACTGTGAAAATTTTACTATTTACTGTAATATATGTTTTAATATTGTAGATCAAATTTGAGGATTATCCTGAAGAATATCTGGTTAGTGTTCAAGGATTTTATGGACCAGCTGACGGAAGCTCTGGACCTGAAGTCATCAAGTCACTCACATTTTATACAAATAAAGGGAAGTATGGTCCTTTAGGCGAGGAAGTTGGCAAGTTCTTTTCTTCAACTGGAGGAGGCAAAGTTGTAGGATTTTTGGGTAGAAGCGGGCGTTTCTTGGATGCATTGGGGTTGCATATGGAATATTTATCAGTCTAAATCTTACTGTTTGTTAAACAGTTTGTTGAAATTTTAACTATGTTAGTGCTACTTGTTTATTTGATAAGTTGGTGTTGCTACTGTTTTGATGGCTGATCTGTTGGGGTTTCAAAGATATTGTGCACCTTCTGTAATTTGTTTAAACATCAACAGTTTCTGTCACTTCATATTTTAATCTTACCTTCTGTAATTTGTTTAAACATCAACAGTTTCTGTCACTTCATATTGTGCACCTTCTGTAATTTGTATTTGAATAACACGAATTCTAAAATCATTCGCCTGAGAGCAAGTGTAATAATTACTTGCTCAACAATAGCCTCCTATAGTAACAGTGGGCTCCGCTTGCATTTTGGAAAAACACAAAATAAATTCAGCAGGAACTGTACAAACCTATAAGATGTCAACTGATGATAGCTGAGAACGGTTGCTTTTGCATATAGCAGGAATCATATGAGTAATATTAAAGTGCTGATATGTTTGTGTTTTTGGATGCTTTGATAAGCAAGCAATGTAATAATAATAATAAAATAATGAAAATAACTAAATTTTTTGTTGTTACCGTAAAGCAGAAGAAACCCAAGCTTTTCGAGTAATTATAGAAATGTAAGTTTTATATGATTTCATGTTTTTAGTCTTCTAATACAATCAAAAAATAACATTGATTGTATACACCCGATTTATATAGGCCCAGACCTGTTTTGTATTTATTTTATATCCAAAACAAAACAAATCCAATCCGAACGTATCTCTTACCCTTTTTTAGTTATTTCGAGCCACTCGAACTAGTTAACTAAAAATCACTTTCTTTTCAAATCCATTTTTGAATAGCGAAATATTTCAGCAAAATATTCAATTCCAATTCCAATTTATTTTGAATTCGTTCGGGTTCAAACTCGTCCCAACCGTACAATGATAAAGAGAATAATTTACTAAGTGCACAATACCGTTCATCTAAGTAAATATCTGATCGTCACTCACTATAAAAAACATTGACTTAAAGACTAACATTTAGTAACTGAAATATGGTTACTAATTGGTCTTTAACTATAGATATAGTTAAATGTGTATTACCAACTATATATATACACGTATATATGATAATGTATATGTTTATGTGTAACTGTGTATATGTATATTGTTTATATTTTATATATAAAGTGATTTTGCATTACTCTAGCCCTTCCTGTTACTGTAAAATCCATGCCAAAGGCACACTTTTCTGTTATAAATAAAAGAACACGAGAACATATTTACAAATCACAAATATTATCATTATTTATTTATCACAACCTTGGATCCTTTGGTATATTAGTTTCGCAACCATATGAAACAAAATGAACAGTGCAAGACAATTCATAACCACTCTTCTCTAAAATGTACCAAGAATAAAATCAATATGACTGATCCAAACTTCTTGAAAGTTTCTTTACACTGTCAGAAATATTACAAAATCAGAAAATTTTCCAACAATGATGCAGCAATGCCTTGCAAATTTGAGTGGTTTCAAGTAATGTCAACATGATTACACGAGGAAAAATAATATCAACGTGATTACATGAGGACATGCAAATAATAGAACTTCATACGGAGGTGGATAAACATGATGTAGGCTGAATGGTGCACTGGGATTTTTGGAAAGATGCATAGTTTTGGTTGAATCTTTGCATTTAATAATCAGTGGAAAGTAAAACCATATTTGGTGACATTTCTAAAAGGGATTTGGTATGATGGGTAGGCAGAGAGGAAAGATGATGAGGATGTACAATGAGTATACATTCTCTGCTTAAATCTGTAGAGGAAATAAAAAGAGACATAGAAGCAAAAGGAGATAAGGAGTCAGAAGAAAGAAGGTTATGGTTCAATTATGTAGAAGAAAAGGAAAGGAGTTGCGTTTAAATGGGGAAGATGGATAAGTTTAGTGCGTTAATGGCCCTAAAATCAAGGAAACTGATGTAATTATTATGATACTTTTTTTCAATACGGGATATAATACCTTTCACTTGGATCACAAAATTTAGCCATCGGATTCACGTAGATAAAAAAAATCAACCATTAGATATTTTGGTTTTTTAAGCATGGTTAGTGATGGATTTAAAGACTGAAATTCAAATACTAAACAATATCAAATTATACAATCTGATTAAAAACTGATTTTCAGTCTCAGATAAGAAAATTTTAAAACTGAATGTTGCAGTCATTAACAAGTCTTTGATTAGAAACTGAGATTTTTTTGTCTATAATTTTCAGTCTTTAATTGAATTTATTTTGATAGTGACTTAGAAGATTATTCCGATCGTCACAAAACAAATCGGGACTTATTCTCCGAACCAAAATCCAAAGAAAATATACCTCTTTCTTTTAAATTCTCTTTCCAAAAGAATTATACTCAAAATATATTTTTGGTAACAATCATTACCATTTCCAAAATCATTTATACTCTAAAACTATCTCAAATAAATCGTTATTTATTTTCTTCAAAATCATTTGAAATAGTAATATACCCATTCACTTATGGTAAATCAAACCATACTTTTACGATCAAATCAAAATTAATTTTATCAAACATTTATATAGCAAGGTCCTAATGGTAACAATTCTCTATTAAGAAACTCGAAAATATTTTCAATACTATTATTAACCCTTTAAACCTTGAAAACCATGTTGTCAAAATCACCGGGATTTAAACTCTCGAGTTTCTTTTATTTATAAGGCATATTTTTACAAATCAATTTTATAAAATATTCCCTTTTAAAGGAAATCATTCTCAAATATTTATTTTGAAAATATTTTAGCTTTCTTATATAAATCATTTACCAAGTATTTAGAAATATTTAAGTTTTCTTTTTAATAACTTCTTTTAAAAAATCCCAATTTAATACAACCAACTTAAATATTCAATCATTTCCAAATATTCCAAATTCCTTTAATAAAACAACATTTATTAAACTTAAAATTTATCAAATCAATCTTTATATTTCTAAAATATTCATTCGAGAATATTCAAATTCTTTCTTTAAATAAACATCCTTAGAAATCAAATTTTAACTCAACATTATCAATGAATGCCTTATATTCAAATTGTGAAACTTAATGCACAAGGTACTAGTTTCAATGTTCCCGAATTTCCTTTCTACCCAAACCAGGTTTCAAAAAGGAAGATTCAAGATTGATCAATTGATAATTGTCAATGCTCAGAGATGGCGAACATGACTAATCAAATTCTAGATGATAATGATGAAATACTATCACACTTAACGACCAAGCACAACCAAGAATAACTATGAAAAAAATTTCTTTTATGTATAAAATATATTTTAAGGTAAAATCATTCCATTTACCCATTTTAAAACAATACTATATATGTCAATTGGCTTTGCTCGAGTGTTTAGGAAATCCCTATCGATAACGTTGGCCAAACGCATTGATCAGAATTCTTAAGCCACTCAACAGATCAAACAAAACAATACAAAACATTTTTCTATCACTAACAAATACGCACTCATATATATACACTCAAACTCATTCTATGGTCTCACTTACCCTATCTCAAATGAGTCAACCCAACCAAAGCCTAGGTGTTCGCTCAACCTAAGCTCTGATACCACGTTGTAACGACCCACTTTTTCCGTACACTTTAAGTTGACAATAAACCACACATGTCCAACCCAAATTGAACGGAAATGCGGATAGTTAGGGAAAGAAAAAGGAAAAAAAGACAAGAAGAAACTAAACAACATATAATCTCACAACGGAATGAATAATCTATAATATATAACAATCTTTATACAAAAACAAAACTATAATTCATATATATACATACATCAATCAGAGTATACTAACCTATTCATCTCGGACAGTTATAACAACCTGTCCTCACAAATGCTGAATAATATACAACAATGTAAGCAACGAAAATACAATCATCTACGTGAATACGTTTCTGGCCTCCAGCTCCTCTCCTGAAGCTTCAAAATATCCATCTAAAACTGGAAATATGCTCGGTCTGACCCGAGCATTATAGGAAAATAACGCCTGGGTCAGTCTGGTAAAAAGCGTGAGAACTTGAATCATAAGTAATTTTATTTATTATAACTTTTAAAATCCTTTAAAATCAAAGGTATCTTGTATGACCACACCGAACACAGACGTGTTTTTCCCTTACGATAACCAAAACCTTTATATCAAAAATCCAGTGATATTATAATAATGCCTAAAGGTCAAAGTAAAATATGAAAATAGCTGAAATGCTTGCATATCATATTTCAACATAGTTGGGTATAATCAAAATTATACGGTGCTTAATGGAGAATGGATTCCATACAATGACTAGGCACTGGGGTACCACCTATCGTGGTACATGTCTAGAAAATGTACCAAGATCGAACCTATCGATCTCTACCAACACAAGATCGGCCTACCCCTTATTGGATAGTACCAAATATGTCATCACCCCGGTTGCTTTGCAACCCTTTTTATAATAACCTCATGCACAACCAATCCATAAATATGTAGATGTATCTAGAAGGGTGACAACATACCCTAATGGGTGTGACCTACTTAGCCTTGCTGCATCTCCCCTGATTTTCAGTCATTCCCGATTGATGAGGCTTAAGGCTACGATTACCTTTCAAGAAATTCACACTTAGAATGCTCATTGCCCTCCAATGACAATATGTTGATAGCATTCATCCTTACAAGTCCGTTATGGGTCTGAACGAAACCGAAGGCAGTATTCCTACTACATCCATTTTGGAATCACCCTCAGGATTAGTAGCGATTAGCCCTTGCACTTTACATCTCTATCTTCGATTCCATGCTCTTCACGATGTCTTCACTTCGAAATGCATTCGTTGGATCGAAGTGGTTTTCGGATAACATATCTGATCCCAGTCTCTTCGAAACAACGTTCGATAATTTCCGGTAAACTCAACCCCAGTTCTTTAGGAAATAAATAGACAAAGATAAGCTCGGAGATCACCTCCTAATCGTTAGTGGACGGATTTCCTTATCATCGTTGTAGAAGAATGAAATGAGATTTTACATACAGTATAGCACCACCGATGGTAACTGTATAATATAATTCCCGTGTTTCTCCTAGACATTCCCAAAGTTACGTTTTGAGTCCAGATTTGATAGTCGGTTATTTAACTATCAAATAAACAACCATTCAAAACAAAGAATTACATTTCCCATAGAAATCACCAAGCCTCATTTTAATTAAATTTCCATTATTTTAAAATCGCATGTCAATACTTGGAAATCACTACCATATATTTACCTCAACAGGGTAAGTATATTCACCAACTTCTATATTTTGACACTTAGAAAATATAACCATATACTTGTCTCACCGGTATAAGTATATTTAACACCTCACTTTCAAACTTGGAAGGTATATTCACCAACACTTAGAAAGATTTTCTATTTTGAAATCATATTTAAATGATCAAACCCAATTATCACTTAAATGGAGAAACCCAAAATACCAATCCCTTTATAAAACATCCTTAATAAATTCCAAATCCCTTTTATAAAAACTTCTCCTTCTCGGATCCTTTAAAACTCATTTACAAATTCCTTTATAATTACCCAAAGCAATTTATAAACTCTTTCCATATTTCATCCAATTCCTTAATAGACTCTTTAAGTCAATCAGGTCCTCTTGATAACCCATAAGTTATTTAAAATAGTTTTAAATAACAAATTACTCTTTAAACATTTTTCTATTTCATTTAAATCAAATCTTATTAAAAATAATAACTTTAGAATCTATTTAATCATATATTAGATTAATTTCAAACACTATTATTGTATTAATAAGTAAATTTCAAAACAATATTAATATTATAATTAATTAACTTTAAAATGTTAATAAACAGTAATTAATTAACCTTAACTAATATTAGTATAAAAATTAATTAACCTTTAAATATAATTAAATAACTTAAATCAATATAATTAATTAACTTTAATTAATGATTAAAATATAGATAACCATTTTAAATATTTAATTAAAATATAGTCAAAACATTTCTAGACCATAACTAAATAACTTTTAAATAGTAATTAACCATTCTTAAATAAAATTAAGAAATAACCTTTAAGAATCAGTTAATAGAATAATTAATTTTTAATCATTATTTAAAACAATTATAAATTATCTTTAAAACTTACTGATAAATAATTATTACTTTTAAGTCTTGTTAATAAACAATAATTATTTTTAAATAACTTCCAAGCCAGATTTTTATTTTTAAAATTGAAGTAGGCTTAACGATTCCCATTGTACTTAAACAAGTTACCATATTATTCAATTAACTTTTCAAGTTAATGATAGATATTTACATAATCAATGACTACATAAATAAATTCAACACTTAACCGTCATCAATTTATATATCACATATTCAAGGCGGAATATCAATTATTGGTATTAAATCAAATGTCCAAATCCATAAAATAGCAGAACGGGGATTAATTCTGCTAATTAATTTCAAAATTAATTTAATTAGTGAAACGGTGTTTTATTCCGCTAAACCAATGTCCAATTACCATGTTCGATCCAGTTTAACTCAACGTAAACTTATTTGGCCAAATAAACATCGATATTTAAGGTATATAAATTTTAATCGACGTATTATTAATATAATGTGATTTAAATCTTGTCCATTTAAATTCTTCATAAATTTATACATGCCCAAATCTATCAATAAGTTACACCATCACGTGGCATTCGTTCATACGAACCCAACGCAAAAGTCCACGGGTTAAACGGGTTTCGTATGAACGAGATATAGCTTTTCAAAATTTACTAACTATATATATTATAACATTTAAAATAAATGCTTCCTCACCAAAACTAAGGGGCCGAGACCAACCAGATAGCCAGACCCGCATCCACGAAGAACAGTGCTTCTTCTTCCAATATCTTCGTTCCAGCATTTCCCCAAACCCAAGAGACGTGCACCGATACGTGCACATGCACGCTGATCCTCCTCGCGAATTCCCAAACTCCGACCACCAGCGAATTCTCCTCATCGAGCTCTACCCCCAGACAACACCATCATAAGATCGCATCACCAGACAATGCCGAAGCCCTACCCACCTGCTCTCAACCTAAAAAAAATGCGACCAATGTCGCGGCCCCAAAAATTGGACCGAGCTCTACCAAATTTTGGCCACGTGCTCAACTTTCCTCCACGAACCCATTGCCGAGCTTAGATCTCCGATCAACGACCAAAACTCCTTAAAATCCGAACCCTAGCCAACGATGAACGACATTGGTCATCACGAAACTCCGCCGAAACGATATTAAAAATAATACTCTCTGCCCCGACTCAAACAATGCTAACGGCATCGATCCATTCGATCTGGATTTGGAGACATAGATTTTTAAACTTTGAGAACATTTTTCCCCACTTCCAGTTAATCGGCGATTCCTCGATCGTCGTTCAATGAAATTAAGTGAAACTAATTTTTTTTAAAACTAGGGACTGAAACACACAACTTTCGTGTTGGTCGATTTAGCTAAAAACAAGTGGATTGGAAGATTATGATTTTTGAAAGAGAGGAAGTGGGTTGTTCAATTTACAGCCAAATGAAAAATAATAAAAGAAGAAGGAGAAGTCGCGAACACATATATACACATGCTTTCCCTCAACCTTCAGCACCCAGATCAAATCAGAGGTAAAAAATGATGGAGGTAGGGAGACGCAGCAATACAAAGGGGGACAAAGGTGAGATAATAGGGTGGTTGTGGAGAAAAAATGGTGGTTGTGGTGTACTGTGTTGTATGCGTGAGTACTGTATGAGTTTCGCCACATCAGATTGCGTCTGATTACTAGCCGCAATCGACAGAAGTAAATTACGATTGCGTATAACAATGTTATACGATCACAAAACAAAAATAAAGTAAACAAGTTATTAAATTATATGAAGTCTCAAAATGTCAGTGTTTGCCGTAAAATACGTCAAACGAAAATTTGTATATTTTTCCAAATTAAAAATTATGGAAATTTTCTATAAATTAAATTAAAAATACATCATTAGAAATCAAGTCTAAATTTAAAACATATATTTTATTATAATTTAATTCAAATCTGAATAATTAAATAAATTAAAAATTCAAATTCGAAGACCCAAAAATACGGGTCGTTACAGAAGTCGCTTGTGCTTTTTCGATCATCCATATCTCCACTCCAATCACTATCGCTATATTCAACAAGCTTGTAATTATCAGAAATAGAGTAGTACAAACCAAAGTTTGTTGTCCCTTTAACATAACGAAGAATCCTCTTTGCTGCCTTCAAATGAGTTGCTGTTGGATTCTCCATATATCGACTGACAACTCCTACCGCACATAGGATGTCGGATCTTGCGCATGTTAAGTATCGCAAGCTTTCAACCAAGCTCTTAAAGAGTGTTGGATCCATCTTTTCTCCTTCCTCATGCTTTGACAACTTGATTCCATATTCCATTGGTGTGCAGGCCGAGTTAGAGTCATCCATCTTGAACTTCTTTAGTACTTCCTTAGCATAGCCTTCTTGAGTGATTAGAATGCCTTTGTCTTCTTATTTTACTTCAATGCCAAGATAGTAAGACATAAGCCCAATATCGGTCATCTCGAACTCCATGGTCATCTCTTTCTTAACACTACAAGAAAAAAACATATTTTATAATGGTTGATAAATGTTATAAAAACACTTCAACAACGTTTATGCTAGAATTGTGATATCCATAGTTGCAAGTAGAGTATGCTTTTCAAAACAACTATTTAAAGTTGCATAAACCAGTGTAGATTGTATATTTACAACATCTTTCAAACATGTAGTTTCAAAGATTAGTTAATAAAACATTAAACAACAATTTGAAATATTGTAAAATGGTATTTTTCAACATGTTTCAAACATTGACGGAACTATATCCATGGTAATTACAGGATGTTGTGCTTACTGCTTAGAAAATAGACAACAAATTAAAGATACTGTAAAGAAGACTAATACAATTTTTCAAGAATAACCCGCTATCATTTCAACCACGTTTGCTATTATATGTACAATTTCAACTTTCTCTGACTCTTACAAAAGTAATATTTACACCGAATAAGAGTGAAATATACATTATACAAAACATGTATAAATACTGTAAATATTATGTTACAAAAATCTCCAATAATGAAATACAATTGTATTCACAGAGTCACCTCCGTCTTGTCATTTTAATCTTCGGTTTATTTGGACTACAACTGATGTTTCTTTAGATTGTAGCCTCTAGTAGGAAGAACTTGTATGTTCTTTGGTTACTGCACATGTTACCAAATGAAAGCAAAGATGACAAGCACCATTGTCCAAGTGGTTAAGTGATTCGATTTTGGTGCGAGATGTCACAAGTTCGAAACTTGCGTAGAGCGTGATTCGAACGTTTATTAACATGTGATATGTTGTCCCACTGACATGTTGTATATAAAGTACCATTTCAAAAAAAAAATTAAAGCAAAGATCTAAGGCTCAAAGTTCTTTTCCATTCTGTAAATTCAACCAACTAAAAACAAAGATTAGCACAAATCTATTTTTACCAAAATTCTTGATGGAAGTGATATTAAATACATGTTTTATTTTCAATCACATATTCAATTCTTAACAGCTAAAAACACTAAATATGAATTTTGATCTATATAAAGGTAAAATTTTTAGAATTGAGGTTGATATTCTTTCGGTTAACGATTGTCACACCAACTTCATCAGCTACTACAAGCTGACAAAGTAGCCGATGAACAAAGCACAGTGTACAAGAGATTGTACAGGTCCAAGAATGGTGCATAACATGCATAAATGACATTGTAACTACACTAACCATCAAGGTGACTTGCAACAAACAGATGTGCCCAATATCACATTAAGCAATAGCCAATAAGCAGATGAAAATCAGAATGATAAATTTTCTCAGTTTGGAAATTATAAGTTCATATTATTAGAAAATTACAAATAGAAATCTAAACAAATATATCAAATTTTGTGTATATACACTTTTTCATGAATGTGGATAAAAAATACCATTAGGTGTACCTTCTAGCTTCCTCATTCCGAATTTTCGCCTCAAATTCTTTGCATAATGGATGTTTTGGTGAGCACGTCATGGTTTTGTCATAATCAGCTGTAAAATATCTGAGATGTCATAGTAGAGCAATGATCCTTAAGTCTTAGTTGTAAGATGGGCAAAAGAAAATTATGTTTCAATATACCCTTGAAATACACAAGAAATATACAAAGTAGTAGACTACAAATTATTTAGTTTAGCACATATGTTGAAGTAAGAAATAAAAATTGATAAAAACACAATAAATTCCTCTTTAATAGCCTGAATAATTTAAACTGATACATCCATACATATCAAGCCATTTTATTTGGCGAACTTCTCTTCATGACTAATAGCTTTTCTGTGAGCTGTGGCACTCTTATTGCCAACATGGATGGTTGCCATGTTGTTATAGCATGCTGCCTTGTACCTTATAACCACACATCAAGAAGATGAAAAGTTTCTCTACCAATAATTGGATATGTACAATTGTAGGTAAATAATAAAATAATTTTGTTGGCATACATCATATGAAAATGAAATTTTAGAAGATAATATTCAAAGAAAGGAAAATAATCACATGCATATTTTGTAAACTTTGACATAAGAGTGCATAACCAAGAATATCTTAACTACTATAATAAAAAGAATATAATTTATGGAGCAAACAAGCTTATAAAACTTCAAGTCTTCAAGTAATTTGCAATCTAATAGTATCTAATTCATTATCTCATTGGTGATTCAATTTATTTCTATGCGGTTGAATTTAACTTCATTATTTGACATATCATAAGAATCAGAATAAAATGTAATCACAATCAATAATAAAGCAACCAACAATTTACCTCAACAATTGCAGTTGATTCCAGACTTAATGCAATATATTGTTCTAATATTCACCCTAATTTTCACTCTACTTCACATTGAATAGAATAAGAAAGTGATGTACTACATATCTATATCAGGATATCTGCAATCGCGAAATCTACACACAATAATGACGAGAATGGACCCGACTACAAAGGACAGAAATCACAAAATAGAGGGGAATAATAAATAGCGATTTGAGAACCGCAACTCAAATCCATGAGATCTTCGAATGGAGGATTTCCATTTATCACCTGTATTTTGCAAGAAAAATGCAATATGATTGGAGTATGCATGAAATAGATCTAAAAGAATATAGATTACAGAAGAGATTCGGGATAAACTGATTTGTAAAATAATAGATTTGACTTGGAAGAAGATCCTTATTTTCACTATAAAAGCAGTAAAAAAACATTGGGGTTTTTCAACAAATTTTCTTTCGAAAATGCTACTTTGCCCGAAAATCGGTTTGTTATTTTCTGTGAAAACAATCTGAACCCTCATTTTTTACCAGGCCCCCCTGATTTCCACCTTTAATTTTGAGATCCGCATATCCGTATGTCTTGTTTTCGGTCACTGTAGCATAGTTCATTTTCTTTTCATTTCCAAGTTAACCGGTTTTGCTAACATGTAAAGTTAGATTGATGACTAGTCTGATCTAACAATGGATACTTCTTTCATAATGATAACTGTACTAATCCAACGACTCGGATGATATAGAAATAAGATTTCACATGGATGAACATGTAATCAGTTGATGGAGATGCCTCGGTAGATTACTAATCCAATCTAACAACATCTACGTAAACTAAGTTATTTAATAAGGTAAAAAATAGTATTTATTTATTTAGAATTTAAATAAATTAATTTGAAAAAAAAGCTTATTTCAATGAAGCGAGTCTTTAAGAAAATTTGAATATGCCGTAGAAAGATGAATTTATTTGAAAATATTTATTTTTTTGGAATATTTAATTTTTTTGGAATATTTTAACTGTTACCGCTTACCATACTTACTAAATATTTTCACAATTGTTAAATTTTACAATATTGTAATAAAATACATAGTAAGTTATATCATATTACAACAAAAAGTATTTACAATGTGTAAGGAATGTTGTTAAGCATGGTATATCTACAACATTTGAGAAACATCGTCAAGTTCAAGCACGTTAACAATGTGTTTTAAATGTGATAGAAAAACATATTTATCATAATATTATAACAATGTTGTTGAAAGTGTTTATTCATATCGATGTTGTAAAGCGTTGTGGAAACAAAATAATTATAACATGTGTAGAGAAAATGTTGTCCCCAAAAGCTTTTATACAACGCTTTTGAATATAAGGTTGTGAAAGATCCACCTAATATACAACGCTTTCAACAACCGTTGCATAAATAGTGTTGTAAAAGATGGTTTTTGCTGTAGTGTAAACTCATTAAACATACTTGGATTACTACTAGTGAAGATCAAATCATCTACATACAAGCATACAATCAATGTATCACCGTTTTGGATTTTGATATAGAGTGCATGCTCATATGGACACTTGATGAAGTTTCACTCTTGAAAATACTTATCAATTCGTGCATTCCAAGCTCTTGGGGCTTGCTTCAACTCATAAAGTGTCTTTTTTAGCTTCAAGACCTTATCTTCTTCTCCCTTGATTTCGACTCGATGTAAACTTTTTCTTCAAGAACTCCATTTAGAAATGCAGATTTTACATCCATTTGATGTATCTTCCAGTTGTTTTGAGCTGCCAATGAAATAATTAGTCTAGCAGTTTCTAGTCGAGCACTGGAGCGAATACCTCATCATAGTCAATGCTGGCTCTTTAACTGTAGCCTTTTGCCACCAATCTTGTCTTGTATCTTTCAACTTCTCCTTTAGAATTCTTCTTTACTTTGCATACCCACTTCACGCCGATTGCCTTGCACTCTTGTGGAAGTGAAGTTAACTCCCATGTGTCATTTTTCTTGATCGCCTTTATCTCTTCATCAATAGCTTTTCTCCAACTCTTCTTTTGCCAAGCTTCTTGAAAGTTCATGGGCTCACAATCCGCAAATAGACAAAAAAGAGTAAGATTGTCTTGGTTTTCAGTTACCTCATATATTTCTTGAAGGCTTCTAAAGCGTGAAACTCTTTCACTTGAGCTTTCGTCTTCTTGACAATTCATGTCTGGTGAAGCTGGTGGAGAAGTACGCTCCTCTCTTGATTGTTCCATCCTTGATTGTTGCATTCATCTTCTGTAAAATGTGGAAAGAAGTTGTAGTCTTCATTATATAAACTCCAATCCCCTTCTCCTTCTTCATCGAACACAACATCTCGACTAATGATTATCTTCCCCTTATCAAGGTTTTAGAGCTGCCTTTGGTGTTGGTGTGTAACCAATAAAGATGTGCTTCTCAATTTTTTCATCTAACTTGCTTCTCATCCGGTACATGTACGTGAGCTACTTTCAAACACTCTTAAATGGAAAATGTCGGGCTTCCTTCCACTCCATGCTTCTTGTGGTGTTTTCCTTCACACACTTTTTATTGGAGATCGGTTTGATAGATAAACCATACATGCAACTGCTTCCGCCCAAAACTCCTTTGGAAGCCTCTTACTTTTGAGTATGCTCCTCGTCATCTCAAGAATTGTCTTATTCTTCCTTTCTGCTACTCCATGTTGTTGGGGGTCTAGGAATGATTAGTTGTCATCCGATTCCATTATCTTCACATTACTTTTGGAATTCCTTTGATGTGAACTCTCCTCGACGGTCAGATCTCATGGCTTTAATCACAGGGCCACTTTCCTTTTCAACATGGGCCTTGAACTTCTTGAAGTTCTCAAACACCTCTGATTTCTCCTTTAAAAAATACACCCATGTTTTTCTTTAAATCATCAATGAAAAGAAGGAAATAGTTATTCTTACCAAGTGTGTTGTAACTAGGTCAGCCCGCAACGGAAGAAATGAGTGAATTTCAAAAAAATTACCATTTTTGGATCATTAATGGGCCTATGAAGTCTAAATGTATTTAGATCTTATCTAAATTTCTTTTAAATAAGATCAATATTTTATTTAATACCATATTTTGTATTATTAATTTGATTCTAAAACAATAGAGAATGGGATATAAAAATGAGGTTTGAATATATCAAATATATTCATTCCTTAATTGTGTGATAGAATAGTTAAACATAAGGCAAGTATGGTCAATTGATAAAATGATTTATATGAATAAATAAGAATAAGTTTAAAGGCAATCACATAAGAGACAAAAAGGAAAGAAATAAAAGATGACAAAGATGAATGATTCATCTTCCCTTTTTTGACAAACTTGATTTATGCAGCATTCAATTAGCAATCAATGAATCATTATGACATAAGATTAGGAATAGCCAACAATAATTCATATGCATAAACTATTGCCTCGTTTAAAATTGTTTGATATTAACAAAGCATTTAAACTATACGATTTGAAATACAAACATTAAGTTTTATATGTACATATATATATAATTATTTCTATATAAAGATTAACCCAAAACATCTTAATTTATTCAAAATAAACCTTATAACATTTAAATTTTCTAATGTATTTATGAACTTATATAAACTTAAATTAGTTAACAAAATATATATGTATACAATTAAATCAAGAGATTCAACCTATATGAATTTTTTTTACAAAAGTGAAACATACTAAACTGAGCAATATATTAACAATCCTTTGAATACTTAAAAAGTATTAGTCAAGTCAAACAGGGTAACAAATTTATAAGTTTATTGTAATCAATTTATTATTAAAACATCCTTTAATCATTTGTGGGTTTCAATTACAATAAAATGCAAATAATAAGAACAAATAAAATGTCAAATCTAAAGAGATTCAACCTATCTGAATAAAAAAAATTAAACAAAAGTGAAACAAACTAAACTAAGCAATATATTAACAATCCTTTGAATACTTAATGAAATGTATTAGTCATGTCAAATAGGGTAACAAATTTATAAATTTATTGTAATCAATTTATTATCCAAACATCCTTTAATCATGTGTGGGTTTCAATTACAATAAGATGCAGATAATAAGAACAAATAAACTTTCAAATCTAAGGAGATTCAACCTATATGAATAAATAATTATAAAACAAAAGGTGATACATACTGAACTAAGCAATATGTTAAAATCCTTTGAATAGTTAAAGAAGGATAATTGTGATGTCAAATAGGGTAACAAATTTAGAAATTAATTGTAATCAAGTTATTATCAAAACATCATTTAATCATATGTAAGTTTCTATTACATTAAAAATGCAAATAATAAGAACATGTAAACATTCAAATCAAAAAAATTACGTTTTAATTTGAATGTTTCAACATAGGTCTAAAATTAAAATATTGTCTAATCATATACAAGTTTCAGTTTTGATTTATCTAAATAAAAAAAACCAATCAATTCATATAATAAACAATTTGAAATACTTAAATAATTTTCAAATCAAATGAGATAATATTATACACATATAAATTAAGATATTCAATTTTGTTCATTGAAACATTATATCAAAATTAATAGAATAAAAAGATCATACCTTAATTCCAAAGCCTTGAAGAACACCTTGAAACATTGAATTTTTTCTCTAGATGTGGCCAATGAATCGTACCTTGAAGGATGAATCAAATCTCCTAGATTCAGAAATCAGCTTCCAGATGTTGCAAGGATCAAGAGGAATAAACCACTTTTCATAATTGATTTTATTTGTATTTGATTTTAGGAATAATTGAAGACATGGAAGATCTCATATTTTCAGCCATTAGAGAAGGAGAGAACCAGAAAAGTTACAAAAAGAAGAATGAAAACTCAGAAACTCAACTGTACGTACAGAATGACTTAGAGAATATGTTTTATTTGAAAGAAGGAAACCTTTCTCATTCTTTATTAAAACTCCTCTAATTAATTTTCTTGATTAACTTTCTCTTTTCACTCATATTTCTTTACATGGTATGACTGAAAATTACGTGCCATCAAATGACATAAGTTTCCATAAATTAACGCATGTAATTATCTTTTATTTAATTACAATGATATCATATATCAATGCGCGTAAATATAAATTTTATAAATGCATTCAAAAAATTACAAATAACTCCCAAACATCAAATAAAATAAATAATAATTAATATTTCTCAAATACTAATTAATTTAATTAATTTAAAACTTTCTATAAATTAATTAAATCATGTGATTTTTCGGAGAATTCATCATCACGGTTGTGCGACTCAAAGGTGTAAATTCAGTCAGTGATTAATATTGAATAATTCAAATATTAACGTTCACATGTCCTTTAGCAGGTGGTGTGACATTTTGGCTTAATTCATCTTACACATCTTTTGGTAAAATCCAATTTTACTTATTATAAGCGGTACCTAATAGTGATAATTATTTACACCAATTCTCTTCATCAAAACTATATCACTTTGGATTTATGGAATTTGGTAATGGTCAGAATTCCAATATCATCCACATTCAACTTTATAGTCCAAATACAAAGTTCTTGGTTCAATAATAAAAATTATTATTAACCAAAATGCTCTGGCCATAGACTTTGACTTTGAGTTGACTTGAGTTGACCATGATGCTAACCCCATATAACTGAGGAGATGAATCCTCTCTTGAACAGTGCTTCACTTCCAATAATTCCACTCGACCCAACTATAGTCACTCGATGGAATGTCATGCCATGATTTGACTATAATCAAAGTGGAGCTTTCATATCGAAGATCCACAATGTTCTCAAGTCAAGAGAACTGTGTAAATCAGTCACATCGATATTTTCTATTTGACCTTAGCTATATTAACCAACAGAAAACAATCGAGTGAGTCGTTCCATAGTTATCCAATAACTATCAGTACGTAACCCTAGGTGCCTCCAGTAGTAATGAGTAATACACTGCCCAACTTTTGGAGAGCGTTACATACTCTAGTCTCAACGGATACGTTGATATCTAGTCTCGATGCATCTTGACTAGGAACATTTAAAATAGTATATTTGTTTTATTGTGATAAATTACTCATGGTTACAACACTTTGTAACTATTATCACAAAATATATCATTTATGGATTTTTTTTATTAAATATACTTTTAATTAAATTAATTAATTAATTAATATAACCATAATATATCAAGTATATAATAGAAAGAAACACCTTTATTGTGAACAAGATTGTTCAACGAGTTAGGTATATTTAACAAATTACATAATTGCCCCTAAGGCATACCCCTAACTCTATCAATCTCCCACTTGCACTTGGGGTCAATTATGGAATCTTATTCTTCTCCAATCTTCTAAAAACCAATAGGGACAGTCCCTTTGTGAATGGGTATGCTATTATGTTTTAATTATCTACTCTGTCAATCAATTCTCTCCGACGGTGATAAACTGCTTCATCACGTGGAACAATTCAGAGCATGTCTCTCGACTCTAATGAGCTCTAAGTTCTATTATGAACCATGTCGCGGCATAGTTTTCATATAACAACGTTATGAGATTCTCAACATTTGGATTCTGCTCAGTAATAAATTTTTGCACTTATAATTTTATATACATTATTTTTATTGCGGCAATATTCAAGGCGATGTACATAGCCTTTTTTCCATTGAATAAGCCACAATCTTTTATTTGGAACATTTCCAACTTAAATATTCTTAACTTGAATTTATTATTAACATACTACACTCAATATGGCTTGTTGAAGTTTGTGTTCGAGCACTCCTTCATAAGGAGTTTTGTTTCTAACAACAATTCCTTAGTGTTTCATAAATACACGAGAACACTTAAAACAACCATTTTGTGATATCAATTTGGATTTGATATTTGCATCATGTATCAAATACATAAACAAATCATGATATCGTAGACAACATAACATGTATGATAATTCCTTTTACCAATGCAAAGGAATCAATCTTACATGTTCCGTATTAAATATTTTAATAAGGTGTCCTTGCATGTCATTTAGGACATTCCCGACATCTTTTATACTTACTATAAAAGACATCATTTATTAATCCAATGTTGATTATTAAAACAACTAAGGCTGATTTTAACACAAGTACATCGTTAAAATCAACAACGTGTTGTTTACTTATAGTTTAGAAATATCAATGCACCTTTTAATGTTCTTTCTTATGAACACACGCCTCCTCTGCACTTTGATTGAAAATCAAACTATTTGATATTTTTATCAAAATACTTGTTCAATTTTGATGCTTATAAAATGATACTTTCATATCATTTCTTGGATCATATCCAAAGACTCGCAAACTCAATATCGCTCCCAATGACTTTGAGACATTTTTGGTTAATATGTGTAAACAGCTTACTCTAAATCGTTATTTAGAATTTTCTTTTTTGATACATATGTACCAAAACACTAGGACATATCAAGCAATAATATTGTGAGTAAATCCGAATTGACTTGAACATGTTGAATATCGAATCTATTACGCTAATTTCAACAATTGAAATTTGCGATATCATTCTTATCAACATTGCTCATTTAATTCCAACTGTATTAGTCTTACACATAAGGACTGTAACGACCCGAAATTCTCGATCCCGAAAATTCCAGATTGTTAGGCAAAGAAGAAAGAGATAGAAGAATAAGAAACAGAAAACAAGTCACAGAATCTCACATTCGCAGCGGATCAAAATATAATATCATATAATACCATTTATATAAAGAAACTGTATCAGATAAATTACACTTTTATATATCAGAGTTACAACATATACACAGATATACTGGACATATACAAACATGTCTCAGACAACAATATATCACAGCGGAATACACTCCATACGTTCCTGCCATCCAGCTCGTCTCCTGAGCTCCAGAACGTCCTTACCTGAGAATCTGTAATACTCGGTCTGACCCGAGCATTACATCAAAGTAACACCCGGGTCAGGCTGGAAACCAGCGTGAGTGAACCCATCTAACGAAAATACTAATTCAAATCATAAAAGAAACCCGGGTAACTCGTACTTCACTACGAGTTCATTACTAGTTATGCTCAACACTTAATTTCATACATGATTCAATTCCATTCTAATGATTTCACACATCAATCCATATAGAATCATGTAGATTTCAAACGAAGTGGTTTGGGTATGTACTAATACCCGCCCTCGATCTCTTCAAATACAATACCAACTTAACCCAGTTGTTCAAGTAAAATATTTTCTAGCTTAAAATACACAATGTCACTTCTTATACTCATCAATTCATTAGTGATAGATATCTATACCTTTCTGTCTATTCAACATATCATATTAGAGAATATTTCATATCAGAGATATCAATTCATTTGAGGTATTCACAACATTCAGTCATTCATAACAATATTTATCACTTCCAAAATTAATTACCTCTAATTAAATTTAATCACTATCTTTAAAACACTTGGTTTACTTTTACTTAACATATTGTTTATTCCAAATCAATTAATTAGCCGTCTTCTTATTATCCATCTTAATTAATCATTCTAGATTAATTTTTCATTAATTTCAATAAGTAAATAATTAATTCTTAATAATTCACAATTTAAATACCTCAGACATTACAATGATTAACCCTAAATCATTAATCTTTAATTAAGCAACTTTTAATCAATTTCTATAAATTACATTAAGAAATTTCTCCTTATTACTCATTCTAATTAATCGATCTTCAATTACATTGACGTTTATTTACTACTTAATTAACCTTTAAACTCTTATTGCTGAAAACCTTCGAAATAAGTCACCATTTATAATTAATCAATCTTAAGTTAATTTAAAATTAAAAACATTTTATTTCCTCAATTTGCTGTCCAATCCCAACATTAAATTCATTTATAAATAAATTAGTAAATAAGAGTTAACACTGTATACTTTAAATCATTTGAACCCGAGCCAATTTTGAAATTACCCGAGCTTGAACCGGGTTTCTCACCCCCGTCTTTTACTTCGAGTAAAACCCCACACCCCTCGAGTTTATTCCCGAGCCTCACATTCTTCTCCAATTCCACATACACCCTGACACACTCAACCACCCGTGCACGTACACCATCACCAGAGTAGCCTCCGACCTCTGATGAGTCTTCCAACACATCAGCCTTCGCCACCGCACCCCAATCTGATCATCAATACATGAATCCAAGCATTCGATCAAAATCGAGTAACCCAGTTCAGACTGGAAACTAAACATCGCCGGAAAACTCTTCGCCCAAGCCATCTAGACCACCAGAACCACTGCAACCTCGGCCACGCATTCATCATACTTCCATCCAACCCCTGCCTAAACCCGACGGCACTCGATCATCCCTAGGTGTTGCAGTCCACCAAAACCCATACGTGGCCAAAATTAGGTTTAAAAACTAAATTGCTTCGCCGCCGTCGACCCAACCATCTACCACCCCACCAGCCATTTTTGCTGTGACCATCGAACTCCCAGCTACCTCTCGAAATGGTCTCGACCACCCTAGTGCTGCCGATCGCCAGAAGTAGTCCAAAAACCCACTTTCAGTCATCCAAGGATTTCTCATGATATACCATCTTTAAAACTATGATTTTTATCTTAAAAATCCTAATTCTTAGAGTTACAATAGAATATAAACTTGAATCTACAATATAATCATGTTGAAATTTTGATAATATTGAGTTATTACTGTAATGTATATATTTTGATTACTACTGATTTCAATTCTTGTTTCAGTAGATTTTATAATTTACATCTTGTTGTTACTAACAACTTTTATTTAAAGATCATAACATAATACTAATTAGAGAATGAGCAGTTGACTCTTAAATTTAATTGATAACTTGAAATTTGAAGAACAGAGTAAATAAATTGTTATACAGACTCACTCACAGTGATCTATACACACATACATACTTTTAGTTTTAAACCCATCATGCAAACATATATCACAATATACACTCAGTTAAATTGTTTTTGAAACTTAAATTTACTCTCTTCTTCTTTTTTTTCTTTTTTTTTTATTATTTATTTATTTTATGTAGAGATCTTGATAAAACTGGGAAGTTTTGAAACTGCATTTACTTTGGTTTTCTTTTAACCCTTTGTAGTTTAAAACAGAGAAGAGCAACAAATTTCACATGCATAGGCAACACATTTTTAAACACAAAGATTTCACTATCTATATATATAAGCAAGCATCATCAGATCTCAGATCTTTCACAAGTAACAAGACTTAATTTACTTAAAGTTTTATACCAAAATGTATACTCACCTGGCATGAGCTTTTAAAATAGTTTTGGATCAAAGAAACTTGTATGCCTTTGATTTCGATTAGGTTTTGTTAAATGGCAGTATATTCTTTCCTTTATTAACTGGCAGTATATATATATATACAGAGCAACTTCATCACAAAATTAAACAACCCTGGATTACCTACTTAACTGTTTAAATTAAAAAGGGTACTCACCTTTTTAAAGCAGAGAACAGAGAACAAGTTCTTGTTTCCAGACTTGCTAAATCTTGAAATTCTTTTCCTTTAGTTGAGTTTAAACTGTATTGCTGTTGTATCCTTGAAACTTGTTGTAAATCTTCATTTTGATTTACAAAATCTCAGATTGCAGTTGAAAATTGAACTGATGTTGATTTTCCTTTGATCTTCTTTATTTAAGTTGAGTTTGAGTTTAACTTGTTTTGAGTGGCAGGGTTGTTCTTTTTTTCTCTTTTTTTTTTTTATTATGCTAAGTTTTATGGACGAAATAAAGCAAGGAGGCTTCAAAATATAAACAAGTATACAGGCTTTGTTTTCTTGCTGGTACACAATGGCCAGAGATTTTTATTTTATTTTGGTGGCTAAGCTCATATTATTGCGGCTGAAATGATATTGTATGTATGCTCTGTGTGCTAACATCAATTACTTACAATTGTCTTCCTTTGAAAGCTAAAGGGCTGAAATGATTTGTATTAAATGCATGTCTTCATATTTGTTTACATATGATTAATGTTAGCTGACACTTAAATTTGGTACAAAGATATTTGTATATGTGTGAATACATTTTGTAGCTGATTAATATACTTTGTCTTCTTTGTATTGCCCAATTCATATATATATATATACAGGTTATTATTTTGTCTTGTTTATGTACAGCCAACACTTGATCATCTCTGATAGCATAATTTTCCAATTTTATATTTATATTTACATCTTATTTTATATCTTATATTCATAATTATACTTTATACTTTTGTTTTGTATGTTTATGTTTAAAATCATATATATAAGTTTTAAGTTTAACATTCAAGTTAAATATTGTTAACATTGCCTATTATCAAATATTATTATTAAAGACTCCATTATATTCATATATACATTATCAGATGTTAATAATACGAAATCTCATAAAAAAGAATTTTATTGAATAAGACAGATTTTGTTATAAACGTTTTTATTTAAATTAGATTAAATATTTATTAAAATAACAGGGCCAAAATCCAAGGTCGTCACATTCCTCCCCCCTTTGAATCTTTTCGTCCTCGAAAAGGAACGAAACCAGCATTTATAAAGATGCTTAATTAAAATCAGATAATTACTTTTTGATCAATTTTAAAATACCTTTAAATATCTATACAATATTATTTCGAAATCGTTTTTATAAAAATACTTTTATAACTTGATGTTTTAACAAGTCCATCCTCGTTCTCACAGAAATTCGGTCATACGTTGATCAGGCGTAGGACTGAAAATCTATAAGTACTCGGTAAACTCGTTTCCAACACCCAGTGAAAATAGTTTGGAAAATAATTTTATTGAAAATATAGAAAGCAGTTTCGAAAATAGAAGAAATATCTTTGGTGAGAATGCTCTGGAAATCATCACACCCATCCATGGTCACAGTTACATCCTGGGTTACGTTGCCGTCGCAGCAAAAGTCCATGTAACTGATTACACCATAGAACCCACAACAGATCGCAGTTACATCCAGGGTTACGTTGCCATCACAGCAAAAGTCCATGTAACTGTTGGCTCTCAGCGGCACACACGATTTTCGCTGTCAAAATGAAACTTCTCCACTCCTACATAGGTCTCAGTCTACCGATATAAAATCAAACGCAGACTGTTGGCTCTCAGCGGCTCACATGACTTTCGCTATGTTACCATAGTGTCGCAGTCTACCGATATAAAATCAAACGTAGACTGTTGGCTCTCAGCGGCTCACGCGACTTTCGCTATGGTCTGCAGTAGATCGCAGTGACATCGAGTTATACTGTCGTCACAGCATAACCCAAATGCCTCTGTGGGCACCAGCCCCTCGACTTTCGCTACACAAATAATCCTCAGGAACTAGTTTTGTCCGGACTCCTCACAGGATCAACTTTAGAAACCCCCCTTGGGGCTCAAGGCAGTACCACCCAGTGGCACTCCTGAGAAGTTCATTTCAAGGGAGCGCCTTTTTCCCCAGAGCAAATCTCAAAACACTTTATACTATACACATATAGTATTTTCCAAATCATACACCTAGTATGAATCTCATATAAATGCTTTTACACAAAATCGATTCTCAAAATCGATAATTCACAAATCAGGCTTTCCCAAATCCCAATATTGATTTTATCCAAAAATCAAAAGCCTTTTCCAAATCCAAAGGTTCCCAAAACCTTTTTCTCAAAACCATTTCCAAAAAATCTTTTTTTTATATATATTCATATATATAATTTTCTTGGGAAATCTTTAAATCACTTCATACTTATATAAGTTTCCTTTGTATACTTCAAAACTTTCGAAAACCTTTTTTTTCTGGCAATGGATTCAATAAGGGGAGTTTTTATCATATATAACAAAGATACGTAACTTTGTTTATTCCCAATCAAATATTCAAATTTGATTACTTTATAAAGTCACTTGCCAAATTTCTTACTTTTATTATAAAGTAAACTTTAACTCAGAAAAATATTCAATTTCCACTTTATTTCCATAAAGTTAATTTCTACCATAGAAATATAAATTTTTAAATTTATTTTATTTTAGTTCCTTATATATTTACAAATATATTTTCCATTTCAAAAATCATCTTATAACCTTTTATCTACAACTTCGAAATCAAATTTCCACCTTTATTCATTGTCAATTTCTCAAAATATACTTTCAATTTCAAAAAAAAAAAAAAAAAATTCAGTTTTTTATCCACAAATTTTCAATGCCAATTTCATTCAAACCGTACGATGTCCCCATATCATTCGTACGCAATACCAATCTGATCGCTCACTCGATCACACAATTTCACTTCCGAACTAGTATCGTCCACCCGACTTTCTAGTGCGGACTCAGATCTGGTTTCTTGATCAGAAACTTCCATTCTCCTTGCATAGTCACACCTATGATAGAGAATATCCAGAACCAAATCAAAAATCCATATCCAGGTTCACCGTCGAAAATCGAGCGGAAAATCCCAACTCGGATCGATAATACTATCTCGAAATTCCATGCTCGAATCTGGATCAAATCACTATGCGAATAGAACAATATACGTACATCCTACGTATTTATCTTCATTGATTATCAGTTAAATCAATTTCCTTTCTATTCACCCTCACTTTGATTTTATTCACTTATTCACATTTGGCTAGATCCCCACTTGGATTATCACTTCAATTCTTATCTCAGTTGGGTATTTACTCAATAACAGTTTGAACTCCGACCAGTTTATATTTACAAAATAGCTTGAAAATTTTATAAATAGATAAATAGTTGAAAGATAATTATTAATTTGTAAAATAGCTGTAAAATAGTTAAGTAACTGTAAAATAATTGGAAAATAGTAATTACTTATAAAATAGTTAAAAAACAGTAATCAGTTTATAAAGTAGTAGAAAAATAGTAATTAGTTTATAAAACAGTTGTAAAATAGTTAAATAGTTCCAAAGTAATTGTAAAACAGGTTTAAGATAGTTTTAGGTTTAAAAGGAAAAGTTGTGTAGTAAATAGTTTGGAAAAATAGGTTTATATTAAACAATTTATTTTGAAAATAGTCCAGAGTCAAACTGTTTAATACCCCATCTCCATTTCCCTAAATTCAATTTAAATTTCCACTTACATTTAAATTGACTCAATCCCAATTTGAATAACTTCAATTTTATTTCAAATTAATCCAATTCAAATTTCTCATTTGAATTTTATACTTATCCATCCTAAATCACAATTCCCATTAGTTTAAATCAAATTCAGTTTGAACTAATTCAATTTAAATCTCAATTTTAAACCATCTTGAATTATATAAATTCGAGTTAAATTTTCAAATGTTGATTTATTCCCTTAATCCAATTAACATTTATCTTCAAATCAATATCTTTAAACCATTTAATTTCTGAGTTCAATTCTCAAAATTCCATTTTAAATTATCTTCACTTAACTTATTTCAAAGTTCAAATAATAATTCAAACCCCTTTTAAACAATTAAATCTTTGAATTTCAATTTATTACCCAAATTCAATCTTGGAACCAATCCTTAATCATTTCAGTTTACATGTTCATTTTAAACATTCACATCTTAATGTTCAAAGTGATCCCATTTTCTGAAGTTTAATTTTTATCTTTAAAATCAAAATTACTTAAGTAATTTCAAATTAAAGTTTAGTTCCATTTAATTTCAATAATGAAATAGATATTACCTCAATCTACTTCTTAATTCATTTAAACAATCAAATTTATAGTCTCATAATTACTTATAATAACAGGATGATATCAAGATAAATAAACATTCCATTTATTTAAAACATTCATCATCCACTACCCATTCCAGATCTCAATCCTATCTGAGACCACATATATTTCCCTACCAAATCAACCCATTTAACTTTCCTAAGTTAAACCCCAATTTCATCTTGAAATTTCCAATTCAGGTTGTTTGTTCCACACTTATTTAACTTCCCTTAAGTTAAATTCAATTTAATCTCGTCAAACTTACTCAAATTTGAATTCCCACTTCAAGTTTTAAACTTCACATTAATAAATCTTATAAGTTCAAAAACTTATTACCTTGGATATCACATCTCATTTCCCAAATTTAGAACTCAACATTTAGAGTTTATTTTCAAACCATCTTTGCATCCATATATACATATTTATTTCTTAGCCTACCAGGCTATACATTTAAATTTTAAACCACCTTCGGTTTTAATTTTAAGACAGACCCTTTTTTTTTAGTTTTCAAACAGCTTCTTATTTTAAAATAAGATCACATTCAAATATATCCTGAATAATATTATTTATTCTTTTCTTTAAACACTTTGAAACAATTCAATGTTTCTAAACTTAGGTTTTAAATTCCACAATTTAAATCCGTTCTAATTTACAGGTTATACTCATCTAAATTTATATCCTTAGCACATTTTATTTTGCTCACTCATTAATACACATCTTATTATTAAACACAACAACCATTTATGATAATAACCAAGATTATCATATTTGGAAATCAATTTATTTTTATCTTTATTCTGAAAACATTTCTATAAATTCAGGATTTTAATTTCAGTTTGGATCCATTTCAAATTTATCTTCATTCAATTTCAATTTGGTTGTATTACTATTACCACTTAATTCTCATTATTTTATTTAATTCCAATAACTTTTAACAACCAATAACTTTAACATTTATTAAAAGGAATATTGCTTTATATATCAAATATAATCTTATATAAAAATCATTTGAAATCTTTATATATGAAAATAACAAGTACGCTCTCATATATATATATACACTCAACTCATTCTAGGGTACTATTGACCCTATCTATATGAGTATACCCACCAGAGCCAAGGTTTTCGCTTAACCTTCGCTCTGATACCAAATGTAACGACCCGAAATTCTCGATCCCGAAAATTCCAGATTGTTAGGCAAAGAAGAAAGAGATAGAAGAATAAGAAACAGAAAACAAGTCACAGAATCTCACATTCGCAGCGGATCAAAATATAATATCATATAATACCATTTATATAAAGAAACTGTATCAGATAAATTACACTTTTATATATCAGAGTTACAACATATACACAGATATACTGGACATATACAAACATGTCTCAGACAACAATATATCACAGCGGAATACACTCCATACGTTCCTGCCATCCAGCTCGTCTCCTAAGCTCCAGAACGTCCTTACCTGAGAATCTGTAATACTCGGTCTGACCCGAGCATTACATCAAAGTAACACCCGGGTCAGGCTGGAAACCAGCGTGAGTGAACCCATCTAACGAAAATACTAATTCAAATCATAAAAGAAACCCGGGTAACTCGTACTTCACTACGAGTTCATTACTAGTTATGCTCAACACTTAATTTCATACATGATTCAATTCCATTCTAATGATTTCACACATCAATCCATATAGAATCATGTAGATTTCAAACGAAGTGGTTTGGGTATGTACTAATACCCGCCCTCGATCTCTTCAAATACAATACCAACTTAACCCAGTTGTTCAAGTAAAATATTTTCTAGCTTAAAATACACAATGTCACTTCTTATACTCATCAATTCATTAGTGATAGATATCTATACCTTTCTGTCTATTCAACATATCATATTAGAGAATATTTCATATCAGAGATATCAATTCATTTGAGGTATTCACAACATTCAGTCATTCATAACAATATTTATCACTTCCAAAATTAATTACCTCTAATTAAATTTAATCACTATCTTTAAAACACTTGGTTTACTTTTACTTAACATATTGTTTATTCCAAATCAATTAATTAGCCGTCTTCTTATTATCCATCTTAATTAATCATTCTAGATTAATTTTTCATTAATTTCAATAAGTAAATAATTAATTCTTAATAATTCACAATTTAAATACCTCAGACATTACAATGATTAACCCTAAATCATTAATCTTTAATTAAGCAACTTTTAATCAATTTCTATAAATTACATTAAGAAATTTCTCCTTATTACTCATTCTAATTAATCGATCTTCAATTACATTGACGTTTATTTACTACTTAATTAACCTTTAAACTCTTATTGCTGAAAACCTTCGAAATAAGTCACCATTTATAATTAATCAATCTTAAGTTAATTTAAAATTAAAAACATTTTATTTCCTCAATTTGCTGTCCAATCCCAACATTAAATTCATTTATAAATAAATTAGTAAATAAGAGTTAACACTGTATACTTTAAATCATTTGAACCCGAGCCAATTTTGAAATTACCCGAGCTTGAACCGGGTTTCTCACCCCCGTCTTTTACTTCGAGTAAAACCCCACACCCCTCGAGTTTATTCCCGAGCCTCACATTCTTCTCCAATTCCACATACACCCTGACACACTCAACCACCCGTGCACGTACACCATCACCAGAGTAGCCTCCGACCTCTGATGAGTCTTCCAACACATCAGCCTTCGCCACCGCACCCCAATCTGATCATCAATACATGAATCCAAGCATTCGATCAAAATCGAGTAACCCAGTTCAGACTGGAAACTAAACATCGCCGGAAAACTCTTCGCCCAAGCCATCTAGACCACCAGAACCACTGCAACCTCGGCCATGCATTCATCATACTTCCATCCAACCCCTGCCTAAACCCGACGGCACTCGATCATCCCTAGGTGTTGCAGTCCACCAAAACCCATACGTGGCCAAAATTAGGTTTAAAAACTAAATTGCTTCGCCGCCGTCGACCCAACCATCTACCACCCCACCAGCCATTTTTGCTGTGACCATCGAACTCCCAGCTACCTCTCGAAATGGTCTCGACCACCCTAGTGCTGCCGATCGCCAGAAGTAGTCCAAAAACCCACTTTCAGTCATCCAAGGATTTCTCATGATATACCATCTTTAAAACTATGATTTTTATCTTAAAAATCCTAATTCTTAGAGTTACAATAGAATATAAACTTGAATCTACAATATAATCATGTTGAAATTTTGATAATATTGAGTTATTACTGTAATGTATATATTTTGATTACTACTGATTTCAATTCTTGTTTCAGTAGATTTTATAATTTACATCTTGTTGTTACTAACAACTTTTATTTAAAGATCATAACATAATACTAATTAGAGAATGAGCAGTTGACTCTTAAATTTAATTGATAACTTGAAATTTGAAGAACAGAGTAAATAAATTGTTATACAGACTCACTCACAGTGATCTATACACACATACATACTTTTAGTTTTAAACCCATCATGCAAACATATATCACAATATACACTCAGTTAAATTGTTTTTGAAACTTAAATTTACTCTCTTCTTCTTTTTTTTCTTTTTTTTTTATTATTTATTTATTTTATGCAGAGATCTTGATAAAACTGGGAAGTTTTGAAACTGCATTTACTTTGGTTTTCTTTTAACCCTTTGTAGTTTAAAACAGAGAAGAGCAACAAATTTCACATGCATAGGCAACACATTTTTAAACACAAAGATTTCACTATCTATATATATAAGCAAGCATCATCAGATCTCAGATCTTTCACAAGTAACAAGACTTAATTTACTTAAAGTTTTATACCAAAATGTATACTCACCTGGCATGAGCTTTTAAAATAGTTTTGGATCAAAGAAACTTGTATGCCTTTGATTTCGATTAGGTTTTGTTAAATGGCAGTATATTCTTTCCTTTATTAACTGGCAGTATATATATATACAGAGCAACTTCATCACAAAATTAAACAACCCTGGATTACCTACTTAACTGTTTAAATTAAAAAGGGTACTCACCTTTTTAAAGCAGAGAACAGAGAACAAGTTCTTGTTTCCAGACTTGCTAAATCTTGAAATTCTTTTCCTTTAGTTGAGTTTAAACTGTATTGCTGTTGTATCCTTGAAACTTGTTGTAAATCTTCATTTTGATTTACAAAATCTCAGATTGCAGTTGAAAATTGAACTGATGTTGATTTTCCTTTGATCTTCTTTATTTAAGTTGAGTTTGAGTTTAACTTGTTTTGAGTGGCAGGGTTGTTCTTTTTTTCTCTTTTTTTTTATTATGCTAAGTTTTATGGACGAAATAAAGCAAGGAGGCTTCAAAATATAAACAAGTATACAGGCTTTGTTTTCTTGCTGGTACACAATGGCCAGAGATTTTTATTTTATTTTGGTGGCTAAGCTCATATTATTGCGGCTGAAATGATATTGTATGTATGCTCTGTGTGCTAACATCAATTACTTACAATTGTCTTCCTTTGAAAGCTAAAGGGCTGAAATGATTTGTATTAAATGCATGTCTTCATATTTGTTTACATATGATTAATGTTAGCTGACACTTAAATTTGGTACAAAGATATTTGTATATGTGTGAATACATTTTGTAGCTGATTAATATACTTTGTCTTCTTTGTATTGCCCAATTCATATATATATATATATACAGGTTATTATTTTGTCTTGTTTATGTACAGCCAACACTTGATCATCTCTGATAGCATAATTTTCCAATTTTATATTTATATTTACATCTTATTTTATATCTTATATTCATAATTATACTTTATACTTTTGTTTTGTATGTTTATGTTTAAAATCATATATATAAGTTTTAAGTTTAACATTCAAGTTAAATATTGTTAACATTGCCTATTATCAAATATTATTATTAAAGACTCCATTATATTCATATATACATTATCAGATGTTAATAATACGAAATCTCATAAAAAAGAATTTTATTGAATAAGACAGATTTTGTTATAAACGTTTTTATTTAAATTAGATTAAATATTTATTAAAATAACAGGGCCAAAATCCAAGGTCGTCACAAGGACACAGTCGTGGTCGATGGATCATATCCCTTCAGTTACCACCACAAAAATCTATATTTTGATAGCGTGCTTGGAATTCTTTCGGATTTTCATATCATACCATATAGAGTCAACACTCTTAATGGTTTAATTAAACAATCTAGGATTATATATTTTCGACACTAACAATAATCTCGTAGTGTCATGAACCGGATTTTCGACCCTCGAAAATCGACATCAGTACGTTCACTGTATAGCTTGCCGAGCAATCGAGTGCGGGAAATACTAGATCGTTAGAGGAAAAGAAGAAAGAGGTAGAAGAAAATAGAAATAACAACACAGAATCTCACAATCGCAGTGGAACAATATATAATAGATAATAACATGTCTTTTTACAAAAAGAAGTATAACCGTTACTTATATATTACATCATCAGAGTACAACAAATCAATAACTCAATACTGGACAGTTATAATAACTTGTCCTCACTAGTGCTGACTATACAGCCTACCATACACAGCGGAATATAATCAAGTACGTGGGATACATCTCTGTCATCCAACTCGTCTCCTGAGCTGCATAGCATCCTATCCTAAATCTGTAATACTCGGTCCGACTCGAGTATTATAATAAAATAACACCCGAGTCAGTCTGGAAAACCAGCGTGAGAAAACACACTCAATTTGAATTATTACTATTTCAAAATCCTTTGAAAAACAAAGGTATCTCGTAAGACCGCATCACACATAAACACGATGGGTTTTTACCTTACGATAACCAAAACACTTTATATCAATATCGTCTGATATTATATTAGTGTCTAAACAAAGTAAATAGAAAATAGCTGAAATGCTTGCATCTCACGTTTCAGCATAGTTGGGCACAATCAAAACCGTACGACTTATTGAAGAATGGATCCCATACAATGACTAGTCACCGAGGTACCACCTATCACGGTACACGTCTAGAAAAATGTACCGAGGACCTCTCCGGGATCCCCTACAACACAAGACCAACCCTATCCCTAACCTGGATAGAACCGAATATGTTATCACCCTGGGTGTTCCCACCCTTATCAAGAGCTCTTTTGCGTGCAACCGTATCCATAATTAATAATATATCCGAGGGTATCTAGAAAGGTGATAACATGCCCTAATTGGGTATGACCCACTTAGCCTTGCTGCATCTCCCTTGATTTTCAGTCATTCCGGTTGATGAGGGTTGAGGCTACGTTTACCTTTCAAGAACAATTTCACTTAGAATGCTCATTGTCCTCCAATGACGATTTTCTGATAGCATTTGTCCATACATGTTGTCCTGGGTCTGGACAAACCGAATCACCGTCTTTATCATCTTTATGGTATCCATTCGTAACACTCAAATCGGATCGAAGTGGCTTACGGATAATTAAATCCGACCCCGGTCTCTTCGAAACGATCAACGAAATTGGCCAATACTTGATAGTTGGTTATTTAACTATCAATATAACATCCATAAACAGTCACTAGGCCTATATTATAATTTTTCAAAAATCTATTTTCAAAATATCTTTATAAGATATATATTCAAATCGCTTCCCAATTTTCAATATTTGAGACAACTCAAATACTTATATCCATATCAGGATATTTCAAACCATCTCTTATTTCAACACTTAGAAAAATATTTAAAAATATATTTTCTAAACCCCTTACTTCCCAACACTTAGGAAAGTTCCATTTATTTCTCTTTTCTTAAAAACCCTTCATTATTTATATTGTAAATTGCTTAACTCGTTTGTAACGAATTCTATAAGTTCCGGGTTCCTTAATTAAATCTCTTTATTCAAAAGTATATACTTATCTCACCGAAATAAGTATATTCACAAACCATTCCTTTTAAAAAGATTTTAAAACTTTTTAAAATAAATATGGAAAGCACCATGCGGTATCAACCATGGATTCGCAGCTCAATGATTACGTCTCTATCCTAGAGAAATCCAAACTTAACTGTAGGCAATCTCTGCCTCCCGATTTCGCCATGAAAGTATATCATTACCTTCCGAAAATTTATTTAATAATAAAATATACTTTTAAACAATCAAAATAATTCATAACTTTGAAACAATAATAAAATTCTGATCGATTTACAAGACTTATATAAACTTATAATCCATTTTGACAATTTGAAAATATTTTAATAACTAATTTTCTAGAATATTTTTAAGCACTTTTTAAATTACCTAGTTTAATAATTAAAGATCCTATTTTTAAAACAACTTATCTTCTCGATGAAAACATATTTTTCAATTCCAATATAACAAATCTAATATTTATAAATCTATCTCGATTTATCACCAATCGATTTACGTTCTCAATTACATAAATTCTTTTTCACAATTTCCAAAAGGAAAATCTATCATTTCTTTTTAACTGATTTACCCATCTCATTATAAAATCTTACCGTGAATTTATATCTTCGATTTATCAACCGATAATCATTTCACTAATTTATTAACATTGTTTATAAATCCCATAGTCTCATTTCCCGTTCATAACGTTGTCACATCACTTAAACCTATTATAAATTGATTTCTAAATTAAATTCCATTTATAAATCAATTTCTTAAATTGAATTCCAGTTATAAATTAACTCCTTAAATAACCCAAACTATATTCCAAAACCAATCAAATCTCGACTTTTCTTCTATTCCATAATTTAGAAATCTTATCTAAGATCCAGTATAACCAATTTTATATTTATTTCCAAATTCCCTTCTATTCTCCCAATCTATTTAAAATCTTGATTTAAAAATATTTATATTTAAAACAAGTATCAGTTAGGAATATTTTTTTTTAAAATCCTATATATACACAATATTCCAAAATCTCTATTTACAATATCACGAAATAGTCAACTGCAAATTCAAACCATTTATTTTACCCAATCAATTTCTTTTAACTCATCCAAAACTCTATATAAATATTTTACTTCAAAAATCCCTTTTTAATTTCTTTTCAAATTCAAAATATATATTTATGATATTTTAAAATACCAACATCTAGGCCAGTAATACCATAGCATCCAATAACTCCAAATCACACGATAATCTATCACAGAGTATTCAAACAAATCATATATCAGTATATATGAAATTAAATTCAATATTTTTGAGGAATCCAATTGGATCCCTCCACCTATTTCCCTGCATCAACAGATGTTAATACAACATAAAAATACCAATTCTGCTTTGAGGTGGAATATCGCGGTAATATAGGGTCATCCGCTATTATGCGGGGCGCATAGGGTCTCATCTGCTCGAATAGGCGGGAATAATCAATCCAACTACTAACATATATACTACTATATATATTATAACATCCAACTGATAATAATAATTATCAAATTCAACCAGGCATCCTATAATTAATTTTAACTATTTAAAATTAAACTAGTAATCCAAAAATGAGTGAGAATAACTCACCTTGAATTTTTTTCGACGCTGAAGCGATCAGTTTAAATTTTAAAATTAAACGGACGTTTAAATTTTAAAATTAAACGGACATTTAAATTTTAAAATTAAACGGACGTTTAATTTCTACCAAAATCCCTGCTAGCTCCGATTGTCACCAATTCAACTCCATTTCGTAGAATACGCTATTACGAACACAATACAAAAATTTGCGTTCGAATCCGACCTAGCATTTGCGAGTTATGACATTTATAAGAATTTGAATTTAATAAAACAATTTATATACTAAATCAATTTTTTTTAGAAAGCCCATACCCAACAAGAACGAACCCGGCCCACACTTCATCTTCCCCAATGCAAAACGTTTCCTTCCCACCTCCAGATTTTAAACTCCTCCATGCCAAACACCTTCTTTCCTCCCTTACTCCTCCATCTCTCAACGAAAATCCAAGCCGACATCGCCTACATCTTTCCCACCTGTGAGAAATGCGGATTAAGGATCTTAAGGCTAGAATTAACACTAGAGGGGGGTGAACAGTGTTTTAAGAAATTTGTTAATCTTTTTGAGTTTATCTTACTATGTTAACAATGTATACACTAATCAGACACAGATATGAACACAGGACCAAACACATATGCAAATATAAAGTAAAAGCAGTAAAGGAAAGAACACACCGGATTTTATACTGGTTCGGAGGTACCCTACATCCAGTCCCGCACAACTAAGTATGGATTTCCTTTCAAAATCACTTCAACAATTACAACCCTCGATTTCAAGGCTACGAGGTACATCCTCCAGAATCACAATTCTCTGGGTAGAGATACTTGATTTCCGGGGCAACAAGTTCACCCAATTGATTTCCAGGGCTACAATCACACCTTCTCTCGCTCAATTGATTACAAAAAGTCTATAACTCAGATTAGCACTTAGATCTTATAGAGATAGTGGAGAGAATCCAAACCAGAAATTATCTAGTTAGATTCGATATTGATTTCGGTAGAGTAATGGTGTAATTTGTAAATAAGAAAGTGGAGAAGAAGAAGAGAAGTTAAATCAGAGAAAAGTGTTATAAAATTCTTGGGTTCAATAGATGATATAAATGCTACATTACTCATTTTACTTAGTTGATTTCTAGTTGTAACAATAGATTGCATATCTCCTATTATATTTTCAATAGGATGGTCTTTTAAAAGTTTAATCCTTTTATTAGGATGATTAATTTCATTATTATTTTCGGTGGATTCCTGATTTTGAGTAATTAAATCTTCTTCATCATTTGTAATTTCAAAATCTTTTAAATTTTCATCAAACGAAACATGCATTGTTTCTTCGATGGTGTTAGATCTTAAATTAAAAACTCTATAAGCTTTACTTCTATTAGAATATCCGATAAAGATTCCTTTGTCGGATTTAGGATCAAATTTATCCAAATAATCTTTTGTATTTAAAATAAAGCATTTACTTCCAAAAATTCTGAAGTATGATACCTTAGGTTTCTTTCCATGAAGAAGTTCATAAGGTGTCTTATCAGTTAAAGGTCTAATTAAAATTCTATTCAAAATATAACAGGCGGTAGCAACAGCTTCTGCCCAAAAGTGTTTTGGTAAATTACTATCTGAAAGCATAGTTCTCGCACACTCTTGTATCGTTCTATTTTTACGCTCAACTACTCTGTTTTGTTGTGGAGTTCTTGGAAATGAGAAATTGTGAGTTATTCCCTTCTTATTGCAGAATTCCTCAAACTTTTCATTTTCAAATTCACCACCGTGATCACTACGAATAGTTATAATTTTTAAAGATAATTGATTTTGAATCCTTTTTGTAAAGTTCTTAAAACATTCAAAAGTATCACTTTTATGTTTCAAAAATATTGTCCATGTAAATCTAGAATAATCATCTATAATTACAAAAACATATTTACTATGATTTATTGACTGAATTTGAGATGGACCAAATAAATCAAGATGAAGTAACTCAAGGGGTTTTGAAGTTGAAATCATATCTTTTAATTTAAAGGAACTTTTTCTAAGCTTTCCTAATTGACATGCATCACATAAACTATCTACTTTAAAATTCATTTTAGGGAGACCTCTTACTAGATCATGTTTTGACAGTCTAGATAAGAGTTTGAAATTCAAATGTCCAAATCTCTTATGCCAAATCCAAGGGTCACTTGTATTTGCCAAAAGACATAGATTATCATTTGAAACTTTCATACTAAGAATATAAATATTCTTTTTCCAAGTTCCCTCAAATATTATGGTTGAGTTATTATCTTCAATATGATATTTATCTTTTTCAAATTTAATTTTATATCCTTTATCACATAGTTGACTTATACTTAGCAGACTATGTTTCAGATTCTTAACTAGCAAAACATTAGTAATAATAGGAGTTTCAGAGTTACCGACATTGCCGATGCCAATCACGTGTCCTTTCGAGTTGTCTCCAAAGTTAACCAGTCCTCCGTCTTTGTATATAATATTATTCAGCATATCCGGATTACCAGTCATGCGTCTAGAGCATCCACTATCAAGTATCCACTTATTCCTTTTGATCTGCACAGATTGTCCATTGTGGATTGATTCCTTAATACCCATAAAGCATCTTTCCTGCACATTATAAAATTTGGGTAGACAACTAGAATTTGAATAACATTCATATGCAGACTCATGGAACAATGATGATTTAAACAATTCCAAACTAGTTTTAACAGATTTTTCAAAAATAGCCATTTTAAAACTTTTCAAAATTCAGATTATGAAACTTTAGAAAACAAAGCTCTGATACCAAATGTGAGAAATGAAGATTAAGGATCTTAAGGCTAGAATTAACACTAGAGGGGGGTGAATAGTGTTTTAATAAATTTGTTAATCTTTTTGAGTTTATCTTACTTTGTTAACAATGTATACACTAATCAGACACAGATATGAACACAGGATCAAACACAGATGCAAATATAAAGTAAAAGCAGTAAAGGAAAGAACACACCGGATTTTATACTGGTTCGGAGTTACCCTACATCCAGTCCCGCACAACTAAGTATGGATTTCCTTTCAAAATCACTTCAACAATTACAACCCTCGGTTTCAAGGCTACGAGGTACACCCTCTAGAATCACAATCCTCTGGGTAGAGATACTTGATTTCCGGGGAAACAAGTTCACCCAATTGATTTCCAGGGCTACAATCACACCTTCTCTCGCTCAATTGATTACAAAAAGTCTATAACTCAGATTAGCACTTGGATCTTGTAGAGATAGTGGAGAGAATCAAAACCAGAAATTATCTAGTTAGATTCGATATTGATTTCGGCAGAGTAATGGTGTAATTTGTAAATAAGAAAGTGGAGAAGAAGAAGAGCAGTTAAATCAGAGAAAAGTGTTATAAAATTCGTTGAAACTGACCCCTATTTATAGAAGAACAACAGTCATGTCAATTCGTGAAGAGTTATGGCGAATAGACACTTCTTTTGAAATTTAAATTTTGAACTCAACTGTCACCATGTCGACATGGTGCCTATGGGCATGTCGACATCCCTCAGCCAAATTTGATGTTTTGATATTTTTATAAAAATAATATTTATCTTATATAAAAACTATTTAAAACTTTATAAATATACTTGAATATAGTTGAAATTCATAAGTGAATATAAAGAACAATATATATATTATTTTAACTATAATTTAAATAAAAGTAAATAATTTAAAAGTTAAATATATTATTTGAAAAGACAGTTTAAAATCAGGAGTAATTTTGACTCTGAAAATAAAGATGTTTTGAGGCTAAAATTATTTAAAATCGGAATCGAGGGTTTTGAATCTTTTTAAAAGGAAAGTTTTGAAATCATTTCGAAAACAAGATAATTTTGAAAAAACATTTGAATTAAGATTAGTGGATACAAAACAATGTCCCACTAGATTTTCGTAGGTTCCATCCTACTTAGGGTTCCATCCCTTTAACGGGCTCGAAGTGGATTCCATTCCACGAATAAATTGGATATTAAGATGCCAGTGCTTTTCTATGAGTTTTAACAAATATTCCTAATAAAAAAAACTTAACCTTGAAATCTTGAACTCTTGATAATCTTGATACTCATGAGTCTTCTATCTCTATATCTTGAATCTCTATACTATACAGTCTTCATTCTTGATACCTGCATGGTTAGATCCTGCATATACATATATATCTAAACTTGTAATGTTAGTATTTATATTTTATAATCTATTATAAGGTTGTTGTCATCAAAACCATCATCTCATGGACTAACAATCTCCCCCTTTTTGATGATGACAACCTTTGTTTATAAAATATCACTTCTATCCTAATACTTCTAATAACTCCCCCTTAATCTATGCCTAACTATCCTATTTTATACTTCTCCCCCTTTGTCATCAACAAAAACTTACTCTAAACTAGATAACTCCAAACTATATAACTCCCCCTGAAACTAAGACTACATTACTTGTGATTATAATGATAGTGTTATCATACATAATCAATACTTAACTAAAATATAATCCTAAACTATTAACTATCCTAACTAAGAATTCACAATAATACTAACACATATAAGAACACGAGTTTATTTATTACGAGTATGGTTGTATTTACATTTGCGTTTGAAAAACATAAAAACATAAATAACAACGGAAAGAAAGAGAAGAAACTAATGTGAGTTTCTGAACATAGGAGATTTATGAATTGAACAGTTTGGATAGTGGAAACAGAAATTTCCACGTTGTTCAACAAGATTCCCATTTTTGTCGAAACACACTTCTCCAACGCATACTACTTGGTCATCATCCTCCTCATGTGCTTCTTCCATTGGTTCTTCTTCTTCTTCATCGCTGACCTCATGTTCTTGATTGAGTGAAGGGTCTTCATCGATCAAGATAGGGTTGGCCTAGTTATCCATTAGGAATTTTTGTAAATTCCTAAGAATCTTGCCTTGCCTCTCTTGCTCTTTCGCCATACGAAGTTGAGTCACTTGAATTTCAGTCAACATCTGAAGAGTATCCTTCATAGACTCCCCCAATTTAGTTACACGTGCGAGAGTAGTGCATTGGAATGGACCAGAAGTAGGAGAGGGGAATGAGAAAGTTGATTTTATGTTTGATTTAGAGGAAGATGCCATTATTTTATATATTTTAGAATAGAAAATGAAGAGAAAACAGAGAGAATGAATAAGAATTCGAAATAGAGAAGAATATATAACTAAATTTTTGAATTTTTGTGGGAAAATTTAAAAAATAGAAACGTTACATGTCGACATGTCTTCCTAGGGGATGTCGACATGGTCCTTATATTTTAACTCTATGATTTATTTTAATATTAATTATTAATTATACTTGTTATTTATATTTTATATTTCAGTTATAGAACAAATACCTAATTCTCTTCTTAATTTAGTAAATATAGATTCATTTAATGGTTTTGTTAAGATATCAGCGATTTGATTCTCAGAGTTTATATATTCGAGAGTAATTACTTCTTTAGTTATATTATCTCTAAGAAAATGATGTCGAATATCAATATGTTTAGTTCGAGCATGATGAGTAGGATTTTTAGATAAATTTATTGCACTAGTATTATCACAATAAATTGGCGATTTTGAGATATTTAATCCAAAATCTCTTAAGGTTTGTTGCATATATATTACTTGAGAACAAGCCAAAGCAGCAGAAATATACTCTGCTTCAGTTGTTGTTAGAGAAACTATATTTTGCTTTTTACTAAACCAGGAAACCAGAGAATATCCCAAAAAGTGACAAGTTCCACTTGTACTTTTTCGGTCTGATTTACATCCAGCATAGTCAGCATCACAGTATGATATTAAATCAAATGAATCATTTTTAGGATAAAATAAGCCATAATCAGAGGTGTGTTTAATATATCTTATGATACATTTTACAGCTTTTAAGTGAGTTTCTTTAGGATGAGATTGATATCTTGCACAGAGACATACACTATGCATGATATCAGGTCTACTAGCAGTGATATAGAGCAATGATCCGATCATTCCTCTATACAACTTTTGATCTACATCTTTCGAGAAATCTTCTTTACAAAGATATTCATTGGTTGCCATGGGAGTAGGTTTTCCACTCGCAGTAGTCAAACCAAATTTATTGACTAGTTCTTTAGCATATTTTTCTTGACTAATAAAAATACCATTATCTAACTGTTTTATTTGCAATCCTAGAAAGAAGTTTAATTCACCCATATGACTCATCTCAAACTCTTTTGTCATTATTTCAGAAAATTCTTTATTCATTTCGAAGTTAGTTGAACCAAAAATGATATCATCTACGTATACTTGATCTAGTTGAATATCAGTTTTATTTCTTTTAATAAAAAGAGTGTTATCTATTTTACCAATTTCAAAATTTGATTGTAATAAATAAGATCTTAGTCTATCATACCAGGCTCTAGGAGCTTGTTTTAGACCATATAAAGCTTTCTTAAGTTTGTATACATGGTTTGGTAAATTTTCATCTTCAAAAAGTGGTGGTTGTTCAACATATACTTCTTCTTTTACAAATCCATTTAAAAATGCACTTTTAACATCCATTTGAAATAATTTGAAATTATTATGATTTGCGAAAGCAAGTAGAATCCTAATGGCTTCTAATTTTGCTACAGGAGCAAAGGTTTCGTCACTATCTATACCTTCTTCTTGACAATAACCTTGGGCGACTAATCGTGCTTTATTTCTAACGACCTCACCTTGTTCATTCATTTTATTTTTATAGACCCATTTAGTTCCAATTATAGTTTTATCTTCAGGTCTAGGAACAAGTTCCCAAACTTCATTTCTAGTGAATTGATTTAATTCTTCTTGCATAGCCAAAATCCATGAATCATCAGTTGATGCTTCTTTAGGATTTTTGGGTTCAATAGATGATATAAATGCTACATTACTCATTTTACTTAGTTGATTTCTAGTTGTAACAATAGATTGCATATCTCCTATTATATTTTCAATAGGATGGTCTTTTAAAAGTTTAATCCTTTTATTAGGATGATTAATTTCATTATTATTTTCGGTGGATTCCTGATTTTGAGTAATTAAATCTTCTTCATCATTTGTAATTTCAAAATCTTTTAAATTTTCATCAAACGAAACATGCATTGTTTCTTCGATGGTGTTAGATCTTAAATTAAAAACTCTATAAGCTTTACTTCTATTAGAATATCCGATAAAGATTCCTTTGTCGGATTTAGGATCAAATTTATCCAAATAATCTTTTGTATTTAAAATAAAGCATTTACTTCCAAAAATTCTGAAGTATGATACCTTAGGTTTCTTTCCATGAAGAAGTTCATAAGGTGTCTTATCAGTTAAAGGTCTAATTAAAATTCTATTCAAAATATAACAGGCGGTAGCAACAGCTTCTGCCCAAAAGTGTTTTGGTAAATTACTATCTGAAAGCATAGTTCTCGCACACTCTTGTATCGTTCTATTTTTACGCTCAACTACTCTGTTTTGTTGTGGAGTTCTTGGAAATGAGAAATTGTGAGTTATTCCCTTCTTATTGCAGAATTCCTCAAACTTTTCATTTTCAAATTCACCACCGTGATCACTACGAATAGTTATAATTTTTAAAGATAATTGATTTTGAATCCTTTTTGTAAAGTTCTTAAAACATTCAAAAGTATCACTTTTATGTTTCAAAAATATTGTCCATGTAAATCTAGAATAATCATCTATAATTACAAAAACATATTTACTATGATTTATTGACTGAATTTGAGATGGACCAAATAAATCAAGATGAAGTAACTCAAGGGGTTTTGAAGTTGAAATCATATCTTTTAATTTAAAGGAACTTTTTCTAAGCTTTCCTAATTGACATGCATCACATAAACTATCTACTTTAAAATTCATTTTAGGGAGACCTCTTACTAGATCATGTTTTGACAGTCTAGATAAGAGTTTGAAATTCAAATGTCCAAATCTCTTATGCCAAATCCAAGGGTCACTTGTATTTGCCAAAAGACATAGATTATCATTTGAAACTTTCATACTAAGAATATAAATATTCTTTTTCCAAGTTCCCTCAAATATTATGGTTGAGTTATTATCTTCAATATGCCATTTATCTTTTTCAAATTTAATTTTATATCCTTTATCACATAGTTGACTTATACTTAGCAGACTGTGTTTCAGATTCTTAACTAGCAAAACATTAGTAATAATAGGAGTTTCAGAGTTACCGACATTGCCGATGCCAATCACGTGTCCTTTCGAGTTGTCTCCAAAGTTAACCAGTCCTCCGTCTTTGTATATAATATTATTCAGCATATCCGGATTACCAGTCATGTGTCTAGAGCATCCACTATCAAGTATCCACTTATTCCTTTTGATCTGCACAGATTGTCCATTGTGGATTGATTCCTTAATACCCATAAAGCATCTTTCCTGCACATTATAAAATTTGGGTAGACAACTAGAATTTGAATAACATTCATATGCAGACTCATGGAACAATGATGATTTAAACAATTCCAAACTAGTTTTAACAGATTTTTCAAAAATAGCCATTTTAAAACTTTTCAAAATTCAGATTATGAAACTTTAGAAAACAAAGCTCTGATACCAAATGTGAGAAATGCAGATTAAGGATCTTAAGGCTAGAATTAACACTAGAGGGGGGTGAATAGTGTTTTAATAAATTTGTTAATCTTTTTGAGTTTATCTTACTTTGTTAACAATGTATACACTAATCAGACACAGATATGAACACAGGATCAAACACAGATGCAAATATAAAGTAAAAGCAGTAAAGGAAAGAACACACCGGATTTTATACTGGTTCGGAGTTACCCTACATCCAGTCCCGCACAACTAAGTATGGATTTCCTTTCAAAATCACTTCAACAATTACAACCCTCGGTTTCAAGGCTACGAGGTACACCCTCTAGAATCACAATCCTCTGGGTAGAGATACTTGATTTCCGGGGAAACAAGTTCACCCAATTGATTTCCAGGGCTACAATCACACCTTCTCTCGCTCAATTGATTACAAAAAGTCTATAACTCAGATTAGCACTTGGATCTTGTAGAGATAGTGGAGAGAATCAAAACCAGAAATTATCTAGTTAGATTCGATATTGATTTCGGCAGAGTAATGGTGTAATTTGTAAATAAGAAAGTGGAGAAGAAGAAGAGCAGTTAAATCAGAGAAAAGTGTTATAAAATTCGTTGAAACTGACCCCTATTTATAGAAGAACAACAGTCATGTCCATTCGTGAAGAGTTATGGCGAATAGACACTTCTTTTGAAATTTAAATTTTGAACTCAACTGTCACCATGTCGACATGGTGCCTATGGGCATGTCGACATCCCTCAGCCAAATTTGATGTTTTGATATTTTTATAAAAATAATATTTATCTTATATAAAAACTATTTAAAACTTTATAAATATACTTGAATATAGTTGAAATTCATAAGTGAATATAAAGAACAATATATATATTATTTTAACTATAATTTAAATAAAAGTAAATAATTTAAAAGTTAAATATATTATTTGAAAAGACAGTTTAAAATCAGGAGTAATTTTGACTCTGAAAATAAAGATGTTTTGAGGCTAAAATTATTTAAAATCGGAATCGAGGGTTTTGAATCTTTTTAAAAGGAAAGTTTTGAAATCATTTCGAAAACAAGATAATTTTGAAAAATCATTTGAATTAAGATTAGTGGATACAAAACAATGTCCCACTAGATTTTCGTAGGTTCCATCCTACTTAGGGTTCCATCTCTTTAACGGGCTCGAAGTGGATTCCATTCCACGAATAAATTGGATATTAAGATGCCAGTGCTTTTCTACGAGTTTTAACAAATATTCCTAATAAAACAAACTTAACCTTGAAATATTGAACTCTTGATAATCTTGATACTCATGAGTCTTCTATCTCTATATCTTGAATCTCTATACTGTACAGTCTTCATTCTTGATACCTGCATGGTTAGATCCTGCATATACATATATATCAAAACTTGTAATGTTAGTATTTATATTTTATAATCTATTCTAAGGTTGTTGTCATCAAAACCATCATCTCATGGACTAACACCACCTCGCTATCCATCCAGCGCCACCTCCAAGTGATGTTCGATCCCCTTAACCTCGTCATGACCTGCTCCTCAATACGTCGCTGCACCATGGGTCACGATCCCTACTATGGCACCGCACATCACCAAATTCTACCCCGAGCTGCTCCTTTGCGTCACGAACTCAAATATCAACCCCATTTCTCGAATCGTTCACTACACAATCCTTGAAAACTTATCCTAGCTCGAACTTGCATTTGTTCCCACTGTCGACTTCACCCAAACATCGCCGCCCTCTACAACACTTACACCAGATCGAAGAGAATTCAAAAACTTGAATTTACAAACTTGTTTTGAATTTTTTATTGAAGTATTTTGTGAGTTATTTATTTTTGAAGTTTGATTTATTTTTTTCTTTACTATGAATGTTCGGCTGTGCTTTTAAAAAGGGGGAGGAGATGCCCTGCTTGTTGGTGGATGGCTACAGTGTTTTGAAGATGAGAGAAAAGGGCTGATGGAAATATAGTCAAGTCAATACATATATGTTTACTATTTAAATTTCCAAATCATCTCGATTACGTAACTTAAAATCTCAAACCCCTATCGAGGCATGTCGCTAGGCGTCTATAATGTTATACCCTTATTCTGAACGCAATGAAAAAGATTTCGGGTCCTAATTCGATCGTATGGAGAAGATAGATTTTTGGACCCAATTATTATATTGAATTTTCGATATTAAATTCAACGCGTTTATATCCTGTACGACCAAACGATAACTCCGAACACTACAAAATTTGAAATTCGATAATAATATACTATACGAATCCAATGGAACTGGTTTTGCCGAAATCCGAGACTGTGCCCTGGAAAGCTATTTTTACTCGTTAATTTAAACGAGATATTTTTAAAATCGAGAAAATCGCTTTTAAATTTTGTATAAAAGTTCTATTACCTTAATTATTATTAATATAAATTTAATATTCCTTTAAATTATTTTTATGAAGCTTAAAACTCAAGATTCAATGTTTTAACCAATTTCTAATTGTTAATCCAATAATTAAATTATCCAATAAATCGTTATATTTGAAATTCAAGTTAAAAATTAACTTTTAAATATTTAAAATCAATTAAATATTCCAATTTCAAATATCCAAAAATTCTGGGTCGTTACACGTAGTTTCTCTTCGATGTGCGAGAATACTTATTAGACTTTCTAATGCCATGTGTTCGTTTAGGTTAGTTAATTTCATTTCATCTTATATAATCAGCTCTATTTATGGATCGTATCCAATTCCATTTTACACCAATAATTCCTCAAAGAAATTTCTTCACAATGAAGTTGGTATATCTTGAAACAACAATTGTTTCTCAGTGCAATAGAATAGGTATTCACAAATGCTTTATGAATTTCTTTATTTATAAAACTGATTTGGTTTTAGTTTACAAAAATTATGTTCGAAACATAAATATTTCATCCAATGACAGCCTTTTCAATATCCTTTTAGGGAGATTCATACAAGATCCCTCATGAACAATTATTACGTCAATCTTTCGACTCGCACAACCTGCCAACTCCTTGGCTAGGATATGTTGGAGTTTCTTATAAACCCTTATCTTGTAAAATTTTGTAAACTATTATTCAGATGAAATAATATTAACCTTGAGTGCTACCCTTAAGTACATTACCTTATAGAAAGAAACTAACTCAACTTCCTTCACAATTAATCATACATTGTCCAACAAAGTTCGATTACTCCATATCAATGCATCATTATGTGTCACATGGAGGAGTAATTTTGAGATTGAATCTTTATTCATTTTAAGTATGTTCGGAACATTTTCCAATATACTCACTCATTCGATCAAATCAAATCATTTCTTTCGCATGTTATTTTATTTACTTCTGTTTTATATTCTATAAGTTTACCATAGACATATTACATGTGTATCAAATACATATGTCCATGTCGACGATAACTCATCGGTGAATATGACAAAGTATGTGGAACCGTTTTGGTATTTATAGAATTACGATTGCATACATCTACATGTATCAATCCCAAGAGTTCATCAACTCTTATGATACTTCCACTAAATGGGTGCATAGCCCTTTATTGTTTGTGATATAATTAATAAGTATCATATGATTCAAAATCATACAATAAAATTATTTCTCAAAACTACGACTTAGTCTATAATTCCAAAACAAATGTAAATAATATTAGATGCTTTTGTATTTTCCAATGCATCACTTTTGTTAAAATTTTTTTTACCACATTATACTTTTATTTTTCAAAGAATATTCATAATATTCATATTGAAATATAGCTATGTCTATTTTATTTTCAGTCGATACCGAAAAATAATCATTATTTCATAAATAATGTATGGTAAGTTTTACGAAAACAATTTTCGTACTATGATGCAATTAGTAAGTGCTATATGGCATGCTCCCACTATTTCCATCATTACTATAATAGTGTACTAAATTCGAAGGTCCATCATTCACTTAATACAATTTGTTTATTTCATACACTTCAACTATTTACAGTGGAGAGTTCGTTGATCAAATATCTTGAGCTCAAAGAAATAAATCTCATAGAAAACACTTTTCTATATGAAAATACATTTCGGAACAGAAATCACATTTCTTATTCCAATATTAAGTATCAATTATTACTACAATTCTCATTTCCAATGTTTCTCTATGAAGCAGAAGTGACTATTCATTCCCTTCATCCCAACTATACCTTAAATTACATCTATTTTTATACATTCATTTCTCTTTCAAATGGTCAAACTATTCAAAAGAAAACCTTACTATAATATCATAACAAACTCTTTACAAAAGCGCATTCGATTATCCTTAACACTTGAGGATATCAAATATGTTGCACTTTACGTAAACCAATCAAAATGACATTTCAGTGATTGAGTTCTTAGATCTATCTTGTATTTTTTGGTCTTATGTTACATTAACACAATATGATCCCATTTGTAATCAATCAAGTTGAATACATGATCTCAAAATATTATTTATTAGATTATTTCCAATGAACTATATTCATTGAAGTATCATACATTACGAACTATGGTCATTCACCTATGACATTTATAAATGATAGTATATGGATCAAATATCCATAGTCTTGTATTGCTGATAGAGTTCGAAACTCATAGAGTGTAATACACGGTCTCAACCAAATAAGTACGTAAGTGACCATTTTACGAATGTATTAAGTAGTTGTAAAATTAGACACTTGCATGGGTATAGAAAACATTAACATGCAATAGGCATTTAATAGTGGGTATTATATTTCCATTTGTCAACTTTCAATTCAGTTTGTTTGTATATGATAATTGATAAACATTTTATCAATCATATTAAATGAACAAATTTATCATTGTAGATAATTATAACATTATTTAGCATATGTTCTTACAATATTAGAAATGTTAAATGTTACCATTTCATTTTCCTAATAAGGCTCCCACTAGTCTTTTATGTTTCTCCAAACCCTAAGGTGAAACATAGAAGTCTTTCAAATTCACTAGTGGGTGTTACAACTCGTATGTCTTGGTATTCTGACCTTGAGTTTGCATAACAAATCATAGCCCCACAAACGATGGATAACTTTATCGGTTGTATCACATACAACTCCTAACCTTTTTTCGTTGTCCTTATCTTATTTCGACCTTGAGTATGCTCAACAAATCGAAAGAGATTATTCACTCATACCTACCACATCACGACGACCTAAGTATAGTATATGTACGTTGAGTTTCCTCAATAAATACATAAAGTTATCTTACCTCGTCTATTCAATATATTAATAATACTACACATAACATCCCTAGCTTGAGTTTGCTCAACAACTAAGGAGTATGCAAGTAATTTATTAATATATATGGTAGAGGACAACATTATATTTAAGATTCATAATCTTCAGTATATTATATTGAGTAATATCGACTTATGGAATAATGTATTTCTTATGAATACCCTCGCGATTGTTTGACACATCAGAAATCACAATATACGTACAATTACATATGTAATTATTCCTTAAGTCTATTTAGGTTTCTTTAATGTTCCACCTTTAGTTTATACACTCATATTATATAAGTTTCATTATTATATAACTTTTATATTTTAATTAACTTGTACAATAATCTTATGTATAACATTTTATTAATTAAATCTTATTTAATTAATTTTAATTAATTAAGTCTACAACTTTTATATTGGACATATCTATTATAATCTTTATAGCGTATACTATAACCTTTATAGTATAACACATATATCTTATATATGCGTATTTTTTATTTAATTAATTTATTTAATTAAACAATTTTATTTAAATTATATCAATTTCAAAATTTATATTACATACATGTATACTTATGTTATCTTAACACTTTAAAATAACATAACATATATCAACATATATAATACATGCATATAAGTATTAATTAATTAGCTCATTTAATTAATTTATTTAATTAATTTTATTAATAAAGTTTAAATTTTGAAATTAATATTTAAACAGTTTCAAACATTTTGAAAATTTCATTACCTTTTCAAACATTTTGAAAATTTATGTTATATTATAAATTTTTATAATAAACATGTTTTTATTTTAAATTTATCTTTTAAATTTAAAATCTTGTCTCGGTTTTCAAATTATTTTGAAATTTAGTCCAAGGCCCACTTCAAGTTGGGCCTTTTCTATCAAGGGAAACCTTTGGGCTCACTTCACCTTTCAGGCCAGGCAGGTAACCAAGTAGGACGGGGTACTTGATTACCCAATTCCAATCCTAGACATCACCTTTTTAGACACCGTACTAAGTGTGCAAGCTTAATTAGTTAACCCTAACATGACTAATTTAGACCACATAGGCTATTGAGCTCTGATACCATTGTTGTAACTAGGCCATCACGCAACGGAAGAAATGGATGAATTTCAAAAGTTTTACCATTTTTGGATCATTAATGGGCCTATGAAGTCTAAATGTATTTAGATCTTATCTAAATTTCTTTTAAATAAAATCAGTATTTTATTTAATACCATATTTTTTTATTAATTTGATTCTAAAACAATAAAGAATGGGATATAAAAATAAGTTTTGAATATATCAAATATATTAATTCCTTAATTGTGTGACAGAATAGTTAAACATAAGGCAAGTATGATCAATTGATAACATGATGTATATGAATAAATAAGAATAAGTTTAAAGGCAATCACATAAGGGACAAAAAGGAAAGAAATAAAAGATGACAAAGATGAATGATTCATCTTCCCCTTTTTGACAAACTTTATTTATGCAACATTCAATTAGCAATCAATGAATCATTATGACATAAAATTAGGAATAGCCAACAATAATTCATATGCACAAACTATTGCCTCGTTTAAAATTGTTTGATATTAATAAAGCAGTTAAACAATTCAATTTGAAATATAAACATTAAGTTTTATATTTACATATACATATATAATTATTTCTATATAAAGATTAACCCAAAACTTCTTAATTAATTCAAAATAAACCATATAACAATTAAATTTTCTGATGTATTTATGAACTTATATAAACTTAAATTAGTTAACAAAATATATATGTATACAATTAAATCAAGAGATTCAACCTACATGATTTTTTTTTACAAAAGTGAAACATACTAAACTGAGCAATATATTAACAATCCTTTGAATACTTAAAAAGTATTAGTCATCTCAAATAGGGTAACAAATTTATAAGTTTGTTGTAATCAATTTATTATTAAAACATCCTTTAATCATGTGTGGGTTTCAATTACAATAAAATGCAAATAATAAGAACAGATAAACTTTCAAATCTAAAGAGATTCAACCTATCTAAATAATTTTTTTAAACAAAAGTGAAACACAATAAACTGAGCAATATATTAACAATCTTTTGAATACTTAAAGAAAGATATTAGTCATGTCAAATAGGGTAACAAATTTATAAATTTATTGTAATCAATTTATTATCCAAACATCCTTTAATCATGTGTGGGTTTCAATTACAATAAGATGCAGATAATAAGAACAAATAAACTTTCAAATCTAAGGAGATTCAACCTATATGAATAAATAATTATAAAACAAAAGGTGATACATACTGAACTAAGCAATATGTTAAAATCCTTTGAATAGTTAAAGAAGGATAATTGTGATGTTAAATAGGGAAACAAATTTAGAAATTAATTGTAATCAATTTATTATCAAAACATTGTTAAATCATATGTTAGTTTCTATTATAGTAAAAATGCAAATAATAAGAACATGTAAACATTCAAATCAAAAAAAATTACGTTTTAATTTGAATGTTTCAACATAGGTCTAAAATTAAAATATTGTCTATCATATAAAAGTTTCAGTTTTGATTTATCTAAATAAAAAAAACCAATCAATTCATATAATAAACAATTTGAAATACTTAAACATTTTTCAAATCAAATGAGACAATATTATACACATACAAATTAAGATATTTAATTTTGTTCATTAAAACATTATATCAAAATTAATAGAATAAAAAGATCATACCTTAATTCCAAAGCCTTGAAGTACACCTTGAAATATTGAATTTTCCTCTAGATGTAGCCAATGAATCATACCTTGAATGATGAATCAAATCTCTCCTAGATTCAGAAATCAGCATCTAGATGTTGCAAGGATCAAGAGGAATAAACCACTTTTCTGTATTTGATTTTAGGAATAATTGAAGCCATGAAAGATCTCATATTTTCAGCCATTAGAGAAGGAGAGAACCAGAAAAGTTACAGAAAGAAGAATGAAAAATCAGAAACTCAATTGTACGTACAGAATGAATTAGAGAATATTTTTTATTCGAAAGAAGGAAACCTTTCCCATTCTTTTATTAAAACTTCTCTAATTAATTCCCTTAATTAACTTTCTTTTTTCACTCATATTTCTTTACATGGTATGACTGAAAATTATGTGCCATCAAATGACATAAGATTCCATAAATTAACGCATGTAATTATCTTTATTTCATTAAATGATATCATATATCAATGCGCGCAAATATAAATTTTATAAATGCATTCAAATAATTACAAATAACTCCCAAACATCAAATAAAATAAATAATATTTAATATTTCTCAAATAATAATTAATTTAATTAATTTACAACTTTTTATAAATTAATTATATCTTGTGGTTTTTTGGAGAATTCATCATTACGGTTGTGCGACTCAAAGATGTAAATTCAGTCAGCGATTAATATTGAACAATTCAAATATTAACGTTCACACGTCACTTAGCAGATGGTACGACATTTTGGTTGAATTCATTGCTTACATATATTTTGGTAAAATCCAATTTTACTTATTATAAGCGGTACCTAATAGTGGCAATTATTTACACCAATTCTCTTCGTCAAAACTATATCACTTTGGATTTATGGAATTTGGTCATGGTCAAAATTCCAATATCATCCACATTCAACTTTATAGTCCAAACACAAAGTCCTTGGTTCAATAATAATAATTATCATTAACCAAAATGCTATGGATAGAGACTTTGACTTTGAGTTGACTTGGGTTGACCATGATATCAACCCCATATAACTAAGGAGACAAATTCTCTCTTGAATGGTGCTTAACTTCCAATACTTCCACTCGACCCAACTATAGTCACTCGATGGAACACCATGCCATGATTTGACTATAATCAAAGTGGAGCTTTCATATTGAAGATCCACAGTATTCTCAAGTCGAGAGAACTGTGTAAATCAGTCACATCGATATTTTCTATTTGACCTTAGTTATATTAACCAACAGAAAACAATCGAGTGAATCGTTCCATAGTTATCCAATAACTATCAGTACGTAACCCTTAGGTGCCCCTAGCAGTGATGAGTAATACACTGCCCAACATTTGAAGAGCATTACATAATCTAGTCTTAACGGATACATCGATATCCAGTCTCGATGCATCTTAACTAGGAACATTTAAAATGGTATATTAGTTTTATTGTGATAAATTACTCATGGTTACAACACTTTGTAACTACTATCACAAAATATACCATTTATGGATTTTTTATTAAATATACTTTTAATTAAATTAATTAATTAATATAACCATATTATATGAAGTATATAATAGAAAGAAACACCTTTATTGTGAACAAGGTTGTTCAACGAGTTCGATATATATAACAAATTACATAATTACCCCTAGGGCATACCCCTAACTCTATCAAAGTGAACTTGGATTGATCATACCACACACATCTGTGTATATGAGTTCCAATGGTTTTTTAGCCCTTGAGTATAACTCCTTCAGAAAGCTCAATTTAAATTGCTTTCCAAGTAGACATTCTTCGCACAGTTGATCGAGATGGCTTATGCAAGGTAATCCTCTTACCATTTCCTTCTTGGAGAGCAACACTAATCCTTTGAAATTGAGATGTCCAAATCAAAGATGCCAAAGCCAAGAAGTATCCTTGTAGCACATCCTAAGGCATTGTGCAATATCATTTTGAATGTTGAGAACGAGCATTCTATTTTTTATCATCGGCACCTTAGCAATGAAGTTACTTGCACTGTCTCTTATAGAAAGGTTTTTATCTTTTAATCGAATATTATAATCTTTCTCTAAGAGTTGTCGTAGGCTCAAGATATTGCTCTTCATGTTTGGCATATAGTAAACATTGGAAATTAATTGGTGATCTCCATTCTTCAATCGAATGAGAACATTTCCTTTACCTTTCACCTCTACTTTGGATTCATCTCCAAATGCCTCGTTTCCCTTCATCGATTTATCAAGTTCCACAAACATGCTTCTTCTTCTGCACATATGGTTGCCTGCACCACTATCTAGGTACCATTGATTATCCTCGCCTCTTTCATTTTCCTTGTAAAGCAGTAGTAAATTACTATCATCTTGACTTCTTTGTTCAATGTAATTGGCATTCTCTTCAATTTTATTGTTGTTTGGAGCTCCACATTCAAAAGTATAATGTCCAAAATTTTCACAATTGTAGCATCTGACGCATGACCTGTCATGCCTTGACTTTGAATTTCCTCTTCAACGACCTCAAGTTGATCTTTCTCCTCTTTGGTTGTTGTTGTCATTGTTGGGTCTCCAACCTCGTACGTGTCCATATCCACGACTTCGTCCTCGTTCTTGACCACAATCTTGTCTTTGTTGGCTTCGATTGCTTTCTTCCTTTTTTGAATCAATTCGTGTCTTGAGTACCTGCTCCACAATCTCTTCCTTCTTCCTTTTCTTTTCTTCACAAGCTTGCAATGAACCGAGAAGTTCCTCTATTGCCATGGCCTCCAAGTTTTTTGTCTCTTCGATGATGGTGACAATATGCTCAAACTTTGGATATAATGATCTATGAATATTCTCTATAATTCTTACATCATTTAACTTCTTACCATTTCTTTTTAGGTTATTAGCAACCATTAAAACTCTTGAGAAGTAATTAGAGACAAGTTCACCTTCTTTCATATGCAAAGTTTCAAACTCTACTCTTAAAGTTTGAAGACATACCCTTTTGACTTAATCAGCTCCTTTATAAGATGTTCGAAGCTTTTCCCATGCTTCTTTGGCCGACTTTGATCCCAAAACTTTTTCAAAAGTATCGTCATTCAATGCTTTGGATCGGCATGTTCCTAGGTGTGCGTTGTCACATAAACCAAAAAATCAAATAAAACATGGAAAAAAATAACCAAAATAGATCATTAATTGGGTGATCTATGTTCAAACATAAGCAAAAAGACATGAGCTTGTGAAGGATAACAAATAGTGATTGCATGAAAAATGTGTAGCTGTATAGAAAATTGCAAGTAAAGTGTGTAAAAAAATGCAATAGGAGAGAGTAGCTAGTGTAGAATAGTTGTACTGAAAAATGCAAGCGTGAGTGTAGCTGCACTGAAAACAATATAGAACTGGAGCAGATTTGAACAAATAATAGAGTGCAAAGGCAAGGCATGGCATGTGTGGAGCATATGAAACTAGAACTTAAATTGTACATAAAACTAGAGGAGACCGATCAAGATAGATGACAAACCGAGGCAATTCTGAAGCCAAATAAATGTTGCTACAAGCAAAAGGGAGCATGATCAAGACTGATGATAAAATAAAGAAGATCTAGTGCTACGAAAAAAGATGAAGAAATAGTGCAAAACAGGAGTATAATATGCATATTTGTAGAGAAAATAGACGTAAAATAAGGAAAATAAATTCAAAATAGCTAGTGCATTACTGTACCCAAATGATAAATAGGAGAACTGATGCTATGGTAAAGCCTGATGGAGAAGGGTTAGCTGTGCATGAATTGTTATAAGCTAAGTGACTTGTTGGCTTATACCGAAGAGGGATGGGACGGATATGTGTCATGTTGAACGCAACTTGTCATTATCTAGGAGTTGGAGAGGTTTGTTGTCCCTTTTAAGATTTTAACGATACTTCCTATCATGTTTTCATCCAGTGTTACTTTTCTAGTACATGTCCCTGAAAACTTTTTCTAAGCAACAAAATATAGCATTATATTATGAAAAATGGTTTGGTACCTCTTGCCAAATGCACCGGGTTGGTAAGAACACTCCCAAAGGCGGTCAAAGAGTGAGTGACTGACCTGCAATTGGGAGTCAATGAGCCTAAAATAGGCTCAGAACTGACTTATAGGGTCGCTTTGACAACCCTGTAAGTAAGTAACTTAGCCGGTATTAATAATACTGCCTTATTATCTAGCATTATTATAATTGGATAACTCAATAGGAAATGGTAAAAAAAAATTGTCGTTGCCTATTTATCTGGTTTTATTAATGCCGGATAAGGCAACAATAATATCTTTACCGTTACATCATCTCCTATATATTATCATTTTTAATCATTTCAAATACAAAATTCTTCTCTATTTCTACTTAAGTCCCAAATATCATAAACAAGTTTAACAAAAAAATGTCAAATAATCATAGAGGAAAAAACTCAATGAATTTAACATATACAAGATTATAAGAAATTAATCAAAATTCTGATATTTATGATAATTCTCCACCTAGCCGATAGTGCAATCGGAATGATCAACCAAAATTTCCATGTACATATCAAGTACGTTCCCACCAATAATCACAGCAAATTGGTCAAGGCTTCAACGATCAAACAAGCAACTAGCCTCAAATACCAGTCCAGAATATCGATCGCAAAATTTTAGAGGTATATTGCAAGGTAACTACAAGCAAAATACCAACTCTTGTAGAAATTTAAATTCCTAATTTGAATCTTTTGATGGAGGATTCACTAACAATCAAAACGAGTTCGAAGTTTACGTAGAAGATGAAAATTTATAGTATGGAAACAATGATTTTACGCAAGAATCCCAATGGACTCAAAGAAGACCAAATCTATGAGGAAATAACATAAATGGGTCACCCATTCCTGAATCCAATGAAATACCCTCCAAAAACTCTACTTCAAATTTAAGAAAATGGTTGAAAGATGAACAAGAAAAACTTGTTGTTGTTGGCTAGAGTGTTTTAGAGATCCCAAGAAAGATATGTCGTAGACGATGTTTGCTTTTTGGACTTCTATTTCAAACCTATTTCATGCTCACCTATCAATAGTATTACTAAAACCATTGAACCTCTTAAAAATCAATGGAGATGCATTAACAAGGCATGCCAAAAATGAAATGAGATCATGACAGTCATGGGGACTAGAAAATAAAGCGGGGCTAGATGTTATTTTAGTATGCTTTTATTAGTAACTATTATTATAGTTAATTATTCGGTATTACAAACTTCTAATATTTTATTCAAATTTCAGCTTTAACTGTCTAATTAAGCATATGTAAAAGTAAGCTAGGGAGTTGATTTCAATCTTTTGCACGTCTATAATCACCTAAAGGAGGATGACAAATGGAGCATGATAAAAAAGAAACATTTCAAATTTTAGTTTGCACCAAGAACAATGAACGTGATTCCAGTATGGGAGGTTTTAATGTACCAGAAGTTCTTGAAAACCTCAATTCCACTCCATTTCATAGTTAAGATGTTGGGAGGATGGAAGGAAAATTCAAATTAAAGAATAAAATTTATTACAACACTTATTACGATCAAGTAGTGGAACATATGATGATGGTACATAATGATACAAGAAGAGGACGAAAAAGAGTAGAAGAGATTGCAGAAATAGAATGAGCACAAAGCCAAGAAAGAAGAATAAAGAAGAAAAGTTAGACCTTTTCAAGAAGATTTCTTGGAACTCAAAAGAGAGAAAATGTTGTTGAAGAAAGAAGAAGCCATTTTGACTATGTTAATCTATGACATATCCAATCTTAAACCAGAATAGCGTGAGCGAATGCAAAGAAAAACTAGAGAATATCATGCAAGTCAAGCTGGATCATCCAACTTTTAGTGATTTTTTTATGTTAATCATTTATCATATTGTTGTTTATTTATTACCATTGTATTTCTAATTTTATTTGGATTATAACTTTTTAATATAACACCAAATTTTTTATTTATTAACTTATTGTTCGTATTGTAAATTACTTGTGTCATCAAATCAATAAATGGCTAAAATGGTACTATTATGAATAATATTATTGTCCTTCATTGAACGAACACAACTGAATCTTTGTCAATTTGTACTTGTGGTTTAGGTCTTGTTAATTAGTTATACAGTAGGAAGTAATATTTTTTGTAAATTACTTATATCATCAAATCAACGAACAATTTAAATGGTCTTATTATGTCTCATATTATTGTCCTTTATTAATCAAACATAGTTGGATCTTTGTTATTTTGTATCAGTACAACGGATGGCCATAAATCATCTTGCTCACTTATAAAAGGAGATATTGAACCTAACATTAAGTACTATGAATAATAGCTAAAGCTAAGCATTTAAGGCCTTGGTAGCAGCACTTTAGCGGCCTAATATTTGCGAAGGCATGCCATAATCCCTCAAATGAGTTACACCTCGAGATCGAAAAGTGCCTCTGTGTGGGCCTGAGTTAAAAGGGGATGTGGTGGTGGAAATCCTTCTTATATCCCTAGCCTATAAAAGTAGGTTTTCAAAAAAAATGTAGGGCTTCTTGGTCAGTAGTAGACTTGCTCGTACAGGTGAAATTTTAGTAAGAGGCAGACCGTAGGCATAATTTGATGTTGGGTAGAGGTATGTATTCGAGTAACAAAGATTATTGTAATTTAGTGAATGAGGTATACAATAATCTTATAAGTTGTACAATTAAACTGATGACTTTGGAAACCAAAAGAACCTACTGTATTTTTACCATGGCTTGCGATAGCTATTGCAAAATAATCGAAGAAGTTGAAGATGAAAGCTAGTGGTACATCATTCAATATAGTGCGTTATCTCATCAAGATAATGGCAAAAAACAACAGCGTATGGTCAAATCTCCATTGAATCTAAGTTTGGATATTTTCTTTATATATACGAGTTTATATTCATCCAAATTAATAAAAATTGCAGTCACTTTAATTTCAATCAACACTATTAGCATCACAATGTCAAACTCAAAATCCAAGAGCACTCTACCAAGCGTTGGTTCTTTTAATGCCGCAAACCCACAAGTTCAAAGTAGAAGCATTTAATATGACTGTAGAGTGAATGTGGTCACACTAATTCTAGAATCATGTGAAAATGTGGGTCACGGATACTTTGCATGTAAAGATACTTAGAATGGATGTGGATATCCCTATGGATTGATCGCAACTTTTCTGACGTGAGAGATAGTGTGCGTTTGAAATGCAAAAGACAGTGAGGAGATTGGAACTATTGCATAACAATCGTCTTTAAGAACCCTACCTACTCAGTATATGAGTTTTTAGCACCATGTATCTTAGGCAACTATCATCCTTGTTCGTGTGTTTACCAATATGTATCTTAGGAAACTATTGTCCTTATTTCGATGATTACCAATATGTACCTATATTCCTAGATTATTCAGTTATTATCTGTTTTCATTAATGCTTTTGCACACGCTATTATTGGATATCTCGTTACATTATAAATAATATAGATTCTTTCAGTGACAATCTAGCGTATACTTAGAAAGGTCGACAATTAATACAAAGTAAAACAATATAAGTAAATACATAAGACTTAAATACAATTTGTTCAACCTTTACGTATTAACTGATGGCAGCATTTGATTTGTTCTTAAAGAAAATCCACATGGGCCTTAGGATCTCTAATCTTTTTAACTCTCTTCATGTACCATGTAAATGTGTTTGGTTCTCTAAAATGAGGAATCTGAAATTCACACACTATTTTTGAATAGTAGTTCATACATACCCTTCTCTTCTTCAACAATTACGTATGGAGTATGATACAACAATACATTATATCTGATATAACTTTAGTATCATGGAAGTACACTTCTTTTCTTAGAATATGAAACCTACCTTGTAGTACTCACACTCAACATCTTTCCTTAAACTGGATTATCGTGTAGTAAATTTTCATTCTTTATCGTTACATAGATTTTGAAAACTTTTACCGATGGTTTCCATGTTGGATATATTCCACCAATAAGGTAGTATCTCCTGTTGTGTTATTTACCTCCTATCATGAAATTACAAGTTGTGTTATTTACCTCTTACAAGTTGGTGTTATATCATTAGATTAAGCGCTAAATAAGTAAGAATGGCATAGAACATTAGTATCCTTTAAAGAACCTATGATACCCAAAAAGTGTGCCAAATGTTTAAAATGAAGGAGGCTACAGCTTCTAATTGAAAATCTAGTGAATTGTATACTACCTAACTTGTGTATAATATGCAAGTATATATATTAATGCAATAGTAGATAATAAATAGTAAAATATAAAAAGCATGCAAACTAGAGTTTTTATACTGGTTCGGACCTCCCGTCCTATGTCCAGTCTTGAACCTCCCCTTCGGTATATCCTTTAAACAAACTACCCTCACTTCGCCCGGAGGAATAGGCTTAATACAAAAGTGTCTTTGACAATCTTGTGTTCCAATAACACAGTTTTTAACTTACAGTACAAATCTTCCTATGATCTCCTTTGAGTATATGAATATGATAGCTTAAAGTTGTAGGTAGTGATTTAACCAAAAGGTTATAATGGATTGAGAGTATATAAATAGTGTATATGCAAGAGAATGCTTAGAAATCAAGAGAGTATAGAATAGATCAAAGCAAGTTAAGTTAAATCTCAATTAAGATGTTATTTATAGAGTTAGAGAGGTCCAGATGAAAAGTTGTTGCTCTTTGAAGAAATCTTGTCATTTTAATGGTCGCAACTCTTCAAGAAAGATGATTTCCTTTGGTTTCAAAATGAAGTGTCTTTTCAAATATGATAGTTTTCTCCTTGAGAGACGTCTGTGGTATAATGACAGACGTCTATGACTATTTTATTTTTTAATCCGAAACTTATCACAGACGTCTGTAAGTATACCTCAGACGTCTGTGAGGTGAAAATGCAGTTTTCTACTTGTTTTTTATGTATATAAAATTGTGTATGCATATATACTCAAGGAGACCTTAACAATATTTTATCCAGGACTCTTTTACAATAGAATAACCTTGGTATGGTCAATGAATCTTCGTCCTTCTTTGAGTCTTAATATCTTTGATAATATCTTCGATCATGGTGTTTGCTTGTAGTATATATCTGCAATTTTGATAAAGTCTATATATGTATATGATTGTTTAGTTGTTATCATTGAAACATAAGTTGGAGGTTCTAACAATCTTCCCCATTTTGATGATGACAATTATACAATCACAAATCAACTATTCATTCATATAATCAGATATCAACAATAGAAGTATTATTATGTTTATCTATGTTTTGTCTCCCCCTATGTATATGCATTGATTTCTCTCCCTATGTCATTATCAAAATGGAGGGAAACGAGAAAATGATATATAATGTTATCATCAAATATTGAATAACCAAAGCATGTGATCATCAAATAGTAATGTTCAACACAAAATGAAAGACGGAAGTTGTAAAAACAAATAAGCATAGGAGTTATAAAATAACAGAAAATAAAGTCTAAGTATATTGACTATGCGAATAAGATAATCCTCCATAATTCTCATAATATTCCCAGTAGGAAGATGGATCCTGCTCATATGTGCCTGGCCACTACGTCTGGTCGTTGTACTCCTCGTCCTCTTGAATAGAAAGACCTTGAAATGCCATGTATGGTTGTTGAAAATGTGGAGGGTCGAACACATACATCTCATCACTATCTTCTTCCTCTTCCACAGGTTATATGTCAATAGGAGTCTTCCCTCGAGCACGTCAGTCATGCGATGTACCTACGGGAGAGGGTTGTGTTTGATAGACTGCTGTTTGTTCCCGAGATGGAGGTGTTGGGGAAGGTGAGGATGATGATCGTGAGGAAGAGCGGCCACGGACCTTGCGCATTACTTTCCCTAAAGTGGAGACCACTTTGTCCAATGTCTTCTCCATCTTTGTCATCCTAGTGGAGAAAGAACGTTCTAATCTTTTCATCTTTCTATTTAAGGCTAGCTGATTTGTCATGATTATTCTTTGATTTTTGATGGCCAAATCAGAAAGAGATTCGTCCGGTGTTGGTGCAAGACGAGCTTCTTGTACCTCGGAGTCGAGATAATATTCGACATGATGACTGGATGAAGGTGGTTGTCGGGAAGTATGAGAGCAGCTTTGTCGAGGAGCGCTAGGTGGAGGAGGCTCATGGTGTTCTTCTTCTTGTTGTCGTTGAGTCCATTGACTAAAGGGGATAATATAATGAGGACTTTTTGGAAGATGCATTAGCGACAAATCTCGCGGACCACTATCTTTTGTGGGAATTTCTTCGTAGTGTGATACATACGAAGGAACGTTAAGATTTTGCAAGATGCGCATGATATAAGTTGCATAAACAATGGAACGACGATGCTGAGACCAAAATCCTTTAATTTGGTCATGAATAAATTTTGCCCAATTAACCCGTAGTTGAGAAAATTTGGCATATAAAGCTCTATGATTGTTAACGGTAAAAAGTGAACGCTAACACCCGGTGTGTGTAATAGAATCGTGAAAGCACCACCCGTTGGTACGGGAACAGAATATAAGCTGAAAATATCAGAAAAGCAGTAAATGAACAACAGGTTTATAGTGGTTCGGCTCGTAATTGAGCCTACGTCCACTTTATAATCTTTTATTGCTGATTCGATTACAATTTGATACAATATCCTTCAAAATACAATACAACTTGATCACGGAAGCACTCTTGACTACTAGCTCAATCTTTGATCATGAAACTCGGCGAATCCGTGTTGGATGTAAGGAGTTCTTCTCTTGAAGATTGTTGTAGTGTCTTGAATGCTTGAAGATCTTTGATTGCTGAATGAGAGAAGACTTCGACAGCGTAACGGCGCTTGAAGAAATGAATGGCCCAAAGTCCTCTCCATGTTGGAAGTGATGGGGTATTTATAGGAGCAGCTCTGAATTCTGGACAGAAAATTGGTTAAGTCATGAGTCGTGACCGACTTAAGGTAAGCAATAACTCGTAGCCGACTTAAGATAACTCGTGGGCGCCATACTGGGTTCTTCTTGTGGCTCAGTTGAAGACAAGTGCTAACTCGTAGCCGACTTACCAGATAGAGGTAGCATAAGCACGGGCTTTAAGTTGTAAGGCCTCTTGAGTCGTAAGACCTCATGAGTCGTAGAGCCTCATGAGTCGTAGAACCTTTAAGTCCTAAGATCTCATGAGTCGTAGAACCTCATGAGTCGTAGAGTCTTTAAGTCGTAAGACTTCATGAGTCGTAGAACCCTTAAGTCGTAAGATCTCATGAGTCGTAGAACCCTTAAGTCGTAAGATCTCATGAGTCGTAGAACCTCATGAGTCGTAGAGTCTTTAAGTCGTAAGACCTCATGAGTCGTAAGACCTCATGAGTCGTAGAGCCTTTAAGTCATAAGGCCTCTTGAGTCGTAAGAAGCTTATCTCGTTGAGTTATGAAGCTCTTAAGTAGTTAGGTCGCAAGCTCCTTTAGGTCGCAACACTGCTAGGTCGCGAAGCTCTTGAGATAGTTGGGTCGTAGACTCTCTTAGGTCGTAGCTCCCTAACCCGGTAAGTCGTAAGTCGTTCAAGCCGTAGATTCCTTTTCAGCAACTAAGTCGTAAGTCGTTGAGTACACAGGTTTTAGGCTTTTTAACTCGTAAGTCGTTGCTAAAAGGGAGTTAACATTTGCCCCTCGAAGTATACGTCTTAAGTCGTAAGTTGTGTGCTTCGATTTCCTTAGCTCGCTTCTTGATGAGTGCGCTAGATCGCGATCGACTTAAGATGAGTCGTAGGTCGCGAACGACTTAGTATAAGTCGTAAGTCGGATGTGTCGATTCACCTTTCACTGTCCCAGGGCATAAATAGCTTAGGTCGTTCCTTCTTCTCCTTCACCTGTTTCATTCCGTCATTTGCAAGCATTCAAGTTCTTCTCAGACAAACTCAATTACTCGATCGCCAGACATCTTCGATTTCGTATTGCGTAAGTGGATTCGATTGCTATTCATTCCTCGATTATCACCCAATTACGAATCCCATTTTCACCATCGACCCCCTTTTCTCATGCCGTACTTCTTTGCAATCCTTGTTTCAATTGATTACTGATGGGTTTGCGACGGCTTGTCCTGGTTTTGGGGAGTCGGTTAGAACAAGACGATGGACAGCAGCATTTCAGTTTGATTGATTCGTGGTTTGAGATGGAATGACATTGGACCGGGTTTATGGTGATTTTAGGATGATTAAATGCGCTGAGGGAACGAGAGTCTTGGTTGGAGGAGAAGCTAATGGGTTAACGGGTAGTCCTAAATCATATACGACCTAAAGTAGGTCGTAGGTCGGTAACGACCTAAGACTTGACAATTTTTCATTGCCTTGAGACCTTTCTTATGCAGCACTCCTTAATAGACTGATGGCTTAACTTAACTCGTAGCTTGCCCTTAGGTCGTGGACGAGTTAGCACTTAAGGATTTAACTTGCGAGCACATCTGAATGACTAGGTCGTGGATGAGATAGCCCTTAACTCGTAACTCACGAATCCATCCGAACGACTTAATAACTTGAACTCCATGACTTCGAATTCTTGGACTTGAATGATCTGACTTAAGAGAGCATGCCTTGAACATCTTGACTCGCCTAATACGACCTAAAAGCCCCGACTTATGATATGTCGTTTAACGACTTAAGACTTAGATGATTTTGCACAGAAGTTGGCTAAACTCTTGAATTTGAACTGTGTTGTGTTACCTCTCACACTGTCTTGACTTTAATGCTAATAACCTGCTTAACACAACATTCACAGAATACTGGGACGAATATACTGCCACTGACTGCCCACATCGAATGACAGATTAGTTGATAAAGAGAAAATCAAATTAAATGAACTGTATGAGTGAAATGCTACACAATAACCAACTCAAGTGAAGTATTAAAGCAAAATCGTAATGGTAAACTAAAACTGATTTGTCTGCATTAACACTACACTTGAGTATTAACAAGTTCTGAAATCTCGTAATCGACTGATTGTCAGTTAGTTTAATTCCAGTTATACTTGTTTTTTCTTGTTTTCATTAGTTTTGCACAGCACTTCACACTTTTAGGAAACGTGCACCTTCACTTTTGAACATTCAGCTGATTGTGTAGAATGGCATCTCATCAAGAAGACTTGGAACCAGCTGGAGAAGCTTTCCCAATTGCTACCCTGCTGATTGATCCCCTGGAAAGGACTCCTACCACTCTGAGTCATAAAGTCTTCCGTCAACATGCACCCAGTTTGGCATCGCTGAACCTGACGCTTTGCTCCCTGGAGTAAATGACACTGCTGATAGGCCGCCCCACGGCTTTGTCGCAGTGAACCGCCAAATGTGCTTGAGTGGAGCGATTCCCCTGTTTAATGACTGTCTTCGAGAACTTCTCCTTCGATTATCTATCTCCCCTTTTCAACTGCATCCTAATGGCTACGCCATCCTACTGGGACTGTGTGTGCTTTTTAGGAGAACGCTGGACCGTTTTCCCAGTTTTGGAGAAATTTGCTTCCTGTGCTCATTTACAAAGAACAAAGACCATCCCTCTATCACAGTTGTAAGGAGTGCTAGGAACCGTAAACTGATTATTGGTCTTCCTGAAAGCGTTCCTGGGTTTCTAAGCCAGTTTTTCTTTGTTCGCTGTCCCCCGGGATTTTATGCCATTTGGAGAGTGGGAAGTAAGACTATATATATTTTCCCTGCGTTTTCTAAAATTCTTTGAAGTCCAAATTGTCAAATGTTAACTTCTTTCTCTACTGTTTCAGTGCTCCCTCCCCCCTCTAGGGAAACTCGTCACAAAACTACCTTCGAGAGGCTTATGGCCGTGCCGGTCGAGGAGAGGAGTGTTCAATTTCTATTGAGAGATGAGTTCCTCCATGAATTTGGACTCTTACATCCTTCCCGTTCCACTCAGCCACATGAAGTCCCTGATTCTCCTGCTGAGGAGTCAGATGCCCCTGTTCCTGCTAAAGAACCTTTACCGCAAGAACTTACCGCTGAGACTTCATTGGTAAAGTGTTCTACTCCTACCGACATTGCTGGATCGTCCAGTAAGTTAGCACTAGCCCCGGTTATTGAAGAGGAGGAAAGTCTTCACATTCTTGAAAAGACGGCTGAGGTGGAAGTTGAAAAAGATAAATCTTCCCGTGCATCATGGCGATGATACTTTTGACAGTCTGAGCGACATCATGATAACCTCTCAGGAGCTCTTTAAAGATGATGTTTCTAAAGTGATCCCTTCTGTTATCGAAGCAACTTCTTCTTTGCAACAAACCACAACGCCTTCCACACAACTTATTGCCATTTCTACACCCAAAAGTGGTTTGTAGTCTGATGCGCGTAGTTTGCACATCACACACACTTAGAATTTTGGCACTTATATGCACTTAGCTTCTTCAATTTGAGGATTTCTAAAACTGGTCTTTTTCTTCAATTTCAGGTTCTCTGATGGGGCGAAGCGGCTCTTACTTCAACAAATTCCAGCGTTACGGAAGCCGTGAGGCTTATGACTTTAGGAGTTATATCGGTGCCGTGAAGGAAACTGATGAGGAGAGGGCTGCCAGAAAGGCTCATGAGAGGCGAGCTCATGAAGAGCGTCGCCGGAGAGAAGATGAGGAATACTATGGGAGTAGGGACGAGCGACGTGACTCTTCCCGCAGAAGCGACGATCCTTACAAAAGGAAATCTTACGATGACAAGGGGAAGAGTCATACTTCCGATGATTCCAGCAAACGGATCAGACTTGGCGAGAAAGATACATCTAATATCTCGGAAAAGACTACCGCTTCTATTCCTCCTAATACATCTTCCGGTTCTCCTGCCCTTAAGGAGTCTGACATCCACACAATCATTAATAGGCCACAGTACCAAGCTGGAGATGGTCCTCCCACACTCCAGAGCCGATTTCCGAATTGGTGTCTGAAAGGAGTGCGTTTTGATTTGGATTTGGTCCCCATTGATAAGCAGGCGATGCTGAAAAATGTCGATGCTGTAAAGCTTGACATCGAAAGAATGTCTGGATGGCAGAAGTTGGTTGATGAACTTCAAAGGGTCAACCATATGAACCTTGAGGCGATGATGACCATGGAGAATGATAAATTAGAGTGGGACAAATGGCGTAAGCAGCATGACGCGGAGATGAAAAGCATTAGCGATGGTTATGGGAAGCTCGAAGCTGAAGTTGAAAGTCTTAAAAATGAGCTTGCTACTTCTTCCACTTCTTATTCTCAGAAAGAAGAAATGCTTCAAAAACAAGTTCGAGACGCCCATGCTGCTCAGAGAGATATTGAGGTGAAACTCGAAGCAGAACAGCAGGTTACGAGAAAATACCGCGATGACGCTGTTCAGCTTCGAGAGAAAGTCAGCTCTCAAGACTTAGAAATTATAAGACTGTAATCTCAGCTACTGAAGGCTGAAAGAGAACATGATGAAACTCTTTCTGGTAAAGCTGCAGCCGAAGAATCCCATAAGGCAACCATGGCCACCATTGACGCGACTCTATTCGACTTTTATATGCATTGTGTCCTGGGGCGTGGGAGCCTTTCATTTTTGGGACCAGAATATGAAGTCACCTTGGCGGAAGTATGGGAGGCAATCATTGACTTGTTTGGCGGTGCCGGTTACGCTGAAGCAGATCTTCAAACTACCTACTTAGGTGAGAGCGACCGCGCTGCCCTTGCCAAAGGAAAAGAGCAGCTTATCCGAGTGCGGGCCGAGGCAACGGGAGAGAAGCTTCCTGAGAAAGAAATACCTCCTATTGCTCCTGCTTATACTTCGGCTTTAGCTTACGCGGATATTACTGGCTCTAGTTCTCATTCCACGCCTCCCGCTAAGGTTGACAAAGAAACTGTAACCACCCCTACAGAGGAAGAGGCAATGAAGGACTTGCAAGCTCGGGAATTTGAGATTGATCTCGCTAAACCGGCTTCTCCAGGTAACTTTGACGATTCACGGTCTTCTTTTTTCTCGGAGAATACTGATTTTGATTTCTTTTATTATGCAGCAGACGTGCCGGAAACTGCCCCAATTCTTCCTTCTTCAGCTGCCGTTCCTCCTCCTTCTCAAGTTATTCCTCTTCCAGCTTCTCAACCAGGTTCACAGGAAGAACCAATAGCAGCCCTTCAAGGTTTGGACGAACCACCTGCTTCCGAAGAGCAGAAGGCAGAAGGTCTGGAAGATAGCGAGAAGACCCCGGAGCGGTCTTTTGACTACGACACAAAGCTTTCTACATTTCTTGCTCTGGGGAGTGAGTCTTCTTCCAAGAAGAAGGGAAAGCGTGCGGTTTCGAAGAAAGGAAAGAAGAGTTCTTCTGCTGCTGGAGATAAAGCAGAGATTGATCCGGCAGAGTCTCTTCCTCCTTCTTCTCCGATACGGCCTTCGAAACTAATTACCAGGCCGGGTAAAAGCTCCAAGGGTGGGAAGAAGGAGAAATGAGTCTGATTTTGTCTTTTCTGCTTTTTGTATTGACCGGGGATTGTGCGGATACCGGTCTCCGCTTTTTTTTTGTAATCTGCACAATGTAAAAAGTTTCCATAGTATTGAATAAAATAACTATTTTACTTGTACAAATTCTTGTGTATGTAGGAATATATCTGTTTCTCATTTGAAGTGTAGAGTAAACGATTCTTTTTACTTGTACAAACTTTTGTTTGTGTTTCAAGAACGCATTTATTCCACATCTTCTTTATGTGATATCGCAATGAACTTGTGGTGTGTCGCTTGTACATTACTTTTATTAACGTAACTGAATTGTACAATGTTGCCCCCATACCACAAGTGCATTGCAATATTTCTCGCTTTTACAAGACTGATACTCTTATATTAGAGAATAACTATTCCATTTTTGAGGCAGGAATCATTCTGCTTTTAATAGAGTATATCCCGTTTTTGGAGAAATTTTTACTCCCTCTTTCTGTCAGAAGAACACTTCGACTTTTGGGAACGATCACTTTTATTTGTTTAAAAATGAATTTTCCCGCACAATGAAATGAACTTCTGAAGAAGGTTTTGATTTTTGTGCCCCAGTAAAGGGTTCATTTTTGGTACTTCAAACAAGGTGAAGTACGCCTCTGAAGAGGTCTTTTGGTCTATCAAGAGAAGCTATTTTGGTCTCCGAAGAGAAGCAATTTTGGTCTCCGAAGAGAAGCAGTTTCGGTCTCCGAAGAGAAGCAGTTTTGGTCTCCGAAGAGAAGCAGTTTTGGTCTCCGAAGAGAAGCAATTTCGGTCTCCGAAGAGAAGCAGTTTCGGTCTCCGAAGAGAAGCAGTTTCGGTCTCCGAAGAGAAGCAGTTTCGGTCTCCGAAGAGAAGCAGTTTCGGTCTCCGAAGAGAAGCAGTTTTGGTCTCCGAAGAGAAGCAGTTTTGGTCTCCGAAGAGAAGCAATTTTGGCATTTCAGCTCTGGTGAAGTGGGTCTCCGAAAAGAAGCATTTTGCACTTCTACACGGGTGAAATGTGCCTCCGAAAAGGGCTTTTTAGCATTTCATCACTGGTGAAGTGGGTCTCCGAAGAGAAGCATTTTGCACTTCTACACGGGTGAAATGTGCCTCCGAAAAGGGCTTTTGCCTCCGAAGAGGGCTTGTGCCTCCGAAAAGGGCTTTTGATTGCCTGGAAGTTACTTTCTCATGGTCGGAGGGGTCCACGGGGCGAACGCAAGTTGCTTGATTGGATGTTCGTTTGCACAAACGATCGCAATTAACTAACAAAGTGCCCCTTTGGTAGTCCCACCGATCTTTTTGATTGAGGAAAGCTCTCCCATTTATTGGCGTGCCTCGTTAGAGGGCTTTGTTGAACTTTGGGAAGGAGCATCGGTTGGTTGGTGTACCAGGAAGGTTGCTTCTCAGGGGCGAGTAGATCCATGGGACGGACGCAAGCTGCCTGATCGGATGCATCACGATCAGTTAGCAAGTGCCCTTTGGTGGTTCTACCGGCCCTTTTATTGAGGAGCAAGATTCCTTTTGGTTGCTTCCGTGCTTGCTTGGCCATGTTCTCCCATCATCTGCCCATTAGTGACCTTTTATTATCATTTCCAAGCGTGTCTTCGTTCCTTTTGTAAGTAAATTGCCTCATCCGAAGAAGTGGACTTCACTGTTGAATAACTTCATGGGACAAACGCGAGTTACCTAGCTGGATGTCTGTTAATATTGACAATCACAACTGGTTAACGAAGGCTTGCCCCAGTGAAGTTGCTAACTTTTTATGTGAGGTTCTTCTTGTATAGGATTTGAATATGGAATTTTTTGCTGCTTGGTATTTGCTTTAATGAATGATTTGTAAGGCTCGCTTAGCTTTGCGATGGGTGAGCTTTGCTTTAATGACCTGCAATATTAGATCGACATTTTAGCAATACATTTAGAGTATTTAAACATCGAAATATAACAGGCATTTTATAATAGAAAACAAAGAATGCATAGTTTTTCATTATTCAGTCACACTGATTTCTCAACGGTTTACAATGCAGAAGTTATACATCTATTATCATTTTACAAATTCAAGCAATGCTGCTAAGTAAAAGATGGATGCTAGTTATTGTTATTTCAGAATTTCCGGACTGATTATCCATTTGTGCTAGATTTGCAGCTTCGGATTTATATGCCAGAGAAAGTGAAAGATGCCCCAGTTGCAGTTTTGTGGACAATTAACAGTCGTCCCAACTTCTGCCTGCTGGGTGTGGACCTCCTGTGACAACATTAATGACAAGCTTTTCTGAATCTTGTGCTGTAGTGTTGTTGTGAGAATCAGATTGATGGGTAGGACGTTGTTGGTCCCGAGTGGATGAGGTTGGATTGACTTCGCTTCTCTTAACGTATTGTTGGAGTTTATCCTGCTCCAGCAATTCTTCAATCACGTTCTTTAATTGGCGACACTGGTCAGTGCCATGGCCAGGTTGATTGTGAAATTGGCAGAATTTTCCATTGCGCTTTGCACCTCTCGTCATCTCAGGTGGATTAGGATACCTGACAACGTCCTTTGTTGCAAAAAAGATATTTCTTGGTGTATCAGTTAAAGGAGTATAATCCGAAGAATTAAAGCGGCGAGGTTTCTTTTCATTTCCCTGGCTCTTTCCTCCTTCACTCTCCCTTTTCTGACTTTCAGATTCTCTTTTCTTAGATGGGACATTGTTATTATCAGTTTGGGAAGCAACCACTTTCGATGTTGCAGAAAGGCTTTCAAGGCGAATGAAATCGTCGGCCTTTTTATAAAATTTATCAAGTGAGTTCGGTTCCTTCATCTTTAGCCATATCCCAAATTTACTCGATTTATCAATGGCTCGCATCAAATAAGTCAGGATCATGCGTGGTTCTGCATTTTCTACCTCGGCTAAAGCTATATTGAAACGGCTCAAGAAAGATTTGATTGATTCTCCGGGCGCTTGTTCAAGGTTAGACAGTGACATTATATCCTTAGCTTTTGAAGCATACAATCTGAACTGTTCTTTAAACTTTTGCGCTAAGTCGGAGAACTTATCTACAGACTGAACTGGAAGCTTTGTGAACCAAAGTAAAGCCACGCCTTCGAGGTATACCGGAAAGTATCGACACTTGATCTCGTCTGATGCTCTTGCACCGGTCATATGCCAATCGTATTTGTATAGGAAATGATTAGGGTCAGTGGTTCCCCTATAGGCTTGGATAGTAGGAGGTGCAAATTTCCTTGGAAACTCCGCTTTCAGGATCCTTTCAGTAAATGGAGTTCTGCTTGGTGCAAATCCCCAGTCGTTCTCATCCTCTTCCCTTTGCATGCTCTCTTTCATGATGCGGTTAACCATTTCAGACAGGTATTCTTTATTATTCAAAGACACCTCCGGACAAGCATCAGTTCTTCCCTCGGAAGTTTGCCCGGGCATATGTTCATGACAAGTTGGTTGCGGCATAGAACCATCGGCTTGGAAAGGTGGCATTTCAGGAAGAGTAGTTTGATGGTTTTCTGGTTGATGATTTGCCCCGAGCAGAGCAGTTAACCTATCCATCATCAAAGCGTTTTGAGTTTCAATTTGTTGGTATAATCCAGAAACTGCATCGTCCAATTCAGCCCTGGTGACTCCAACGGTTGGAGTTGCTTGGTTTGTCATTGGGGAAGCGGAAGTCCCTTCGTGATCATTTCCGGATCTGATAGGTCTACCTCTTCTTCCAGGAGCCATTATTTCGGATCTGGTTTTTAAGAGAGGTTATTTTTATGAATCTTTGCGAAGCAATGGTGGATGATCGCCTGAGTTGGGTTCTCAGTGAAAGCACCAAAATGTTAACGGTAAAAAGTGAACGCTAACACCCAGTGTGTGTAATAGAATCGTGAAAGCACCACCCGTTGGTATGGGAACAGAATATAAGCTGAAAATATCAGAAAAGCAGTAAATGAACAACAGGTTTATAGTGGTTCGGCTCGTAATTGAGCCTACGTCCACTTTATAATCTTTTATTGCTGATTCGGTTACAATTTGATACAATATCCTTCAAAATACAATACAACTTGATCACGGAAGCACTCTTGACTACTAGCTCAATCTTTGATCATGAAACTCGGCGAATCCGTGTTGGATGTAAGGAGTTCTTCTCTTGAAGATTGTTGTAGTGTCTTGAATGCTTGAAGATCTTTGATTACTGAATGAGAGAAGACTTCGACAGCGTAACGGCGCTTGAAGAAATGAATGGCCCAAAGTCCTCTCCATGTTGGAAGTGATGGGGTATTTATAGGAGCAGCTCTGAATTCTGGACAGAAAATTGGTTAAGTCATGAGTCGTGACCGACTTAAGGTAAGCAATAACTCGTAGCCGACTTAAGATAACTCGTGGGCGCCATACTGGGTTCTTCTTGTGGCTCAGTTGAAGACAAGTGCTAACTCGTAGCCGACTTACCAGATAGAGGTAGCATAAGCACGGGCTTTAAGTTGTAAGGCCTCTTGAGTCGTAAGACCTCATGAGTCGTAGAACCTCATGAGTCATAGAACCTTTAAGTCGTAAGATCTCATGAGTCGTAGAACCTCATTAGTCGTAGAGTCTTTAAGTCGTAAGACTTCATGAGTCGTAGAACCCTTAAGTCGTAAAATCTCATGAGTCGTAGAACCCTTAAGTCGTAAGATCTCATGAGTCGTAGAACCTCATGAGTCGTAGAGTCTTTAAGTCGTAAGACCTCATGAGTCGTAAGACCTCATGAGTCGTAGAGCCTTTAAGTCATAAGGCCTCTTGAGTCGTAAGAAGCTTATCTCGTTGAGTTATGAAGCTCTTAAGTAGTTAGGTCGCAACACTGCTAGGTCGCGAAGCTCTTGAGATAGTTGGGTCGTAGACTCTCTTAGGTCGTAGCTCCCTAACCCGGTAAGTCGTAAGTCGTTCAAGCCGTAGATTCCTTTTCAGCAACTAAGTCGTAAGTCGTTGAGTACACAGGTTTTAGGCTTTTTAACTCGTAAGTCGTTGCTAAAAGGGAGTTAACAATGATCATTAGGATAAATTTGTTCATGACTACCTAGGCGAGGAATAATGGTATTAATTATCATACAATTTAAAAGTCTGGCATGAGGTCGAAGATAGACAGATTTCCATTGTGGCATATTATCCTCTCATAGTTGTTGTGTAACTTCATCCCCACGTAATAGACTATGATCCGGTGTATCGATCAAATCAATCCCCTCATAGCAACATCCTAAAATTCGACCAAGAGTATATACATCCATTTTGACTACTTTTCCATACACACTAGACCATAACCAACTGTCATCATTCTCAGGATTCTAAATCTCCGAACTACATAAATTAGAGTAGAAGAGATAAATAGCAAGGGGGTCAATGGTTACCTTATTAGCATCGTAGCTAATCAAATTGCAAAAGCCGACATCCATTGTAATTCTAAGAATTTCATATTCCATAACATTTGCAAGGCGGTAAAAAGGTTCGGAGTGAATCTTCTTTTGGGTAAGAGACTCGAACCGTCTAATTGCATTGGGATTATTTTGAAGCCATTGGGTAATATGAGCTTGTGTAACCGGTGCTTGAGAGGAGGAAGATGATTGGCCTTATTTTGGCTTTTTGGAGACGGAAACCTTTTTGGGAGCCATTAATTTGAAAATTTGGGGGTTTTAAGAACTAGGTTTTAGAATTCAGAAGTTGGAATGAAGATAATGGTGAAAAGAGGCGTAAATTTCTTTATATAAGGCTGCTGACTGAGTCGCGACAAACATTTGTCAATAGGGCACATATGTTTGTTGCTTCAATTATATTTAGGCCGAAAGGTTGGACAGACGTCTATGTTGGATCAACGAACGTCTGTGGCTGAAAGGGTTTTAAACAGAGAGTTCTTACAGATGTTTGTGATGTATCTACAGACGTCTGTGGCTACAGAAACTTTTCCTGAAAGTGTTGACAGATGTCTATGGTCTAGTCACAGATGTCTGCGATATGCATATTCTGATATATAGGAAAATTCCAATATTAACGAAAAAAAATTATTAAAATATATCAACCAGAATACATATAAATCATTAATAAATGAATATACAATATAAAATAAAAAAATTAGCGTTTGTCGGAGAAATCAGAATTATTGTTTTGTTAAATATCCCATGAATTTGGTTCAACTTTCATGACGTCGAGTAATGGCTTGAGTGAAGACCAACTTGGACGAGCTGGGGAGTCAATCCAAGGTTGGTTTGTGGGTCCTGGTTTGCACAGGTTTCTCGAAGTAATGTTGTGTGCTCTTGTAGGAGTTTCTTGTAATCGTGGAGACTTTTGATGTATGCAATCTTTTGTTGGTGAATGACCACAAATTACGAGAATACACTTTTCGAGAAAATTTAAATGGGATCCTTGATGACGTTGCTCGTAATATATTTCACGTTGAACGCCGATCATCTCTTGTTGATAGTGATGTATCTCATCGACTTTGTCGGAAAGAGATGATGATTTCAGATCAATTAAATGTTTAGCTTTCTTTCCTTTCGGAGAAAAGCTAGTATGGTATGTTGGTGAAGCGATAATGTTTAGAGAAGGAGATGATGTAGGAGTGGTTTTTGTTGGAGATACGTAAGTGCTGCTGGACGATGGGGATTTGTAGTCAATAGCTGCATAGGTGGAGTCATGATCGGAAGACATCGTTTTTATTTGCTTTTAGAAAATTTATCTATGTTTATTTATTTCTAAGTAATACATAATAGAATTTATAAGATAAAATATAGTTATATTTAGAAAAGTAGGTGAGACAATTGAGTTAAACCATAGGATTTTAAAACAATTTATGTGGTAGTAATTAATTGAAAGTTAAAATTAATTTTTAGTTGAAATTTCATATAAGCTATCACAGACTTAAGTGAATTATACATTATAACTTTAGTTAGTCAAGTCAGTGTACAAACAATTTCCTAGATCCCGTCTTAACTTAATAAAAGTTTATTCACTTAATATATCCTTCTGTTCTCTTTTAATAAATAATGTTGTATCTATTTTACCAATTTGAAAACCGAAATTAATTTAATGCGATTTTAATCGATCATACTAAGCTCGAGGTGATTGTTTTAAATCATATAATACCTTTTTTTGGTTTAAATACATGATCCAGGTATTTTTCATGAACAAATAGTGGTAGTTGTTCTACATAAACATTTTCTTTTATAAAACCGTTTAAGAAAGCACTTTTAACATCCATTTGAAAAAGCTTAAAGTTATGATGACACGCAAAAGCAAGTAATATTCTTATGGATTCAAGACGTGCGACTGGTGCAAAAGTCTCTTCATAATCAATGCCCTCTTCTTGGTTATATACGTGTGCCACTAATCTAGCTTTATTACGTATAATATTTTCATTTTTGTCAGCCTTGTTTTTAAAAACCCATTTTGTTCAAATAAATGATTGATCGGTTGGCCTAGGCACTAATTCCCAGACATTATTACATTCAAATTGATTAAGTTCTTCTTGCATAGCTAAAATCCAGAAATCATCATTTGATGCTTCCTTATAATTTTTCGGTTCAAAATTAGATATAAACTTTACATTACTCATTTGATTTATATGTCTTCTTGCCGAAACTCTGTTATCTAGATTTCCAATTATGTTATCAATTGGATGATCTTTTAAAATGTGGGGAGATGACTTCAACCCATTGTTATTTTGATTATTATTATTATTTTCAATCATATTATTTTGATTATTATTATTATTATTTTCAATCATATTATTTTGATTATTATTGTTCTTAATGATTCTATTTTGATTAAAGTCAAAAGTTTCTTCGTCATCTTTATTTATATTTTTGAAGTTTTCATCAAATGAGACATGAAGACTTTCTTCTATAACATTTGTTCGTTTGTTAAAAATTCTGTAAGCTTTACTTTGATCAGAATAACCAACAAAAATTCCTTCATCGGCTTTTGAATCGAATTTACCATGATTATCTTTTGTATTTAGAATAAAACATTTTGATCCAAATATTCAAAAATATGATACTTTTGGTTTCTTTTTGTAGAACATTTCATAACATGTATTTTTAGTCATAGGTCAAAGAGTTACTCGATTTAATACGTAACAAGCTGTAGCAATTGCTTCGGCCCAAAAATTCTTTGGTAAGTCACCGCCATTTAGGAGAGTTCGAGCACATTCTTGCAAGGTGCGATTTTTTCTTTCAACTACTCCATTTTGTTGTGTTGTTCGTGGTAATGAAAAATTATGAGTAATTCCTTTCTTATTACAAAAATTAGTAAATAATTCATTTTCAAATTCTCCACCGTGATCACTTCTTATACTTTTTATTTTTAAATCCACTAAAGTCTTAATTCGTTTAGCAAAAATTTTAAATATTTCGAATGCATCACCTTTATGTTTTAAAAATAGTGTCCAAGTATATCTTGAAAAATCATCTATAATTACAAAGACATATTTATTATGATTTATCGAACGTACTTGAATCAGACCAAATAAGTCCAAATAAAGTAATTCAAGAGGTTGTTTAGTAGAGATTTCCGTTTTAGATTTAAATGAGCTTTTCTTTAATTTTCCAAGTTGACATGCATCGCATAGATTTTTAACCTTGAAATTTATTTTGGGTAATCCTCTTACCAAATTGTTTTTAGTTAATTTGTTTATATATTTGAAATTTATATGAAAAAATCTTTTACGCCATATCTATGGATCATCATGATTTGCTGTAACATCCCCCTACTTGGAGGCCCAAAACTAATGGTTACGGATGATGCAGTCATCCATAGTTATTAATCCTCGATGACCAAATTCGGCGGTGTTAGATTCATTGATACACAGAAACACATGAATATGGAAAAAAATAAACTTCAAACAAAATCACATTCCATATCAAAATATTTCCAATTCATTACATGATCCCACATTCGCAAATCACATTCATTGAAAATATATTTATTACAACATACGCCCAAGAGCGACATATGAAGATGCCCCTTGGATAATTAGAGCATATACAAGCAATATAACAACTTTGCCATTACAAACAACACAGTGGAATCAAAAGAAAAGAGAACTCTAAATAGCTATCATGCCTCCTACACGTCTCCGGAAGCTTATTCGTCTTAAGAGGTACTTGAAAACCTCAACTCTCAAACTGCTCAAAATCAATTGAGTTCCCAAGAGTTTAAGGGGAAACATAAACTTTGAGTCAGACATAAAGCCTGGTATGTATAATAATCTACCATCTCAAATCATTTAGATATCTAGTGAGACCACGCCACTTAGTAGAATGAGTTTCTCCTCAGTAGTATCTCAAAACCTTTATAAAACCATATACTGTGCTCCTACATCCATAATGGTTAAAACAATTCAAAACAATATGATGATACGCAAAACAAATGAATTAATTATGGATTACCCATCCCCATTCATTTTAGACTATCTGGTCTCAATAATAGTTTATACGGTTACTATTAACCTAATAGTTTTCATGGGCTAACTAATAACCGGTTAAACATTTAACACTCCCTGTCCAATTACATAGTTTTCATGGGATCACTATGAACCTATTGGTAACTCCGATATCTTATCCTTATCCTAGTTATCATGGATTGACTAGGAACCTATTGGTAACCCCAATATCCTTTCTTCTTACTTTAGTTTTCATAGGTTGACTAGGAACCTATTGACAGCTGTCAATATTTCATCTGGATATAGTTTCCATGGGTTAAGTACAAACCTACTGGCCCCTGCCAGTATCCAATCATAGTTTTCATGGGCTTACTATGAACCTGTCTATCTGACATCTTCCTTTACACATAGTTTTCATGGGCTGACTATGAACCTGTCTATCTGACATCTTCTTTTATACATAGTTTTCATGGGATAAACCTATTGGTCCATGCCAATATCTTTTCCTATACATAGTTTTCATGGGCTTACTGAGAACATATTGGCCCCAGCCAATATCTTTCTTTTATATTTTAGCATCCTATATTCTGATCTTCCTGACCTCCTAAATGCAATTCTACTCATTCAGGAGTTTAATCAACTTATATTCACTACCGGGTTAACCTTACTGGTTCTTCTACCCTTTATCCCCAAAATGCAGTTATGGGTCCATTATAAAGTGAATATATTCATATTAGAAGAAGAAACATAACACTTAGAAATACCACTCCTGTGCATTTAAAATAAAACATTGTTAATCCCTTTAACCTATTTCTTTATCAAAGATAGCTTCTTCTCAAAACCATTATTAAAAACTCCTTTAATATAACCATGGGTTTTTCCTTTAAAAATAAAGTTTGGGTTATAAAACCTTTTGATACCTTCGAAACCTAGCTTTCGACTTCATAGGATGACCTCCTTCAAAAGCCTTAAAAATCTATCTTCAAAACATTAGGCTCCTGCCTTTTAATACTTTAAAATCTACCTTCCGAAACCTTTCGAATATATTAAAGTATTAATATTAACCTTTAGAAGCTTAGCTTCGAAACCAATTGAAAGTACCCCTTTCGACGCCATTGGAAGTAACCCTTTCGAAATCATTGAAAATGCCCCTTTCGAAAGCATTGGGTTTATACATAAAACATTATTTGGGTCAAAGTGAATATAGGCGAAAGCAACTCTTTCGAAACCATCCTTTATCATATAAAAATATTGGGGAAAACTTGATGGCGTCGGCACCATCACTTTCAAAAGCATTTAACATATGGGTAAAAACATTAGAAGGTTGGCGTCGAAACCCTTTTGAAAGCTATAGGAAGTGGCTTGAACTTTATAAAACAAAATACCTTTCGACGGCATTGATAGCTTCAACACCATCGAAAGGCTATAGAACGACAGCAGGGTTTCGACTAGGTCGGAAACCCCTCTTTCAAAACATTCTTTCATAAGTAAGGAACCCAGTCGAAAGCAATCTTAAGTTACTGGCAACCCTTTTGAAACCTTCTTTAAAAACTCTTTCGAAACCAAACGCTTCGACTCTGTCGAAGGCTAAATCAAAACAAAGGTAGACGCTTTTCTTTTAAAAACAAACCAAGGTTTCGACTTCTTCGGAAGCTAGGCTTTCGACACTTAACCTTTCGCCTATCCTCAATCCACTGCGTATCATTATGGTGATACCTTGTGTATTGGTTTCGGCATAGTTGGTTTCGACAAGGATGAAGGTGGAAGCTTCTGTGTTGAAAGGTGCTTTCCTAAGTAAGCGGAACCAATTTTATGAGGTAAACTAGGTTTTATACTACTTCAAACAAACTTTTCTCTAACTAACCTGCCATGTGTCAACACCAGATTGGTTGCCTTAACCTTTTCAAATTCTTTTTCAAAAATAACTACCTCTAATCCAGATCTAAACCATGGTTAAGTTAATCAATTAAGCTCTTCCTATTTTTGCAAAGAAGTCCCTCTTTTAAAACAATTTATTTTGCATAGCAAATCACTTTGGAAAAATCCCCAAAACTTATAGAAATTCACTTTAATCATGTCATCTAACATATCAAAATTCCAAACCCAAATTCTCCATATATTTTCCAAAATAAATTTATAAACCCAAATAACCATATTTTCCTTTGACAATTCATAATAATTTTTCCATAGCTTGGAAAATTATCAAAATTAAAACCAAACTCCAAAATCATGTTTCTCATAACATCAAATTTTCCCATAGCATTTAAACATCATTAGATTTCAGTTTTGACCTAAAACCGTGCAAAATCTCTTTTAAACATTCATGTTTAAATCATATAAATCATAAATCAAGCATATCATCATCCATTATATCATAAAAACGAATTTACACTTAGGTCCGAAAAATATATGATATAAAACAAAGTAGAGATGGAATTATTATTCACCTTGATCTAGATAAGAAGATTGGATTGAGATTGATTCCCCCTAAGCTTGATTCTTTAGCTTTAATTTGATTTTCTTCTTCCTTTTAATGGTCGGCCGTTCCTCTATCTTGCATTTTAGTTTTTTTTTAAATGACGTGAATGGGAAGAATAAGGTAGGAATGATTATGTATACGGGTAGAAGCTATGGATGGCAATTCCTAATATGCCCTTATGTGACTTAACTAACCAAAAACCCATTCTTTTAGCCCATTAATTATATTTTAGGCTCGGTCCTTAATTAATTAATCCAAGTCTCAATCCCCTTATCACTTACATTTATATTATTCTATATAATTTATCTAATTAAATTTTCTGAATAATGTTATCAAAAATTAGGGTTATTACATTTGCAGTTAAATATAAATCATTATTGTGATTAATATTTATGTTTAGAATATAAATAGTTCGATTTCTTGTTCCTTCAAAAATTAAAATTTTATTTTGATCAAAGATATTGCATTTATCCTTTTCAAAATCGATTCTAAATCCCTTATCGCATAATTGGCTTATACTAAGTAAATTATGTTTTAAATTTTTAACTAACAAAACATTCGAAATAATAGGAGAAGTAAATGTACCAACATTGATGACGCTTCCAATTCCAAAAACATATCCTTTGAAATTATCCCCAAAAATGACCGTGCTACCGTCCATGTAAGTGATATTTGATAACGTGTGTGCATTTCCCGTCATATGTTTGGAACATCCACTATCGAGTATCCATTTCTCCTTATTTTTGTTTTTGGGTACTTGCAAAATAATAAAAAGTTTTGATTGGTACCCATATCCTTTGTTAGGGTCCTATGGGTTAGTAAGAGAAGGTAGCCATACCCATGAGGGTTTGGAACCTATAGAAATGTAATTTTCATTATGAAATATTTCTTTTAGATACATATCTATGTGTTTTTGTTTAATCAATTTGTTATTTGTTTTAGGAATCCATATCTTAATCATTTTTGTTTCCTTATTCTCATATTTAGCTTTTGTTTTTCTAAAATTTGTATATAGTGTACTATACTTCTTTAAACTTTGATTATTATTAGAGATTAGATTACTTCTAGAATGTTTATGATTATTTTTGTTAAATCCTAAACCATTTCTATTTCCTGATGGTTTTGAAATCTTTATCAAATTATCTAGATTTTGCTTTCCTTTATTAAATTTTGAAACATTGTTATTAATTTTATCTAATTTATTTTTGAGATTAGAAATTTCTATATTAGCTAATTCTAAATTTTGTTTTAATTCATATTTTTCTTTTTCAAGTTTATAATTCTCTATTTTGTTATTCTCTATATCGTGTTTTAGAGTAGCATTATGAGATAAATAATTTTTTGCATTCATTTTGTGTTAATTCTAATTCTTCTTTTAAAATACTTTTCTCATCTTTTAACGTTCCAATTTCTAATTCAGCTCCGTTTAATTTTCCTATATTTTCTTTATTTAATTTCTTTAATTCTCTATATTTTCATCTAGTTCCATACTAATTTCAAGAAGTTCATCATATGTTAATTCAGGACGTACCTCTTCTGTGTTAGCCATGAAGTAAACATTTGCCCGTTCTGAGCCACTGTCACTATCGGATAAAGAGGAAGAGTCGGAGTCGTCCCAAGTTACTTGAAATGCTCTTCTCTTTTTCTTGAAGTTTTCGAATTTATTTTTCTTTTTATCATTGTTGAGTAGTGGACAGTCTTCTTCATATGACCAAATTTGTCACGCCCGAAGTATTTCATTGGTGTTTGATTTGAGGAATTAGTAATGTAGTTGTTTTGAAATTTCGTCATCTTTTTGAACTTCTTGAATTTGTTGTAATTTCCAGCGATGAAAACAATCTCATCTTCTTCCAAGTCGGAGTTATTGTTGTTTGCCTAAAATGCGATGTTTTTCCTTTCTTGATTCTGTTCTTTTCTTGCCTATAAATTAGCTTCATACGACATCAGATTTCCTATTAACTCTTCGACTTTGAGTTGGGAAAGATCGTTAGCTTCTTCGATGGCTAAAATTTTTCTTTCCTATTCGTTAATTTGTCGGAGAGTTCAAAATTCGTGTGACTAAATCAAAATCAGTGAATTTAACTCTTAGTGCCATAAGATAGTGTTGTATAGTTTGAAATCAAGCATACATGTCAATAATTGACTCATTTGATTTCATTTTAAAAGATGAAAATTGATTTTGTAGAATAGAAATTTTTGTTTGCTTGACTTTATTTGTGCCTTCATGAGTAATTTGTAATGTACGCCATATATCATAAGCATTAGTGCACAACATGACTCGTGAAAATTCATTTTTATCGAGTGAACAAAATAAAACACTCATAGCTTTCCATGTGCCTATATCAGTGTTAGGTGCTTCATATTTATTTTGAGTTGCTAACCAAATTTCTAGACCATTAGCTTCCATTAAATACGCATACGTGTAGACCAGTTGTAAAGACCCTAGATTTTTAATTTAATTTAAATTGATAATTAAATGAATTTTTGAAATAAAAATTGTAAAATTAATTATAAATGGAAGCGAGTTTCCCCGATTCAAATAGAAAATATATAAAGTCATATGGATTTGAAAATTTGTATATATGTGAATATATATGTATATATTGGATTTGAAATAAAATCTTAAATAAATGATTTTGAGAAATAAATAATATATATACTTTGGAAACAAGTATAAAAATAAATAAATAAATTGATTTAAAAAATTTAGAATTGATGTCAATTTGAATTTCAAAAATAAAATAATTAGTATTAGAGTTAAATGATAAAAGATGTTAATCTGGAAATAAAAATATATATAAGATAACTATAAAGTAAATAAATTAGATAAGATTTAACAACAAAATAAAATCTAGAAATTCATCTATATTTTGAAATGAATATATATATAGTTTTATAAAAAAATAAAGTAAGTAAATAAACCTTAACATCATAGAACAAATATTAACAAACAAAATAATCAAAGCAAATGTATATTCAAGCACAAACAAATGAAGATAAGATGAATTGTGTAAAGTAAAATAATAACAAAAATATAAGTTAGAAATAGAAAATTGATTTATATAACCATAAAGTAATATTGTAAAGACAAAAAGAAAATACACATTCAATTATGAAGACAAGTTAAAAACAAACAAAGAAAAAGAAATTCAAACAAGTAAACAAATGAAACAAAATATATGTTTAAGTATGTACACTTGAAAACATAACAATATATAGCATATGTAAGTAAACAAAATAATTAAACAAAGCATAAAACAAGAAGATGATAAAATGCATCAACTTGGAAAAGCAAACAAGACAAAAGAAACAAATATATCAAGTATAATAAATGCTAACATACCACAATATCATCTCGCTGGCAATTGTGTTTGGTAAGTACAATATGCAGCCTATAGAGTTAGTAAAGTAAAGAGTAAATATATTTAAGTATGGGAAGAAAGTATACATGGTATAGGTAATTAATGCAAGCATGGCCAAACTTGTAAACAAAGTAAAATCTGCTGTACATTTCTTTTCTTATACATCAAGCCTTTCCATCTCAGTCTTATTCATTCGAAGCTAAGAAAAAAATGTCTGAAGCAAACATCATTTTAAACCATTCAACCTAAACAAACAACTCAACTCAAGCCAGAGACCAAGATGAATTCTAGTTTGCATTTCTTCTGTCTGTTTCAAAGTAAATGAAGCTCTGTTCATTTTCCTTAATCAGGTGAGTAACATCATAATCTAAATGGTTTAAGTATGTTATTCTGTTGCATGTTTCTCTCTGAGATTTAGTTGTTGTGAGTGTGTTTTAAAGTATATCTCTGTGTTTATGTATGAATATATGGTAAGTATTTCTGTGCATCTCTCTATGTTGATTCCAGGCTTGAATATCCATCAAAATTCATCTGCTCTTAATCCAAGCATTGATAGGACCTAAGTTCTGAACATAAAATGTTTGTTATAACATAAACTTAAGTTTAAAAATTTATTTGAAGGAAAAACAATTTGTATTGGTTCTGGAAATATAAAATAACAGTGAAAACTTTAAATAAGTCAAAATTCAATCTTCACAATTTATGGATTCAGGTGTATGAATCAAATGCTAAAACAAAATTTTGATTTTTGAAACAAGAATTTTATATTTTAGTTAAGCATTGAGGAAGCAGTTTCGGGTTGAACAAAATTTTAGTTTTTGGTCATATATGCTGTTCTATGATCTCGGGAAGGTCGGGGTTGTTTTTGTGGTAAGGTGATCGATCAGAGATCATCGGAAAAATATTGGATCGAAGAATCATGCTTTGTGGATTTTTGGGATTTGGATTTAAAATCTGTAGACCTAGTTTTGGTCTTCTTAGATAATTCGATCATCTCGGTTTCAAATGTTGATCGAGTGTTATGGAACTTCGGATAGTGGAAGCTTTGGTGATGATGAAGTCATGGCCGGAGTTAGAGGTTTGCAGGTGGTCGGCACGGCGTGGACGAGGCGATGTTGACAGGTTTTGTTGTGTTGAGGATTCTGTGTTGCCAGGTTTTGCTAGTGAGGATTTCGATTTCGTTTTCGAATCATCTAGGTAGTTTAGATGATTGGGGTGTGTTGCGAGTTTGGTTTGCGACTTACGGAGATGGTCGTGGATGGTCGGCGTCGGTCGTCAGAGCTGTGCAGGTGCACAAAGATGAGGGGATGTCTGGGTTGTTCAAATGTTTGGTGGGTTGTTTGGTCTCGGTATTGGCTCGAGTGAATGTTGAAGTTGCTCGAAGTAAAGAGGGAGGCGACTCGGTGCATTTGTGTTGTCTCAGAGTTTAGTTAAGTTACAGGTTTTACAGTAACCCGTTTTGTTTTTTTTTCAAATTTAAATATGTGTTTGTTTAAAAATTGTAAGTAAGGTTTAAAACTAAAGTTTAAAACAAGTTTTAAAATCTGGTTTAAAAGTAAATTTTAAAATGCAAATTTGAAAATAAAACCAGTTTATAAAATATAAACATTTAAACCATTTTAAATGTTTAAAGCAAATTTTAATAAGGGTTTTAAAATTTGAAATCTAGGATTTAAACAAGTTTAAATCAAAAGTCTAAATCTGGAATGAGTGGATCAATATCAGTTTGAAGATAAGCAAGTTTTAAGAAAATTCAAAAAAAAAAGGAATTTAATTTTAATTCTTATAAATTCTCTAATAAGGTTTAAATTCCTTAAATCTAAGTTTTAAGAAGTTTTGTATGTTTTAAAACTTTGTTAAATTAGAAATTTTATTCATTTTAACCCTTAAGTTTAAAATGAAATATGAAAAAATAAATTTGAAACAAATTGTTTAAATTTGCTTTGTGATGATAATTAAAACATTAGTTAGAAACTGTTTTAAATTTAAATTTGTGAAGATAAAATGATATGCACTCATTAAATTGGTTCAAGTGAATAATTGATTAATTTATTTAATCAAGAAATTAAGATTTGAGTTAAATTAATTAAGGTAAATTAATTTGTAAATAAGATTCATTAGTAATAAGAGTTGTCTTTTAAACAAATGATTAGGGTTATTTAATCAAGTAATTAAGATTTATTAAGTTACAGTTTAGAACTTAATTAATTAAATAATTAGTGATTAATTATATGATTTTAAAGGTTAATTAAATGGTAATTAACAATAATTAAATTGAGTTTAATTACTTAAGAATAGTAATTAGATAATTATGAATAGTTAATGAGGATCATTAACTTGAGATTTATTTGATAATTAATGTGATAAATTAATTTGTGAATTGTTTTAATTATAATTACTTAATGGTAAGGAATTAAAGGAAATTAGTTACTTAATGTAATTAATTAAGTTAATTTGATTTGTTAAGATTAATTAATTAAGTTTAATTAATCTGGGAATAATCACTAGGTGATTTAATAAGTATAATTACTTAGGGAAGTAATCATTGGGAAATTACAAGATGTAATTTATTGAAGAATAAAAGTAATTTGGATTCGATTTCTTGTGGAATTAATCAGGGGATTAATTTATAAAAATTAATTAAGGTTAAATTAATTTTTAATTAAGAATAATTAATTGAGGATTAATTATTAATTAAGGGTAAATTCATGATTAATAAAACAATCATTTATTAAATATTTTGATTAATTAATTTTTAATCTACCATGACCAGCAAATTATTCATAGAAATTTAATCTGATTTAAATTTATCAGATAATTAAATTGATCCTACTTATGGATGTTTGGATTTTATTGGATGTTGAATTGTTAATATCTCTAATATGTGATGCTTTGTGATATATCCTGATTTGTGTTATGATCTGTAATTTATTATCTGTAACCTTTATATATCTGTGATCTGTGAATGGAAGATGAGCGTTATAGTTCATATCGCTTATCAATTATATTTCTGTATTCTGATCGGTGATGATTGAATATTGTTGCACTATTGTGTGTGAAACCCCTGGACTACACCATACACACACAAACATGGATTTCACGTGGAAATCAGTTAAGTCGTAGATTTTGACAATTTTAAAAGATTGAATTTGTGAATCCAAACAGTTTTGGAATTTGAACTGAAAGCTTTGAAATGGGTTTCAATTGTGAAAGTTATTTTTAATAACTTAATAAAATTTTGTGTGTTAATCCGATTGAAGTGGAAATCGATTTGTAAATCAATCTTTGTGAAACTGCATAAAATTTTGTGGAATAAATCTTTTTGTTTTAAAAGATTTGAAATGGTAATTTGTTTAAACCATGTGAAAAGAAAGTTTTGGATAATAAATTATGACTTAATTGAAATCCCATTATCCCTATGTTTTTATTATTGCGCTCACTATTCGGATTAGCCGGGAAAAGACATTTGTGTCACATAACCCATTCCGAATAAGTGATACGTCGTATATGGATCGCATTTGAAGACCGGTGTTGAAGACCGGGTATTTGCGAGAACGATAGGATAACTTATCGATTGTCTCTGCACTGAGTCGCGCCGGTATAGAGATCTCCTAAGTGATGAGAAATCCGATCGGGATTGTGAATACCCGGATTGCAAGGGCTTCTTTTAAAGTGCCTTCGGTTTTGTTCGAACCCGGAACAGACTTGTATGGTTACATGTCTGACATTACATTTTGAGATATAAAGCTGATTTCTTTCAAATACATTTCTGTTTGGTGGCGGAGAATTTATTCTCTTAGCTTAACACCCTTCTCTGAGACGTACGAGCTCAGAGGTTATGTAGTTGAAATTTTTCAGCGATATATTCCCAATTTGGTAATGTGGCATGCTGAGTGTTGCTGTGTGATGATCATTTATTGATCATTTGTGATCAAAGCGTGGCTCTGTGAAAAAGCGTAGCTTTGTGGACGAGACTTCGTCAGAGCCTCACAACCCGGAAATGGTCGAAACAGGAAAGATGCAGCAAGGTTTCAGGGGTAGCACCCCTAGGGTATGACCATTCCTTCTGGAAAAGGGTAGTATCATGGTATGGAGCCCAGATACTTACTCATGTAGACACACTATATTTATTACTGTGTGATGTTGGTGACGAGCGCTCGTATAATGGTCCTAAAGGTTCGGGGGTGGCATATCTGAGGTTTTACTTCACGGGCAGGGAGTAACCGGCCTTGCGTTGGCAGAGAGCAGGTTGTCTCTCGGAGCGTCCAGCCAGAGGCATTCTTTCGTGGCATAGGAAGTTCCTTAGCCTGACCATTTGTTGGCAAATCCATTTTCCAAAACGAACCTTGTACGGTTTTAGTTGTATAACCTGCTATGGAATGTGGCGGTAACCTGCTAGTAGGCATAACGTGAAATGCCTATGCTGGCTAAGATTGATATTATACTTTCAAAATGTTTTCTACACTATGCACTAGTAATAATATCCCATGATTTGTTTTGCGTAGTAAATATCTTTGACTATCATAAGGAGATATCTCCTCCGATTTTGCATTTGCATTGTGTGCGGGAGGCCTTATGGTAGTTTCATTTTTCCAAAAGCATCACGAATTGACTTTAAAATTCTTTTGCTATTTGTTTTTAAAGATAGACTGTTTTTGTTGCTCACACCAGTCCCATGACTGATCCGGAGTTTATTGTTTCTTTCCTAAACTCTGGGTGCTCAAAATTTTCTACACAGGTAGTCTAGAGTTGGGTTTTTAAGATAGTCAAGGTTAGTAGATTTTCTGGAGCTAGTTCAGTCTTTGGATATAGATTGCACTTGCTTATCTTGGTGCATCGTTATTAGGAGTTCAAGCTATTTCTGGATTGGTGTTTTGAAGATGGAGATTATCCGCTGCTGGTGTTATCTATTTTCTTTCCGCTGCTATTTCTTGTATCATACCTCTGATGTATATTGATATTCATTGTATCACTCTGTTGTATCGGATATTGTATCAATTCTGTATATCAATGTTTTATTCTTTTCTTCCGCTGTGTTGTTTACTTAATTGTGTTATAAGCTCCGGCGACTCGGATTTGAACGGTCGAATCTATGGCATTCGAGTACGATGTAAAGTATGGATGTCGATTTTCGAACGCGAAAATCCAGGGCGTTACACCAGTAAGCATAATTAGATCCAGTGAATGGTGGAGGACGTGTAGTGGATTGACCTTCTTGAAATGTACTTACCATATTAAATATGTTTCAATTACGTGTTACTGTAACTTGAAATAACCGTGCTCTAATACCAATTGAAAATCTAGTGTATCGTATACTATCTAACTTGTGTATAATATGCAAGTGTGTGTGTGTGTGTATATTAATGCAATAGTAGATAATAACTAGTAAACTATAAAAAGCGTGAAAACCAGAGTTTTTATACTGGTTCGGACCTCCCATCCTACATCCAGTCCCGAAGCTCCCCTTCGGTATTTCCTTTAAACAAACTACCCTCACTTCGCCGGAGGAATAGGCTTAATACAAAAGTGTCTTTGACAATCTTGTGTTCCAATAACACAGTTTTTGACTTACAGTACAAATCTTCCTATTATCTCCTTTGAGTATATGAATATGATTACTTAGGGTTGTAGGAAGTGATTTAACCAAAAGGTTATAATGGATTGAGAGTTTGTAGATAGTGTGTATGCAAGAGAATGCTTAGAAATCTAGAGAGTATAGAGTAGGTCAAAGCAAGTTAAGTTAGTTCTCAATCAAGATGCTATTTATAGAGTTAAAGAGGTGCAGATGAAGAGTTGTTTCTCTTTGAAGAAATCTTTTTATTTTAATGGCTGCAACTCTTCAAGAAAGATGATTTCCTTTGGATTCAAAAAGAAGCATCATTTCAAATATGAAAGTTTTTGCCCTGATAGACGTCTGTGGTATAATGACAGACGTCTATGACTATTTTATTTTTAAACCCGAAACTTGTCACAGACGTCTGTGAGTATACCTCAGACGTCTGTGAGGTGAAAATGCAGTTTTCTACTTGTTTTTTATGTATATAAAATTGTGTATGCATATATACTCAAGGAGACCTTAATAATATTTTATCTAGGACTCTTTTACAATAGAATAACCTCAGTATGGTCAATGAATCTTCATCTCTCTTTGAGTCTTAATATCTTCGATCATGGTGTCTACTTGTAGTGTATACCTGCAATTTTGATAAACTCTATATATGTATATGATTGTATAGTTGTTATCATTGAAACATAAGTTGGAGGTTCTAACACTAGAACCATGGTTGCCTTGTAGAATTGACAAGTGTATTGTCCTTGCATAACAACCAAACAATTTTTTGAGCACCAATGCATATAATCTAAGCTACCCATTTACCAAGAAATCCACGTTGTTCACCAATAGCCAATAGTCTATGGATATCATTAGGATTTGGTTCTCTAACATACTCCTCACCAAACTCCTGAACTATTATTTTATAGCTCTTTTAAGCACTCTTTTGCGGTATAATCTCCAATTTTGGACGTACTCATCTTTCCCATCAGCGCTTTCTCTTGCACTGGTCATTTTTTGATGTGGTGATAACCGTGTTAGCACCAAAATTGGTCACTAAGCTCGTTGAGAAAGATTGTGTAGAGATGTAAGTGATGAAGTTAAATTAAACAAGGAAGAATATGCTAATTTAAATGTAGAAAGTAAGAACACCGGATTTATAGTGGTTCAGCGTAACTGCCTACATCCACTTTGAGTTATGATCTTTATTTCTTTCACAAGTAGTTGAATACAGATACAATCCATATATTAATGACTTGAATACAAGTTTGAACTGAAAATAATCAGTCTTGAAAGTGGCAGAGTCTCCCCATTGTTCTCCCAAAAAAGGTCCATTTCATTGTGCCCCTGCCCCTCTATTTATAGACAAAGGTGGGTTGGACTTCTCTGGCGGGCCTGGTAGCTGAATAACTCGGTCCAGATAGGCTGGTCCATGTGTGCCGAACCAATTAGGCCGAACAGTTGGGTGCCGAACCACTCTCCTTCTGCCGAACGAGGCGCTTGCTGTGTGGGAAGAGTAGGCCGAATAGCCATCGAAGCCGAACGTGCCTCCTGGCCGAGCGAAGTATCTGGCCGAACGTGTCTTCTGGCCGAACGAAGCCCCTTAGCTGAACGTGCCTTTAGGCCGAATGAAGCCCTTAGCCGAACGATGTCCTTAGGCCGAACAAAGCCCTTGGCCGGACGATGTCTCTGGCCAAACGATGCCTCTAGCCGAACGTTGCCTGATGCCGAGCGCTCCTGGATGCCGAGTACTCCTGGATGCTGAGTACTCCAAGATGCCGAGTACTCCTAGATGTCGAGTACTCAGTTGCCTGGCCAAATCTCCAGGAAACACTTGCCCCCCAAAGTGTGTTATGTGACTGCACATAATACGCTTTGAACTATGTATCCTCCATGTCTCGTTTCAAATCCTTGACTAAATTCTAATGGAGACGCCTTCTTGAGAATATCAGTGGTCATCCGTGTCTGATTCTGCAGAGCTAATAGGCTTCGGCTATCTGATCTAGTCTTCTCTTAATAACCCTTAGTGAGAATTCAATTTCTGTTGATTTCAAGAAGTCGAACTTTTTCGGACGTACACATGCACGTTCGGGTACATGTTCTTGCCATTGGCTCTCGGATGCGTTTTATATGCTCATAAGTCATCGCCAACTCCATCTAGTTTAATTGCAATTCAATCGTGATTCCTTGTTTGTATTTTCTGTGAAATAAGGGTTGCAATCAGCCACTTGAGGAGTTTTCCAAACCTCTCTTCAGTATAGACTCTATGATTTTGTTCACAGCTTCAACCTGTCCATTTGCAGTTATAATGGATCATGGAAGGTCATAAGGATAGTTGATGATACGGATAAAGAAGTTGATTATTTTCTTCATCTTGGTCGTGGTTAAGAGTTCTTCATCTGCCCATTTGGTGACGTAATCAACCGCTATGATGGTGTATTTTGCACCACCTTTAGGATCGACAAGAAGATGATTTTAGTGCCCCCAAGTGGAAAACGGCTATGAACTAGCCATTTGACTAATTTTCATCGGCGGGGTTCCCGGACTTTTTGCAAACATCTTGCCCTCGTCACATTGTCTAGCATGATCAACCGCATCTGGGTTGATAGTTGGCCAGTAATACCTGTAGCAGAGTATCTCCTTTATCATGGTTTTCCCCCTAATGTTATTACTGCATTCTTCTTCATAGATTTTGCTCAAGATATCATCATGGGCGATATGCCGAAGCATGGGGATGGATAAACTCCTTTTGACACATGAATTATTCTTAGATGATTTGGCGTGAAGCTTTGAGGAGGATCTGTCGTTTTCCATTCCTCCGTTCAGTAAGAATTCCTCATTGTAGATAGTCTTTGATAGGAGTCAACCATGACACCTTTTCATTTTGTTCGCTGAGTACGTGTGTAATGATGTAATATGTGAAGTCGGTTAGTAGCTCTTGGACTTGGCCGAGATAAGGAGCAAGACAATGCCCCCTAGCAAGATCAACTTCCTTAAATTTGTATACTACCAATCAAGAATCAAAAAAGATATGTAAAGTTTTCACTTCAAATCCTCTAGCAAGTTTGAGGTTGACAGTCAAGGCTTCATACTAAGCATCGTTGTTTGTTACAGGTAAATCGAGTTTTAGGACGTAGCAGATTGATCGTTCCTCAGGAGTCATTATCAAGCCATAACACTGATCATTGGATGCTCCATCCTCGTACATTTTCCATCTTACGGTTGGTTCTCTGCTACTCTTCGAGTAGTCATCTAAGGTAGTGAATTTGGGTGTGAGGTCTGCTAATTTCCGTCCTTGGATAGCCCTTCGTGGGAAATAAGTGATATTGAATTAGCTTAGTTCGATATTCTATTTAAGTAGTCTTTCAGACGTCTCAGGTCATTGTGTGCCCTGTCGCAACGGCTGGTAGGCGTAGACGTTGATGGGGTGAGCCTAAAAGTAAGAGTGGATCTTTCATGATGAAATCAATAGAGATTGTGCTAGCTTTTGTAGCTTCAGGTTGATATCCAATGCATGGCTCACGATAGTTAATAAAATCACATATGCATGTCAGAATGGGTCCAAGGGAACATATCATCATTTATTCAGAAAAATCCAACTAATTCTTTTATCATCACTGCACTGAGCTGTGATTCGATATTCAGCACCCGGAAAGGGTCGCCATGGCTGGCTGTAATGTCGACCGTCAGATTAGCAGGTGCCATCCCAGATTCTTTGAGTAAAGATGTAACTATTTTGCATAACATTCAATGTGAAATATGGTTGGGACGGCCAATGTTGATGGTTACTCTAGTCGAATCCTAGAGTCTTTTCATGAGTTATTGAGCCTAATAGCGAAGGGCTTTGAATGCTCTAATATATTATCAGCAAATGGCCAAAAATCAGGCTTAAAAGCGCATTAAAGGAAATGTCGAGTGGGGGTCAGCCTCGAGTGGCATGCAATTGTATAGCTGGATCTTGCTATGAGTTTGAATTTTCTTGTGCATTCGAGTAACGCACTTTCTATTCAATGCATTCATGATTCTTTACCCGTCCTTCGGGTTGGAGTGAAAGTCAATTGCCCATGAGCTAAGGTATCGATTTAACGATTCTATCTCTAGGCATCCTCACGGCCGTTGCCTTGAGTAGCTATAAGCACTATATATAAGTTTTAATACTGAGCCATCGTAGCCAGTTTTTGGATGACCATGCGCCTTCTCCCGGTCTCGGGTTGATAAATGTACTGTATGGACGGTTGAGTCTCGTCCTAGCTATGTTTATGTTTTCACCTAAACTCCGAAGACATAGAGGTGATTGGTGAATAGTCGGTTCACATTCATCTTGCTTCTCGCTTGTGCCCCCAGGTCTGGGGCATATACCAATAAGTAGGAAGGCCAGCCACGCCCACTTTAGCTTTACTCTCTTTCCCATTGGATCGTGGGATCATGCCAGTCGATGGGAGACTAGGTCTCGCCTATCTTGGATTTTATCGTGGTTTTCCATTCCAAGAGGAATACTTCGATGCCACGTAAGTTTCAGGGCGTAATTTGGACAGTGGATGGTCATCCACGTCCACTTTGGTTCATGCTCTGTAATCAGATCTCGGGGTAAAGTTGGCTACAAATGCAGTCGGGTTATGCTCATCCAGTTTCATACTCCTCCTGACGAATCGAACGAGGGTGCTGGAGAATTTTTGACCAAGTATTCGTGGTTTACCCTATTTTCCATACTCTGGGGGTCATAGTTTTTCAAAAAACATCCGAGGCACATTCGTATGTGCTTGGTGCGGATCGGCATTGACCCTTGGTCTGAGGTATGATATAGTAGGTTGCTCGTAGCTTTGGACGCCGTTTCGATTGGTTCTGTATTGAGGCCTCCCTGCAGTCGCTGCCTCAAGTTATAAAGAACGCCACGCTAGAGCTACAATGAGCTGTCGTATTCAGCTTTTTAGTGTTTTGTACTCCTGCCCCCAGTAATGATTTGGCCAGGTCACTGGTTGGATGGTCGAACTCCATCCTCAGCGGGTTAATAATCCTCCTGTCGATTCCAGGTCGAAGTTTGCGGAATAGAAAATGGTCGGAATCCACTCGTCTATTTATCGATGTTTATACACCACTCTGCATTCTGGTGACTTAGTGTTATTCTCCCCTCGGTTGACTCGTGCCCAATTTGTGTTCATGCTTCGGTCCACGCTCCGGGGACTTAGAGATTTGTCGAACGGTTTATGCTTTAGTCCACAGTTTGAGACGCAGAGATTTTCGTCAACTCGTTTATACTCTAGTTCGCACTCTGGGAACTTAGAGTAATCCGGTCCGCTTCTGGGATTTAGGGATTTTTCTGAAGTCGTCTATAATCTAGTCCATGCTCTGGGGACTGAGAGTACTGTAGTCCGCACTCTGGGGACGTAGAGGTTTTTGAGTCATTTATACTCTAGTCCGCACTCAGGGACTTAGAGTACTTTAGTCCGCATTTTGTCTCCCATTCCAGAGGGTGAGACCCCCCGGATGGCTGAGAGTTTGCCCGAACCTGGTAGATAATCCTTCTCTTTAAGGTTCTCTTTAAGATTTCGAAAGTCGTTATTCTTTATGCAGGACTATTGCATTCTAATGCTTGTTTTCCACGATTTTGTGCAGGCCGTTCTGACCCCGTGCCCACTCCGAGGAGCGATGTCGCCAAGGAAGTGGGGGAGAAAACAAGTGAAGCCACTCACGCAGGGGAGGCTCCTGGTCCAGACGCTCAGGTGATCAGAGCGCTTGATGAAGACAAGTCTAAGACCTCCTCTCCTACCGACGGGGGTTATGAAGTAGAAATTACAGGCGCCTCTGAGCACACATCCGAATTGAGCATGGAGGAGCGGCTCGAGATAGAGAAGGAGGAGATGGTCAAGGTCATAGTAGATCCCCGAGTTGTGGACTTGGACGATCCTTCGAACAAGCCGTTGAAGGCCATCCTTCCTGGCGGGTCCAAGCCTATGGAAGGCCCCCGTACTCCTTCAGTTGCTACCCCTCTATCAAAGAAGAGTACCAAGGGTAAATGCTCTAGAGAGGAGCCGTCTGGAAAGAAGTTGAAGAAGCACAAGAAGAGATTACTATCCTCGTTCAACGAGAGTTAGTTTAAGTCATGTAATTATTTTCATCTATTTCCTTAGTCCTTGTAAATAGAATGTCGACTCCGAACTTTGGAGGGGTTGTAATAGAAACTCATTTCTGAATAAGGTTTAGTTCCTTTTTCTGTCTTACAAAAGACTCTTATTGTTCAGTTTTCTTTGTGATTGTGACTTTAATCCAAGCAGTTGTGAGTAACATAGACTTCTCAGTCCATCTTCATATAACTCGGAAACTCTTTGGAGTCGTTGAACTTCCATTCTGTGCTTCGAGCACTTAGAATACTTTCTAGCCCGTATGTCAGGGATTTGACAAATTCAAGTCATCTGTGTCATAGTTCATATTCAGGGAACTTGGAGATCCGATTCGCTTATATTCGAGCCCGCACTCTGGGGAGTTAGAGTACTCCAGTCCACACTCTGGGGACTTGGAGGTTTAAGTCATTTATACTCTAGTCCGCACTCTGGGGACTTAGAGTACTCCAGTCCGCACTCTAGGGACTTGGAGGTTTTAGTCATTTATACTCTAGTCCACGCTCTGGGGACTTAGAGTACTCCAGTCCGCACTCTGGGGACTTGGAGGTTTAAGTCGTTTATACTCTAGTCCGCGCTCTGGGGACTTAGAGTACTCCAGTCCGTGCTCTGGAGACTTAGAGGTTTAAGTCGTTTATACTCTAGTCCGCGCTCTGGGGACTTAGAGTACTCCAGTCCGCACTCTGGGGACTTGGAGGTTTAAGTCGTTTATACTCTAGTCCGCGCTCTGGGGACTTAGAGTACTCCAGTCCGCACTCTGGGGACTTGGATGTTTAAGTCGTTTATACTCTAGTCCGCGCTCTGGGGACTTAGAGTACTCCAGTCCGCACTCTGGGGACTTGGAGGTTTAAGACGTTTATACTCCAGTCCGCGCTCTGGGGACTTAGAGTACTCCAGTCCGCACTCTGGGGACTTGGAGGTTTAAGTTGAGAGCAGTCGTATTTCCACCCTTTAATTTGTATTCATCTACTGTATCGAGGCTAATGTCGTCGAATGAACAATCGAACCAAGTTTGTTCACGGAATGGGATTCTGCCCCCCAGGACGAGGGACGGAATTTGAAAAATGGACGATCGATTCTCGTCCGCTTGGTGATTATAGCTCTTCCAATCAAGTCAAGGAAGGAGGTATATGACAGATGGTTGGATCACATCCATGTTGGGTTAGATGGCCAAATCTCTTACAATTTGCTCCGTATCTCCTTCTAGAAAATAAGGATAATAGATTGTTGAGTAGACAAAGTAAGTTGCATATGTTCCAAGGTGCAGTCGTGTCCATATATTGAGAGCGATGGTTAATGAGTAGGCAGTCCACCATAACTACTTCAAGTCGGGCTTTCGAATAACCTTTTGTGTTCGAGGTAGGATTTGATGTGTAGATGAACAAATCATGTCCACTGTAGACAGATCCCGGCGTCACTGAGTTTTAGGAGGGGCATCTGTATTTTGTCGAACTTTGTTCTATGACTCGATTTGAGTGGATGATCAGGCCATACCCATTCCAAGCCTTGCTTAGGTCTCCGAGTCAAACGTGGAGGTCGATGAATGGATGGTTGGTCATGTTGACTTTGTATTGGGCTCTGATCGCGATGAGCTTTTCAATATTTAGTCCATAGCCGCAAATCAAAGGCATATGGTTGATGATGAGCGATAGAATTATGCTCGTCCAGATGTAACTCCACACGTCCGATCATGGTCTGCGTAGATTGGTTGGCAACCAAATCTGAGTACCTGGTCACCTGCATCGTTTTGAAAGTAGTTTAGTTCAAGCTAGTCGTAGTTCATAGAACAATTGAAATAGAGATGGAAATGGAAATAATTCAAAGAAGATTATGGTAAATCTCATTGATATGTGAAGCAGCATCCTGTGCTCGCTATTCGACTCCGCCCCTGGCTCCTTTCAAAGGGATGTCGGCCTTCAACCGTCCAATTGATAATCATAGCCCTTTATTAATAGGCATCGGATGTTCGCTGCCCGCCATTCTGCAGGACTTGTACATACTATTGAAGTTTTCCTTTCTATGTCTTCTTTTCGATCACACCTCGGAGGTGTTTGTAATCGCCCGTGTTAGGATTAGTGAGCATCTGGGAATATACAACATTCCCCTGATTTTCTTTAGACTTTGGTGTACTCTCTCGAGGTTGGTTTTCAGTACCACTCCGAGTCGTGAGTCTTCAAGTAGAGGTTGTCAATTGAATCTTTCAAAGAGCATATGAGCTGAATCCTGAAGTCTTGTTTCGGCTACTGGGATCTACATCCTTAGCCAACGGGCCTTCATTGTTATTTTTCTTAGTCTGCTCCACTCCTCCTCACTTTAGTTCTGATTCATTTTGTAAAAGAAATGATCCATAGTCACATGCCGCTCGGCATTCTTTGTTCAGCATGGCAGACACCTTTCGGCTTGGAGGTATCGTTCGGCATTGGGGTGTTCGGTGTTGGCATGTGGCTCAGCCAAAGCTATTCGGCAGAGTGGATCGGCATGGAGTGGTTCGGCCAAAGCTGTTCGGCCAAGGCTGTTCGGTAGAGTGGATCGGCGTGGAGTGGTTCAGCCAAAGCTGTTCGGCCAAGACTGTTCGGCATAGTAGATCGGCATGGAGTGGTTCGGCCAAAGCTGTTCAGCCAAGACTGTTCGACCAGAGTGGGTCGGCCTAGAGTGGGTCGACCAAAGCTGTTCGGCCAAGGCTGTTCGGCCAGAGTGGGTCGGCCTGGAGTGGTTCGGCCAAAGCTGTTCGGCCAAGGCTGTTCGGCATGGGAATGCTGCTCGGCATGGGAATTCTGTTCAGCATGGGAGCTCTGGAGCGATGGGCATACACCTTTTCTGGAGCGATCGGCTAAATTGGCTTCAGAGGGGGGTCGGCCTTCATATCACTCCGGTGCAAACTTCAACATCCATTCCCAAAAACTTGCGTAGACTTGGTTTCTTTGACTACTACTATCAGCTTCCATTAGATTTCTTTCAAATCTGAGTAGAATAGGAAGTTTCCCAGTAAACAACTGGATCTATCTCGCGGATATGGAAATCCACTAGTAGATGATGAGATCCAATCAAGTTGAGAATTCAATTCTCAGTGAAAGCACCAAAGTGTTAGCACCAAAATTGGTCACTAACCTCGTTGAGAAAGATTGTGTAGAGATGTAAGTGATGAAGTTAAATTAAACAAGGAAGAATATGCTAATTTAAATGCAGAAAGTAAGAACACCGGATTTATAGTGGTTCAGCGTAACTGCCTACATCCACTTTGAGTTATGATCTTTATTTCTTTCACAAGTAGTTGAATACAGATACAATCCATATATTAATGACTTGAATACAAGTTTGAACTGAAAATAATCAGTCTTGAAAGTGGCAGAGTCTCCCCATTGTTCTCCCAAAAAGGTCCATTTCATTGTGCCCTTGCCCCTCTATTTATAGACAAAGGTGGGTTGGACTTCTCTGGCGGGCCTGCTAGCTGAATAACTCGGTCCAGATAGGCTTGTCCATGTGTGCCGAACCAATTAGGCCGAACAGTTGGGTGCCGAACCACTCTCCTTCTGCCGAACGAGGCGCTTGCTGTGTGGGAAGAGTAGGCCGAATAGCCATCGAAGCCGAACGTGCCTCCTGGCCGAGCGAAGTATCTGGCCGAACGTGTCTTCTGGCCGAACGAAGCCCCTTAGCCGAACGTGCCTTTAGGACGAAGCCCTTAGCCAAACGATGTCCTTAGGCCGAACAAAGCCCTTGGCCGGACGATGTCTTTGGCCGAACGATGCCTCTAGTCGAACGTTGCCTGATGCCGAGCGCTCCTGGATGCCGAGTACTCCTGGATGCCGAGTACTCCAAGATGCCGAGTACTCCTAGATGTCGAGTACTCAGTTGCCTGGCCAAATCTCCAGGAAACACCCGTTTTCCACACATACTATATATTTGTGTAATGTATATGTTTTCTATCCTAATTTCTTTGTTACTCAGTCAAAAACATCCCTAAACATGCGATACCTTAATCTAAACTTAATCATGTCAAAACAAGGATCATCATTAAAGTAATATGTCACTATTCGATCATTGCCTGATTGATGATTTCTTTTTTCTTATTATGTATACTACCTACAACAGTCCTACCTTGTTTGGATATATCTTCCTGCTCGTGTAATGCAATAAGAACTAGTGCTTCAAATGCTATTATTTATTGTTGACTATCACCACGTATGTGATTGTCGTTATCACTAGAGGAAAACGAAGAGGAAGAAGAGAACCTTTTCAATGAATTCATTTTTGTTATTATGTTTGTGCATTGATTAACAAATCTCACATCTTCATATATAAGTTCTAAGAATTAGATATTTAATATAAGTATATGCTCTTCTTTGTCATCTGTCACCAAGATATTTATTAGAGTTTGGCTTATCCATCAAGATTTATTGTAGTTTGTCACAAGTGTACTAGTATATTATATATAGATCTTTATGAAAATATCTTTTGTAGTCAAATCTAGTTTTTCTTTGACATCTGTAGTTGTGATAGCTTTATTTTGCCATAACCTCATGTTCCTTATCTTGTTTCTTTATCATAAGTGTTGTAGTTTATCATATATAAATATTTATAAAAATAGGTTATTATATTGTTCTTTTTTATCATGCTTCTTTGTCACAAGTGTAATAGTATACTTTATAAAGCTATTTATATAGATTTTATACAAAATTACTTACTATACTTAGAAAAAATGTACAAGAACAAAATGATAACAGTTTAAACGGTCTAATTATAAAAGTCAAAATAGTATAAACAAAACATAAAAGAGACATATCAAAATAGTCTAGTACAAGCTCACATGAATCAATCCTCAAATACAGGTACATAAATGAAAATGAAATAAACTAACAGTTTAAATGAAAACTACACAACATCATCCTTATCGTCATTGTCGTTATATGGAAGAATGTTATCGTTGTCATCCTCATCAAATCCAATATGCTTAAAATCAGAAGCACAACCCAAGTTAACTGATGAATTCGCATGAGGAACATGTCTAGATTGATGTCGGTATATGGTCTCATCTTCAACACTCAAATCAATAACTCTTTGCCCGTACTCCTATATACTCCATTTATGCTATTTGTAAGAAAATCTCTAAGATCAGGTTGCATCTTAAATAAATCCTCATATGAAAGTGAAGCTGGATCAGGGTAATAATTTATCGAAAGACGTGGCATATCAACATATTGATCCTAGCCGACTTAAGTAGGTATAGCTACAGTCCATCCATATACTCTATATGGAATCTCAAGTTATGGAGCAACATACCTCTATGTGGGCCAGAATAAATCCTTCAAAACTGGTAGTGCAACACCAGAACGGATGGTGGATGGCCCAACTAAATCAACAGCGCCCCCATGTGTAAAATCTATAGATGGTGGTGAGCTGTAGAATCTATGCCAAAAATCAAGGTAATCCAAGTTTAGAATAATAAAGTAACTCAATACCCACCAAATATTCACCGTTGTATTCTACCAAAAGATTATAGAATAATCCTAAGAAATTGTATATGAGGATGAGGGTTGTCAGGTATAATGTCCACTTTGTGAATTTAGCACCAACAACGCTCGCCATTATACCGCATACAACAAGCTATAAGAGGAGATGATACCAGTAAAAACCATTTGCATGACAAGAATCTGACATTAGAAGTACTAGGATATTTCAAATATGGAGATCCTTCATTAAGCTTCCAAATGATATTAGAATGTATATGTTGTAACTCTATCTGCTTGTGTGCAATTACAAAAACATGGCTAGCCTTACAATTAGGCACTCTCTATCTATTCTGCGGTGACCAATATAAATCCAGGGATAAATCCAGGGAAAGAATAATGCTAACTGGTGATCTTTAGTGGGGTATGCTAGGTTATGGCTAAATGTCCAACAACCTATACAAGCATGACATGTTAGTCATTCCCCTTTCATATAAAATAGGCAAAGAAAGATCAAAGTTTATAGCTGCCACAACATGTCCAAGGGGAAGTATAGTGGATGGATTGGAAAAGAAAAGGTTTCCCATCATGACTACAAAAATAGCCTAACTATATCCAAATCACAGTCCGGGGAGTATTATCGAATCATTTTCCTAATAGTTTCATAATGAAACTAATTTAATCTAAGTACACCTCCTACGATAAGTGTGTTGGTATAGAATACTAGGTAAAACACACAGCAAATTATCATGTCGTTGGAACTGCTCATCGTAAGGGAGAAGAAGATGAAGCCCAATAGAAATGCCAGTAAGCACAACAAAATCTAGTGGAACAATACCCATCTACCTAAACGAGAAGTGAAATGTGTTGATGGTCGTCCAACATAAAGCAGCTAATGCACCACACAACCGTGCATCGGAATTTAACGTCAGATTTATTCCTAGAATTGTAAATATGGAGTGTTATGCAAAATACAGATCAGTTTTAAAGTTAATTATTAATAAGTAAATTCATACCTAAAACGACTTGAAATCTAGTATCACTCAAAAATCAAGCAAGATGTCGATTTGTATCGGACTTGCTAAGTCTCCCGATATAGATGAAATATCGATGCTTGAGACCTACTAGTTTTTCCTTCCCAAATTTATTTGGAAAGTTATTTTGGATTTTGATTTCACAAGCTAAATAAAACACAATACATTTTATAAACTACTTAATTCCAAACCTAACTTGGTAAATTGATTATATTTGTTTGTGGTCAATTATATTGACTGTAATGTTTAACACTAAAAAATATAAATAATTATTGAATCTAATCTATAATGGTGCATCTAAATATTTTAACCTACAATGGTGTCAACATAGGTAGAAACATGCACTTATTGATCGGGTAGAACATGAAAACCCATCAAATGTTTGTCGAGTCCTAAGTATAGGTCGATATTCAAATTCAAAGTGATGCTTTTGACTAATCCTCATGTGCCTCCTTCGAGATAGTTCCATTACCATTATGCTATCCAAAAGAACTAGAGCTAGCACATTAACCACCATCTCCTACGCCACCTTAACATCTTGAGAAGATCTACTACTACTAGAACATCACGCAATATCCATCTCAATTAGTGTTAATTGTATAAAAATATGGTTGAATTTGTGAAATAAAAGTGGAAATTTAATGGAGGTTGTCGGCTGGAAATGGGAGAGAGATGTAGACATAAAAATGGAGAAAGAAGATGATGCCGACTAAGAAAACCTACCGATTAAATTATATATATGTATCTGACATTTATAATTCCTCATAAACATACGACTAAGATTGCACAACCGTAGAGCACGTGGATCGCGTGCTCAATGGCTATGTTTAAGCCAAGTTTATCTAGCATTATAAATGTTGGATAAATCGGCTCGCATTATTCCCTCATTGTGTTGTGTTAGGGGTTAGATGGTTAAAACTACCAATGTGGCAGCGAATGACTACCCTTAATGTTAAGGTTGCTTGATAGGTGTAATTGGTGTCTAACACATGAGCATGGTTTCAACAGAGTATCAAAGTTTTGTCTAAAAAATCACGGGGTGTAGTGATATTATTTATCTAGTAAATTCCAAATTTTTATTAATTGGTTTAATAATGAATTGTTGCATGCACGAATAACCATAAAAGAATGGTATGAAGTATCATCTTCAAGGTTGAAAAAATAGAACTTTAATTGTTAAGTACATTCTTAATTTCTAAATGCTCAATTGTTCTAATTTACTGTAAATGAAAATCCTTTTAGGAGGAGCCAAGACTTTCCAAATATTGATAAACCTGTCCAGTTGGATACTAGAAAAAAAGAAATTCCTATAAGGATTTAGAAGTACGGATTTTCATTGAATTCCAAAGCCATACTTTGATATCTAGCAGAGGTTCAAAATTAGTAAGGTCGTGTTTAGCAATAAAAATTTGAAACTGTCGTAAAGGGTTATATTCTAAATTAAATTTAAAAGTTAGATTACATTTGAAAATATCACTAAGTTAATATAAAATTTTAATTAGATTAAATATATTTTGAGATACCATATAGACCCGAAAGTTCATTTTTGAGAGCAATAGGAGAGAGCCATAAATCATGCCAAAAGGATGTTTGATCCTCAAAATGTATGGTACAATTTATGCCTAAAATAATGATGTTTAAAATCATTCTAATACCTTTCCAAAAACTAGATATTTAATTACATTCCAAATTATGAATATTATAAGAACCACCATAATGTATAAGATATAAAACGAATATGATATCCATCCATAGCGCATTCCACCATACAAAATATTTCATATCCATTTTTCTAGGAGTTCGGTGTTTAAATTTTTTTGATTAGTAACCCCTAGGTGTAACGACCCATAAAATTTTAATTGTTTTAATACTATATTTAACTGGAATTTTTGTGAAATTTTAAATAATAAAATTTTGAAGTATAAATTTGATATTTGGAATACGTCTTTTTAAACATAGTAACTGGTAAATTTTCATCTGATTATATGGAAGTTTATTTTATTGTGCAATTCTATTTCAATTCAAATCAGTTAATAATTGATGATAATAAAATGTTTTCCAAACCTAAATATTTTTCTATAGAAAATTTGTAAATCATCTTCTGAGTGAGTCGTCATAATCCGTTTCTTCAAATTTGGACTTCTATTGCTTCGTTTATCTTATTTCTGACAAATTCGCAGCATTTTCGGTACCGATTATCGACTTTTGATAGGATGATCATACCACTGATATCTGTGTACCGTTTTGATCGTCTCGTTGTGCTAATCTCCACAGTATATTCAATTGTATATTTCGGGGTCTGGTACGCCACGAAATCAGTAAAATGATTACCGCATCGGTAACCGTTTTCGGACCTTTTGACTCCCGTGGCCCTTCATTTGTCCACCAGCTGAAATTAAATAGCCACTTGATGTTAAATTTCACTAAATTCAACTCGTGAATCTTTATTTCATACGTTTCAAATTTATATCTACTGTTTTGCTTTATAATTTACGGCCCTTTTCATTTTAATCTTCACTGTGCAAATAGAAATAATGTATTCTGTACCGCCCCTTCCCTTCATCTTCTTTCTTCATCTAATCTGCTCATCTTATTCACCACCATTCTTGCTCGGGTTTAATATAAAAAAAGAGGCAAGTGACATCACACAGTATATAATTCATGATATATATCACGTCCTAGTTCTCTTGCATGCAAAACTGTCCTCTTCATGTTGATCGTTCGCTGCTCATCTTCCCATCCTCCGCGTGCAGCCAAGGCTTTGTCACTTCGCCACCTCAGCAACTGTCCGCCCACACTTGACATCACGCCACCTCCACCCAGCCGCAACCTCGCCTGTCCTCCCTCCACGAGAGTACGTGAGTGCATGCAGTTTGTTATATATTTATACATATTGAATTATAAGTTTGGGACAGTGGTGGTTCCTATTCTTTTATTTAATGTTACAGTTAGTATATATGTTATGTATGTTGAGGAATATCTATATATATGTCGTATAATTTTTTTTATAACATATTTAAGGGCTGTATCAGAGGATTTGCCTATATATGATTGCCGAGTATATATATTTGCTTAAAGATTATATATATATGATGTGTTTTAAGTATATATAGCCGTTTCATTTTATTTTATGTATTTAGTTACTTATATGAATGGAAATTTGCCGTTTTATATATATTATATGTTCATATATATTCACTTATAAGCTGATGTATATATATTAGTTATAAGGTTTCAGTGTATATATATATTGATTTCTAAATGGTTGTATACATATATGCGTGAGTATGTATAGGCTGGGGCCAATGTATATTTTTAATAGTTATATATGCTGGTGTGTATAGCTGTTATAGGATTTGATTTATATGCTTATATGTCCGCATTTTTTTTTGTTTAATGTTTAAAGTATATATATATAGTGGGTATATATATTACGGTTATCATAGGTGTGTCAGTTTATATTATATTAGCTATTTGCATATACATTAGTTTGTATTATATATGCTTATCTGTAACTAACATAGGGTATTAGTTATTTGCATAGTTGATATTGTTATTCGTATATATATTTTAAATGAAGCATATGTTATATTGAAGTTCGAGTCTGTTTATATATATAAGTCTACACAAGTTGCAACTTTGTCTTATCTATTCTTCCTTCTTCAGTTTATAGTTTTGGGATTTAAATAACATTATATATATATATATATATGTTTTGATTTTAAATTTTTGGTGTCTTAAATTTTGTAATATAATATATGGATTTTTGATTTTATGTATATACAGATTTTAAATGTGTAAATATATTTTTTATGTTTATATATATATATATGTATGTATGTATGTATGGATTTATTTAATTTAAAATGTGTTTGAATTTAGAATATGATTTATGTATGTACAAATTCACTTATACCATTATCTTCATCGATCCAGTTCTAACTTGTTCTCATCGATTCTGATTTATCAGCTTTGTCCGTCGACTTCGTGCCAATCTAGCTTTGATTTGGAATTCATGATTGGATCTGTAACTCATCTCATTTTTTTCATTCATCTCTGACCTCGAAAGGTGAGCAATCACTCACGATTAACGTTCTTATATTTATTAGATTTGGTTTCAATTGAAACGACAATTGAAATATGCTGCTGTTAGTATTTACATTGCTATATATGCCATTATCTGTATCTGTTCACCTGTGACATCTGACACCATTATCTATTATTTATATTGCTATATATATGCTATTATCTGTATCTGTTCACCTATGACATCTGACACCATTATCTGTTATTTATATTGATGATATATGCGTGTTATGTTATTATCATATCTGTTATCACTTTGCAAGTTCCCAGTTAGTATAGAATTCACTATGGGTTGAAATGATACATACCCGAACGATCTGTAGAATAGGAGAAAATCGTTATGGGTTGAAATGATAAACCCAAGCGATTTTCATTTGAATTGAATTTGGGATTACGGGTTGAAAAGATATATACCCGTATATATATTTAAATTGTGGATTGAAATGATAAATATCTGTATCACTTGACCATAGGATAGAAAATTTTATACAGACACCGTTGGTCTATATATATATATATATAAATATTAAAAAAAAAATGATTTCTATGTTTTTTCTGAAAAGAAATATATGGTTTCAATTAATATTGATTTTAAAGATTTATTAAAGTTGATTTAATAAAGTTGATGAGTAATATGTTTAAGTATTTATTTAATATCTATATAGAGTTTATAATGATTTGAAATTGGTTTGAAATTATATTTATTTAAGAATTTTACTTAAAAAAGTTTGATTTGAAATTTATAAAATTTGAAATTTTGAAGCTACGATTTTATAACTTGTATTTGATTAAAAGTGATTTAAATGAATATTTCAAGTTTAAATAAATTGAAGGAAATATTTAGTTTATTGTAATTTGGGGTTTGTTTTAAATGATATTGGATTTATTGAGTGAATATTTCAAAACTAAATAATAGTAAAGTGAATTTGATATATATATGAAATTATCGAATTTAGTTTTGAAATGTTGAATATTTAAAGCTTTGAAATATATTAAAATTGAAATGGCTTGTTTTATGGTTCAAATATGTATTTGAAATCGATAATTTGAAATGGATTATTTAGAAACTAAATTGAAATTGATGATTTGAAATTTGATTAAAATTGAAATTTGGAATTTGAGTTGATTTGAATCAAATTGTGGATTTGAGGAAGCTATTTTTATATAAAGTATTTTAAACTATATCTAAAACTATTTATATTTTACTTTATAAATTATTTTAATATAAACTATTTTTATATAAATCATTTTCAATATAAATTATTTTATTATAAACTATTTTAGCTTATAACTATTTTATATAAACTATTTTTATTTTATAAACTATTTTATTATATATATAATTTTAATATCTAAACTGTTTAAGAGGAAAGTGTTATGGATTCCAAAATGAATTGATTTCATAGGGTTATGGTTTCCAAATTTATGAATTTCAAAGTATTATGATTTCCAAAGTATTATTATTTCAAATTGTTGGTTCCGAAAGTATTATAACTTTGAAAGTGATATGATTTTTTGAAATGGATATATATTTGAAGTGAAAATGATATCGTATTGATTTGGTTTTTGAAATGAAATGATATTTTGGTTTTAAAGTATAAACTATTTTGAAATGACCGCGGTGTTATAATAATGTTTGGTTGTTAAAGAGACCGGGATCGGATATGGGCATACTCTCTGTCGATACCGAAAACCACTTTAACAACTGTGTACGCGGTGGATATTCCAGAATGAAGTAGGATGGTGGCGACGATTCCTATTAAGGTATATACGTGGACCCAACTCCCGTGAGTTGGCATAAGGTGGCTAAAACAGAAGCGATTGACGGGCCAATGAGGTAGCACCTCTGATCGGACGCATTTCTTCGATACCATTCTATTACTTTGTGATTGATTTGGTGGCCACCCTTCGATTTTGATTGGGAGTGTGTTCCGAGGTGGGCGGTAGTGGCCGCTATGCGTTTCCACCAGCCCGGATGCGTAATTGGTATATCTACCCTGGCATTGCCTAGTTGTGCCGTGTCACCTACCATATCGAGCTTTACTACGAGTTTCTATTTGTGTCGTACATATGGAGTATCTTTTCATAGCCTTTCGAGGTATGCAGGTACTGTATAGACTATTGGCACTATTACGTGTTAAAGTGGAAAATGTAAAGCCTTAATGCTATTTAAAAGTATGTTTATTTTATTATTAGACATTCATAAGTTATTAGTATATCTCACACATAAGTGATCATCGTAAGCGAGTATAACGTCTAAAGTAGGGCTCATTCATTATCAGAAATCACTTACATCATCATAAGAAAACAGACACATTAATATGGCATCACATAGAATCATACAGGACCAATTTTTCATATTTTTATTACTAAAAGGGAATAAACTTAATTCAATAGTTATCATCAATTTATTATGGAAAATCTAGATGATTTATCATTTTTATACTTTTGGAAATTATTTATAAATTTCTAAATGTCATCACAATGTTCGATCACCTATTTAAAAATTATTTTTCGGCTTATTTAGGCCCTATTGGCCAAAATAGGGTTGTTCTCATCGGCCATCCATTTACATTGGATTTCTCCTAAGGTCTCTGTGATCCATCCTTAAAATTTTCTCTTGGTTGGCCTCCAAGCTCTCATACTTTTGGTCATTCTTTAGAGCTACTTTCGGTTGCATCTTAAAGTCAATCAGCGTCTCATCACATCGCATATGGCCTATCACCGTATAATTCCAACCATCATATTGTTCCAATCACTGCATTGTTCCTATCACCGCATAGTTCCCAACACCTAGACAATAGGTGCATGTACATTGATTGTCTCATTGGCTTAAGGTCTCATTTTCTATGATGATAAATGCATTAGTTTTTAGCCTCATGCGATAGGTCTCACTGTACCCATCCCCTCATAGATTTCACTTTTGGTTTTTATAGGGTTAGGTAATGGTCACGTCACTTTTACTATATGTCAATTGGTGGTTTCCTCCACTCTTACACGATGGTAACTTGAGCACTAAAACTAAGAGTGTTAGACCAAAGAAAGACTCAACTACCTAATATAGCGGCAAAATATAATATAACTTGTACAATAATCACGTAAGATTGGAAAGGATATGCTTAATCAATTACAAAATATCTACCAGAATAGTGTATAATTATTGACTTTAACCAGATGTACCTACTTACCTCGTAATAAGATCATAATACTCTTAGTGTTATTTCCTGCTTGTCTTTCTTTAAGTAGAAAAATATTTCAACTTATCATGCAGTCTCGTTATACCGACTTATATACAATAATACATGGTGCAGATTGAACTATGTCATGGTACCACTGTGATTGCTTACATACCATTAGAGAATCAAATCTACGTAGTTCTTTTTCCTACCAACCTACTAACCTAAGGGAAGGTTTTAAAAACCATACCTGAACCTACTATCACACGATAGTGGCTTCATTTAAATTTGTCTGAAAATATCTTTAAACAAAATTTTCGAAGTCTTTCCAAATTCAATTTATCAAATATCAAATCTCCAAAGTTTATACAAACCAATTCCCTAAATGTCCAAAAATCCATAGTGGTGTAAAATTACCAAAGGTTTTGTATTATAAGATTTTCAAAAAAATTTCATAACCAAATACTCAAGGTTTACACAAAATCAAATATCTAAACCTGTAAAAATTACCAATATTAATTAAAAATCCCAAACAAAAAAGTATGTACAAATGTACCAACCCAAATATATCAATATTATTTCTAAATCAGATGCATATAAAGTTGGTACAAATCCAAATAACCAATATACAATAATCTAATAGAAAATAGCATTAATATATGGTGCTTTCAATATACAGTATGCCAATATAAGGTAATACCCACAAATAGGGTAGGGAAGAACCACATAATCAATCACAGCCAATCACAAAAATGACAAATTATCAAGGTCATACCAATAACCAATAATTAGTAATACATAGTACACCAACAAATGGCAATACCCATAAATTTTAACACCAACAACTGGTTATTTTCTTATGAAAGTATAAATGGGCCTATCAGTTCAAAGCCCAACGGCATAGGTCCGCACAATACAAATAAACTAGTATCATCTATAGCCTAACAACATTTCCGCCTTCAGCATCTCAACCCACATAGAGCTGATTGCCTCATCTTCCTTAAATCTATGAACTTTCCCTCCATATCCTCTAGATCAACAAAGTGCTTCAAGCTTGCGGACACCAGCCCCCGCTCTATACGCGATGACCATGTCATAACTAGATAACACCAATTGTCGAGTCCACTTGACTACCTACTAGTTCCGTCCATATCTCTCCCGGGGCGCCATAGATTCCTCACTGAATGGTCTCAATATTAGCCCTATTTTTTCATAACTTGCAATAATTTTGGCAAAAGCTACCGGATGCCCTTTGCCAAAAAAGAAGGTGAACCGTACTGTTCCCTTCGAGCTAGTGATAGAATAGCAAGTAGGTATGGCTGTTGTACCAAGAAGAGAGAAAAGTAATGTGAAACCTAAGATGGGGCAGAAGCAGAGGTTCAACGCATATCAGAAGGGGAATAATAATCAGATGAAAGGAGAAAAGATCGCGAAGAGGAACTCAAAAGGCAAATATGGCGTATGTTACTTGTTTTAACTATGAGAAAAAGGGCACTATTCGACTAAGTGTATCCTATCGAAGAATAAGGGGAAGGCCAAGTGCTTTAGCTATAATAAGCATGTCCATAAAAAGAGGGATTTTCATGAATTTAGTTGTGCAAAGGTTTATGCTTTGTAAGGGTCAGTAGTTGGACCATATTCAAAGAAAAAATGGAAGGGTGAAGTGCTCGAAGGTATGATTTCGTTCGACTATTTCATTTAGAGTCATGTTTGATACTGTTGCTACACACTCCTTCATTTTAAAAAATTTGGCTGATAGATTGGGGTTAGATATGGCTTATTTGATTATGTCCCTATGTGTGGTTAATCTAATTGGTGGGTATGCCACTCTCAGATTAAGGTGTACTAATGTAAGTTTGTTCTTTGTGGATATTTGTTTTCTTGCAACCCAATTGTGTTTTGACTTTATACACTACAGGGTAATTTTGGATTTGAATTGTGTAACAACCCGTAATTTTATCATTTTGAATAGGAATATTTAATTAATTTTAAATATTCAATTGATTATTTTAAATAATCCATTTTAATTATTTTATAATAATAATAGGTGACTTATAGTGGTTTATAAATATATATAAAGATATACAAATTCATCGCATTTTGGCAGATATACGTCGTATTTTTATAAATGGATTTTAATATTATTTAATATGGTTTTATAACTTAAATAATCTTGTTTTAATTATTTCAAAATGATAAGAAATTTATTTTTAAGTTTTGTTTACATAAATAGTTTGATTAAAAACTGAAAATATGACCGAAAATCGGATTCTGGATTTACAACAGTTTGACAAACTGAAATTATTTTAAGTTGTAGAAACCTTGTTTGAACACACACACATGCATATACATGCACATATACATATAAATGTGTATCACAATTAGTCAAATCAAAGCCAAAAGAAATATCTAAACATATATACATATAAACTCCTAATGTATAAACAAATACATCTTGAAAAGGCAAACTCACCATCACTTAATCAAGGAAATAAAAAACATAGGAGGGTTATGGGATAGGGGGTGGTTCGGCCGAAACAAGGGGGAGGGTGGAGTAGCACATGGGTGAGGTGATTTGTTACGATGATGTTTGTGATATTTTACACATCTTTGCCTATAAATAGCAAGGCATACCTTCACAATTCATTTAATCATTCACTCTCAAAATTCCTATGCTTCTCTTTTTCTTCTAAGGCACAACAATTGCATCTATCTCCTCTTAAAAATATTCTAAAATCGAGTCGAAGTACTATCGAAATAGTCATAAGTAGAGGGATATTCCACTTTAAATTCAAGATTAAGTTAGTGATCACCTCTTCTTTCTCCTTGCTTGACCGAGCTCATCAAGAGCCACTACCACATCTCCACTTTCTCGAGTACAAGGCCAAGCACACCTAAGGGTCCTAGGGCAGGATTCATAAGCTTCGGTATGGAAATAGCAGAGCTATAGTTGATTTCGTAGCACTAAAAGTTAGACCGGGAAAGGATATATGTGAGAATTACTCCGCTAGTTTATTTTATTAAAATATATAATAATATGATATGTTTTACCATGCTTGTTTCATATGCTTGGTCATCATTTTTTGGATGTTGATTATATGCTTGCTTGATATGGAATTGATTCACGACAAAATACACGTCGAATTTACACAAAGAATCACTTCCCTTTATAAATTATAATGGTATATATAGCATTGTTAACCTCTTTAAAAATGGATAAAAATGGTTTAAAATGGGTTATAAATGTTCTATAAACATTAACTCATTTTGAAAAAGTTTGAAAAAGATTGGGAAATAGATTCAAAATAAGCGCGTCGCATAACGGTAATTCGTGATTTTGCATCGTAAAAAGTTAAATCCATTTATAGAATGACATATGAGTCGGAATTCTTTGAAATAAGAATTTTATAGACTCTTATAACCTAGTTTCCAAATGAAAAATAAAAATTGATTTTTCATTTAATAAAGTTTGAGATATGTCTACATCAATATTTCAAAATAGTCGCGTTTTGGCAGTTCATAAACCATAGTTTTCAACCTTTAAAAATTTGATATTTTTAAATCTTTAAAGAAATATGAAATAAATTCTATAAATATGTTAAAATGGATTTTAGTTAAAAAAATGGACATAAATATATAATGGAATAAGTGTTTTGATCCACAAAGATTTATAATCACTATTCACCAAAAAGTTAACAACTAAATTTGGAATTTTTTTGAATAAATGATTTAAACTTGGATTTCTCTTCCCGAATCTTCTAGAAATGTTTTTCAAATAACCATACAAGTTTTTTAAAGGTTTAGAGTTGATCAAATAACTTGACCGCCTTATGGGTGATAGAGAGGTAGTCTCTAGATTGGAGATTTGGAAACCAGTTGCCTGCTCCCCCTAGCTGTCCAGACTGGCCCGACGGAGGAGATAGTTAATTTGATTTACTCGGATCGTATTTTCTTAAGAGAAAGAAAAGAGACTTGGGATTTTACACAAAGTTAATGTAACGACCCAGAAGTTTGAACAATTTAAATTGAAAATATTTAATTAATTTTAAATATTTGAACGATGATTTAATTTGAATCCCCGATATAACTTTGAATTTGGCGATTAAATTATAAAATTTAATCGATTGAAAGTTGAATAAAAATTTGAATCTTCAATTTTAAGCTGAAGAAAAATATTTCGAAAGTTTTCAAAATTTATATTGATGATACTGAAGATAATTGAAACTTTAGAATCAAATTTGAAAATGATTTGTTCAGTTTTGAAATCATATCGCTTGAATCGATATTTAAAAATAGCCGTCCGAGGAACAGTCTCGGAATTCGACGAAACCAGTTCCATTGGATCTGTAATATTGAATTATTACCGGATTTCAAATTTCGTAGCATTTGGAGTTGTTATGTGACCGTACGGTGAATAAACGCATTGCAATTAAATAAAATTCAATTTAAATTTAAAATTTAAAATTTGTCAACGCAGTAGAGATTCTTTCTTCAGTCTGCTTTCTTTCAACATCGATACTTTTTCTCTGCAATGTCGCGTACCCTTGTCTCCCCTTCCTTCTCTGTTAAAATACACGAAAGAAAATCATTTCGTTCGCAGATTAAATCAAAGAAAACAATGGCCGCGCACTTAAAAATTCAGAGGAAAATTTAAAATATAAGGTTCGCGACCAAATCACGATTGGGGGAAATTAAAGTCAGGCGAATCCCTTCCTTTCTTCTCTAGGATTCACGTTTTCAACTTTTCCAAAATAAAATCGAATCCACGCAATTCGAGAATCGCGTTCTAAATAGCTGGAACCTTCGTCGTCGGTAGGGAATTCGCGATTTTGGCATGCGGCAGCATCGTTCTTGGATGATGGGGCGTCGACAATTTCTAAGCAGTCACGTTGTCTTTGGTTCTCGAGCAGGCCGCGAGTCTTGGGTTCGTCCACATCGAAGTAACATTGGGGAAACTCGCGATTGAAGAAATCGATGCACGGCAAACGGCTCGCGACGGAGGGTGCTGCAGCGTTGCACTCGAACACGATGAGGAAGCGATTGCCTCGCGCGCGTAGGAGTAAAGGTGGTTGGTGTCGTCCCGGTCTCGAAGGCGAGCAGTGCGATGATTTTGAGTGAGATCTCGTGGAGGTCGTGATGGCTTCGGTTTGAGTAGCCTGGAGTTTCGATCGACAGTGAGGTATATGAAATTTTTTCAATTCAATTTAGTTTTGAATATGAATTTAAATATGTACAGAAAATGATTTCTATTCCACTAGATTTTAAAATACATATATATGTATGTATTTAGATTTAAAAGAAAGTAATTTTACAGAAAAAATATTTAATGTTTCACAATTTTAATTGCTGTTAGAATTTAAAGTTAATACAGCAAAGTATATAGAAAAGGAGAAAAAATTTTATTAATAAGTTTAGGTTGGAAAAAGAGAATTATTAGATTAAAAGAATTTAATCTATTTCGAAGAAAATGTTTTGTAAAAGAAATTACAGTAAAGGGAGCTGGTGAATCGAAATTATCAAATGAAAATTTTATTATTCGATTTGTTCGAATATTAACGAATTGTATAATTGTTTATACTAGGTCAAAATCTGTAAAGAAATCAAGCCGAGAATGAAAATGGGATTGCAAACTAAAAAGCTAAGGTGAGAGTTTTCTCACTCAAATTGAATGTGGAATTTTTGCAGTTATTATTGATTGCTATTTGGATGTGCTATTAGATATAGTAGGATATATCTATATATACGTAGCAATATATACATATTGGCATATGTATATATTGGATTGATTGATTTCCCGCCTCGTATAGCGGATGAGACCCTATTGCGCCGTTAGTAAGCGGATATTTTTATAAAACCCATATACCGCGATATTCCACCTCGAAGTGGAATTGGTATTGTGCTAACGTCTGTGGATGCAGGGAAACAGGTTGGAGGGATCCAACTGGATTCCTCATCAGTATTTATTTATTTACAGATATTGATGTATATTCTGTTATCATATATTGATATATGATGTTTGTTGTTGTGATTGACTAGTTGGTGCTGTTGCATCATCGGATTCAGTTTTGAAATTTAAAAATAACGACTTTTACTTTAAAAGGATTTTTAAAGTGATTTTTGAAAGTAGACGTTTTATTGAATTTTTGAATTGATTTATTTCAAATAAATAAACGTTTGAAATTTTAAAGTTACAAAAATTTATAGATTTGTGAAATATAACCGAAAAGTGATTTTTGGAATAAATAGTTGATTGATTTATGAAATGGTTTAAATTGAGATTTTTGAATTTCTGTAAACGGTTTATATAAAAGATTTATGAAATTGATATCTACAAAATTAAGAATGTTGAAATTATAAAACGAGTTTTTTTAAGTGTTAAAATTGAAATATTATGGAATCCGTAAGTGAATGAAATTTATAGATTTATAAATTGTGCGGTTGAAAATGAATGATAAGTTATTAACTTATAATATGGACTTGTGATATTTATATCGAGTATAACTCGAATTTGTTAATAAAGAAGATTTATAAATCGAAGTTGTTAGAAAATAGAAATGGAATTTATAAACGTTGTTTTATAAATCCGAGAATCAATCAAATTTGATGAATTTAATATAGAAGGTTGTTAAGGGAATTTTATCCACGATTTTGGATAGTGGATAATTCTTGAAATAGAATGTGTAGAAAATATTGAAAATTGGGTTAGTGAAGTATATTCACGATTTTGGACAGTGAATATATATTATTAAGTAAAAATGAATCTGGTCTTGGGAAAGTGATACTGAAATAGAATGAAAACGATTTAGCGATGTTTTTCAAAAGTGTTTAATATCGAGATCATAGATTTCAACATTTATTGTTGAAATAGACGTTTTCGAGGAATAAGGAAATGGTGGACTATAACACTGTTGTTATAGTAAATGATTTTCGAAAGGAAATGTTTTTATATAGTATTGGGATTTACATATCTATCTTAATTTCGAATCCCTATACTAGTGATTTTGAGTCGTCGTAACGATGTTTTACGTAACATTCGTTTTGACTCAGATAAATGTTGTTATAGTAAATGATTTCCTTAAAGAATGAAATTTACACTTAAAATTGATTTAAGTATATCGAATATTTTCAAATGTTGAAAATAAATGATTTGTGAATTACTTATTATTAAATAAGTATGGAATTACTTTCCCAATATGAAACGAAGGGTTTGAAATTTTATCTTTTAAAGATAGATTGAAAAGTGAATATTTGAAAATTGTTTTCAAACGGTTAAGTGTGGAAATTTTATATCTAGTAAAGATATCTTTTGGAAGATAAAATAATTGGGAAAATTATTTGGAATCTGATGATGTTGCGCATCTTTATTGATAGTTAAATAACCGACTATCAATAATTACCTTGAATGGGTATTTGTTGTGAATTGGATGGATTTGAATGCCACGCTTATTTTTAAATAAGCGCTCACTATTCGGGTTAGCCGGGAAAGGACCATGGGGTCGTATAACCCATTCCGAATACGTGATACGTCGTTATGGATCGCATTTGCTATATTACAGCATGATAGGGGGTTCTCGCTTCGCGGTTTGGTGGCGAACGGGGGACTCTTACCCCTACATGTCCCTGAGTGGGATGGGTTGGTTGTGACAGTCGAGAGGCTGGCCGTAAAAGCAACTGCGAGGTGCCAGTGTAAGCCACGGTGGGGCTGGGATGGTTGCAAAGCCTACCGGTCGCTGCTGCCGGAAATGTCCATGTTATTACATTTGGTATCAGAGCATATGGTTAAGCGACAACCCTGCTCTGTTGGGTGTTACTCATTAGAGATAGAGTCAGTAGTACTCTAGAATGAGTGTGAGTGTAATAATAGATATGAGCGCGTATTTGTTATTGAATATAAAATTGTTTTGTATTGTGTTGACTTATCGGTTGATTGTTTATAGATTCTGGTCGGTGCAGTCTAGCTAACTGTAATCGATAGGGGTTTCTAAACTCCTAAACAAGATAAACCGACACAGTATTGTTTTAAATAGGGTAAATGAAATAATTTTGCCCAAAACTATTTTTGTATAGAAAAGAAATGATTTTCTATGAATTATCATAATATATGGATGTTTGGTTGTTAGGAAAGTGATGATATTGAAATGTTATCATTACTATTGAAACTGAATAAGAAACTGAAATCGTAACTCCAAAGTTAAGAAATTAATTCACATACGAATGAAATTTAAGAATGTAAATTATAAATGTAACTTATAATTGAAAATGGAATTCCAGAGAAGTTTTGGAAAGGTTTTGAAAATAATTTGGAAATTTTGGAGATTTGGAAAGTTTAATTCCTTTTGATTTGAAGATGATTTTCAAAAGATTTTGGAAAAATATTTTGAAGGAATGAAAGGCTCTAAACTCTTTTCGGTCGCTGGAAAATAACTTCGATGATGACCGCGGCATCATTGGTGTTCATTTTCGGGTTTCCAAAAGAGAAATTGCTGCCAAATTGTTTTAAACGGAAAGTGTTTGAAAAATTTGGATTTTTGTTTTGAAAATTCAAAGGATAATTTGAATTGTTTTCAAAATGATTTTTGAAATGTTAGTAAGACTCTGGAATACTATATAAAAATATCTATGAAATATTATGAAGTTGATAACTTGTAAAGTTTAAATAAAAATCTAACTTAAAGAGATGAATTCATATATGAATAAAATTGTGAATATAAAATTGTGAATATAAATTGTAAATGAATTTATGATTTGGAATGGAATTCCAAGAAGATAATTGAAATTAAAAGTCGTTAATGAAATTGAGACTTGAATTGTGAACTAAATAAAAGAATGGTTCGGAATTGCATATAAATTCAAGTAAGACGAAAATAAATTCCGAATGAATGAACAATTGCAAGCAACTGAAATTAAAGCTGAATGTACTAATTGAATTAGTGAATGGAATAGATTTGAAATGCGAATTAAATTGAATGGAATCAATTGCAAATGAAGTGAACTAAAGATAATTGATAAATTCAATATTCAAAAGTAAATAGAATCCAAATTTAATTAAAAGTGTAAATTGAATTCAAATGAGATTTGAAAAGTAAAATTGAATGAGAATAGATATATAACTTCAGTAGTGAAGTAGAAATGTATAAGCAGTTTACATTGAAAATTTTGTAATGAAATTTGCAAAATGATTTGAATGTTGTAACTAGATATTATGGCCAGTAGGATATACAGGTGTATAAAGGAATTGGAAATTTTGATTTCAAAGATAAAGTGAATTGCTCGACAAAAGGTAAGTATTTGAATTTCAATATGAGATTTGCTGATTTCTTGTCTAGCCGCTTGGCTTTTTCTTTTTCTTTTTGAAATCTGAGAGTCCGTAGGGACGTTTTGTAGTCGTGCCGTATTAGCCGCGCAAAGGAGACGCTGGCGAAATTTTTCGAAAATTTAGAGTGTTAGAAAATTTTTGAGAAAATTTTGAAAGTTTAAAATTTGAATTTAAACTCGAATTTGAATTGAGAAGTAAACAATGCTGTTTGGAAGTTATAATTGAAGTTGGAAAATTTAGTTGAATTGATAACGAATCTTTAGTAGGAAGATTTGTTTTGATAAAATTGATAAAACTATTGGATTGTGAAAAATAGTAGACGAGTTAAGGACCATTTTTCCTAACTTGTAATTTCGAGGACGAAATTCTTTTAAGGAGGGAAGTTTGTAACGACCCAGAAGTTTGAACAATTTAAATTGAAAATATTTAATTAATTTTAAATATTTGAACGATGATTTAATTTGAATCCCCGATATAACTTTGAATTTGGCGATTAAATTATAAAATTTAATCGATTGAAAGTTGAATAAAAATTTGAATCTTCAATTTTAAGCTGAAGAAAAATATTTCGAAAGTTTTCAAAATTTATATTGATGATACTGAAGATAATTGAAACTTCAGAATCAAATTTGAAAATGATTTGTTCAGTTTTGAAATCATATCGCTTGAATCGATATTTAAAAATAGCCGTCCGAGGCACAGTCTCGGAATTCGACGAAACCAGTTCCATTGGATCCGTAAAATTGAATTATTACCGGATTTCAAATTTCGTAGCATTTGGAGTTGTTATGTGACCGTACGGTGAATAAACGCATTGCAATTAAATAAAATTCAATTTAAATTTAAAATTTAAAATTTGTCAACGCAGCAGAGATTCTTTCTTCAGTCTGCTTTCTTTCAACATCGATACTTTTTCTCTGCAATGTCGCGTACCCTTGTCTCCCCTTCCTTCTCTGTTAAAATACACGAAAGAAAATCATTTCGTTCGCAGATTAAATCAAAGAAAACAATGGCCGCGCACTTAAAAATTCAGAGGAAAATTTAAAATATAAGGTTCGCGACCAAATCACGATTGGGGGAAATTAAAGTCAGGCGAATCCCTTCCTTTCTTCTCCAGGATTCACGTTTTCAACTTTTCCAAAATAAAATCGAATCCACGCAATTCGAGAATCGCGTTCTAAATAGCTGGAACCTTCGTCGTCGGTAGGGAATTCGCGATTTTGGCATGCGGCAGCATCGTTCTTGGATGATGGGGCGTCGACAATTTCTAAGCAGTCACGTTGTCTTTGGTTCTCGAGCAGGCCGCGAGTCTTGGGTTCGTCCACATCGAAGTAACATTGGGGAAACTCGCGATTGAAGAAATCGATGCACGGCAAACGGCTCGCGACGGAGGGTGCTGCAGCGTTGCACTCGAACACGATGAGGAAGCGATTGCCTCGCGCGCGTAGGAGTAAAGGTGGTTGGTGTCGTCCCGGTCTCGAAGGCGAGCAGTGCGATGATTTTGAGTGAGATCTCGTGGAGGTCGTGATGGCTTCGGTTTGAGTAGCCTGGAGTTTCGATCGACAGTGAGGTATATGAAAATTTTTCAATTCAATTTAGTTTTGAATATGAATTTAAATATGTACAGAAAATGATTTCTATTCCACTAGATTTTAAAATACATATATATGCATGTATTTAGATTTAAAAGAAAGTAATTTTACAGAAAAAATATTTAATGTTTCACAATTTTAATTGCTGTTAGAATTTAAAGTTAATACAGCAAAGTATATAGAAAAAGAGAAAAAATTTTATTAATAAGTTTAGGTTGGAAAAAGAGAATTATTAGATTAAAAGAATTTAATCTATTTCGAAGAAAATGTTTTGTAAAAGAAATTATAGTAAAGGGAGCTGGTGAATCGAAATTATCAAATGAAAAAATTATTATTCGATTTGTTCGAATATTAACGAATTGTATAATTGTTTATACTAGGTCAAAATCTGTAAAGAAATCAAGCCGAGAATGAAAATGGGATTGCAAAATAAAAAGCTAAGGTGAGATTTTTCTCACTCAAATTGAATGTGGAATTTTTGCAGTTATTATTGATTGCTATTTGGATGTGCTATTAGATATAGTAGGATATATCTATATATACGTAGCAATATATACATATTGGCATATGTATATATTGGATTGATTGATTTCCCGCCTCGTATAGCGGATGAGACCCTATTGCGCCGTTAGTAAGCGGATATTTTTATAAAACCCATATACCGCGATATTCCACCTCGAAGTGGAATTGGTATTGTGCTAACGTCTGTGGATGCAGGGAAACAGGTTGGAGGGATCCAACTGGATTCCTCACCAGTATTTATTTATTTACAGATATTGATGTATATTCTGTTATCATATATTGATATATGATGTTTGTTGTTGTGATTGACTAGTTGGTGCTGTTGCATCATCGGATTCAGTTTTGAAATTTAAAAATAACGACTTTTACTTTAAAAGGATTTTTAAAGTGATTTTTGAAAGTAGACGTTTTATTGAATTTTTGAATTGATTTATTTCAAATAAATAAACGTTTGAAATTTTAAAGTTACAAAAATTTATAGATTTGTGAAATATAACCGAAAAGTGATTTTTGGAATAAATAGTTGATTGATTTATGAAATGGTTTAAATTGAGATTTTTGAATTTCTGTAAACGGTTTATATAAAAGATTTATGAAATTGATATCTACAAAATTAAGAATGTTGAAATTATAAAACGAGTTTTTTTTAAGTGTTAAAATTGAAATATTATGGAATCCGTAAGTGAATGAAATTTATAGATTTATAAATTGTGCGGTTGAAAATGAATGATAAGTTATTAACTTATAATATGGACTTGTGATATTTATATCGAGTATAACTCGAATTTGTTAATAAAGAAGATTTATAAATCGAAGTTGTTAGAAAATAGAAATGGAATTTATAAACGTTGTTTTATAAATCCGAGAATCAATCAAATTTGATGAATTTAATATAGAAGGTTGTTAAGGGAATTTTATCCATGATTTTGGATAGTGGATAATTCTTGAAATAGAATGTGTAGAAAATATTGAAAATTGGGTTAGTGAAGTATATTCACGATTTTGGACAGTGAATATATATTATTAAGTAAAAATGAATCTGGTCTTGGGAAAGTGATACTGAAATAGAATGAAAACGATTTAACGATGTTTTTCAAAAGTGTTTAATATCGAGATCATAGATTTCAACATTTATTGTTGAAATAGACGTTTTCGAGGAATAAGGAAATGGTGGACTATAACACTGTTGTTATAGTAAATGATTTTCGAAAGGAAATGTTTTTATATAGTATTGGGATTTACATATCTATCTTAATTTCGAATCCCTATACTAGTGATTTTGAGTCGTCGTAACGATGTTTTACGTAACATTCGTTTTGACTCAGATAAATGTTGTTATAGTAAATGATTTCCTTAAAGAATGAAATTTACACTTAAAATTGATTTAAGTATATCGAATATTTTCAATTGTTGAAAATAAATGATTTGTGAATTACTTATTATTAAATAAGTATGGAATTACTTTCCCAATATGAAACGAAGGGTTTGAAATTTTATCTTTTAAAGATAGATTGAAAAGTGAATATTTGAAAATTGCTTTCAAACGGTTAAGTGTGGAAATTTTATATCTAGTAAAGATATCTTTTGGAAGATAAAATAATTGGGAAAATTATTTGGAATCTGATGATGTTGCGCATCTTTATTGATAGTTAAATAACCGACTATCAATAATTACCTTGAATGGGTATTTGTTGTGAATTGGATGAATTTGAATGCCACACTTATTTTTAAATAAGCGCTCACTATTCGGGTTAGCCGGGAAAGGACCATGGGGTCGTATAACCCATTCCGAATACGTGATACGTCGTTATGGATCGCATTTGCTATATTACAGCATGATAGGGGGTTCTCGCTTCGCGGTTTGGTGGCGAACGGGGGACTCTTACCCCTACATGTCCCTAAGTGGGATGGGTTGGTTGTGACAGTCGAGAGGCTGGCCGTAAAAGCAACTGCGAGGTGCCAGTGTAAGCCATGGTGGGGCTGGGATGGTTGCAAAGCCTACCGGTCGCTGCTGCCGGAAATGTCCGTGTTATTACAGTTAAACTAGATTTCAAATAAGATTTTAATGATAAAGAGAACGTTCTAGTTAAATTCTGTATTAAATTCCCAAGAGAGAATCCATACTATCTATGTGAATTTAAAATGTGATTTCGTCGTTATTCGATGAATAATATAGGTTGAATATGGAAATTAGTATTGAGTATGATTAATCTAATATCTATGAATCTTTTTTACTCAGTACTAATTGGTTTGGGTATACAGTAAACGATGTCTTAAATAACAATGTTTTAACCCATTAAAAGAAATATTTTGCAAATAAGTAATCTCCATTGAGATTGAAATTATAGAAGATGGAAATATTTTCCAAAGTAATTTAAAGGAAATGATTTGGTATTTCCAAAGTTAAAAAGAGGTTTAATGAATCTGTATATACTAAGAAATGGTTTAAAATATATTTCTAAAGATATTTCATTGGATATAAAGACATTAATTGATAGAATGATGATCACCAATCACCCACATACTAACATCTTTTCTGTCGATAATTGGTTCGGGGAGACCAGGATCAGATTTGGGCGATTCCTATCTGAAAACCACTTCGAACCAATATATGCGTTTGAAAGTGAAGACATGTTGAAGACAATGATTTTGAAACCTTCAATGCAAGGACTTCTCGCTACTAATCCTGGGGGTGATTCCCAAACAGGATGTAGTAGGAGTACCTTCGGTTTGTCCTATTCATGGACAACTATATGGACGAATGTTTGACATTGCATTTCTAAGACCACATACATTGGCTTTTACAAACGTACATCTATTTGGTGATATAGGAGGTAACCCCTCTTACATTAACACCCTTCCATAAGGCGTATGAACTTGGGAGTTGTACTTTTGTGGAAACTAATTAGTGTGTTGTCAGAAATGGAAATGTGGCATTCAAAGTGGGATTTGTCATGGGAAACGTAAAACGTTACCTCAAGCTTCACACATCGATAATGGAAAAACCTAGGTAGATGCGGCAGGCTAAGTGGGTCGCACCCATTAGGATATGATCATCACTTTTCTAAATTACACTCTATATTTCGGGTTTGTTGTGTATGCTTTGGTATCCCACGGATAGGTCGGGAATGACCGGGGTATGGAATATTCAGTACTATCTATGGTAGAGGTAAGCCGGTTCTGTGTTGGTAAGGGCAGCGGGGCCATGCCTCGGTACATTCCTTTAGAGATGTACTGTCGAAAGGTAGTCCATTACCTTGTCATTGTTGGAAATCCATTCTCCAATACGTGCCTTTATGGTTTTGATTGTAGAACCTAGTATGTTGGAATTTAATTAATGTAACAATTTCGGCTATGATTAATATGTTATTTGAAAGGGTTTTCAAAGAACGTCATTAAAAATAATATCCTTGATTTTACATAGCAATTGTTTTGGTTACCATAAGGTAAAAACCCATATGTGTTTATATGCGGCGAGGTCTTATGAGATACTCTTTGATTTCAAAAGTATCCATTCTTTTAAGTTTTCTCACATCAGTCTCATGACTGACCCGGAGTTTATTTTCTTTTCCCTTAAACTCTCGGTGCTCTATTTTTCCAAGCAGCCAAGTAGTCAGATTTAGTTTAGAACATTTTGGAGGAGCTTGGAGCAGAAGATTCCTCTATAGACAGTTATCCATTTCTATTTCTATTGTATTATGCATAAGTTTATACCAGCACCTGTGTAGGGATAGGCAGTTATAAAGCTTGGTTAGCACTTGCCATAACTCTGATACATCATGTTGAGAGTGAGTGTATGTACTATCTATATGTAAAATTTGTAAGTTGTTTAATGTGAAGTGAGAATCTGTGTTTTATACCTTCTATCTTTATTTTCTTTTACCCCTAATCATCTACCTCTCCGGCAATTGAATTTGCGGCACATGAATACCATGGATGTATTAGTGTCGATTTTCGAGGGTCGAAAAGGCAGGTTGTTACAAATTGGTTAGTACATAATGATGCTGGAATTTATTTATCGACCAAGTATTTGTCTTGCGACACCTAAAAGGACGTGAAAGGGTCATGGTAGATATGTCCAAGGTTGGAGCTTCCTTGTCTGCATTAGAGATTAAGGAGGATAAGACTAACAAGGTGCTAATAGTTCGAGAATTTGCAGACGTTTTCAAGCAATGATGGGATTACCACCTAGAAGAGTGACTGAATTCCAAATAAACTTAACTGAATTCCAAATAAACTTAATACTAAGGTGTGACGACCCGGAATTTTTGTATATTTGAAATGAGAATATTAAATTTATTTTAAATATTCGAAGGTTAAATTTTAACTTTATTTTCAAATATACAGTATTTATTGGATGATTAATTTTTGAATTAAACAATGGGAAAAAGAGTAAAATAGTAAATCCGGCATTCTAAGCTAATTAAAAATATTTTGGAAGCTCGGAAAAATTTATATTTATAATACTGAAGATATTAGAACTGTTAAAAATTGAATTTGAAAGAGTTTTGTTCAGTTTTAAAAATATATCGTTTAAACCGATATTTAAAAATAGCCTTACGAGGGACAGTCTCGGAATTCGACGGAACCAGTCCCATTGGGTCCATAATATTGTATTATTACTGGATTTCAAATTTCGTAGTAAGTGGAGCTATGGTTTGTGCGTACGATATATAAATGCGTTGAACTTTGTTTTGAAACAAATTCAACTTTAAATAAAATATATTCACTCTCTTTTAAACCGACAATACGTACATCCCGCTTCACATTTGTCTCCTTCGTACCCCTTTTTCTTTCCTCCCGCTCTTATCAATATCACGTCGTTCAGAAAGAAAAGAAAAATCGACATTTACTTCCTCTTCAGAATCAAATACTAGATCTGAGAGAAAAATTATTGTCTCGTTCTTCCTTTCCTCTAAATTGAGCATCAATTCGACCTTAAAAAAAAAAAAATTCATTCGATCGTTCAAAAGTTCATGGCCGAGCTCGAGACTATCTTCCTCACGTCCAGTTCGACGAAATCAAGCCGAGGCGCTTTCTTTTCTCTTCTAGCTCAGATGAAATCAAATTCGATTTTCATCGAAACTATAGTGACGCGCACGACGCTCGCGAGGAGAAGGGGAGGTAGTCGGAATCTCGGTCGTTATCGATTTTGGGGATTTGGCAACATCGACCATTGAATGGAATCGTGGGGGAGAGCAGTCAGATTTTGGGTTCACGTGCGATGCCGATGGGAGTTTGGCAAGGGGATGATGGTCGCGTTCGTTTCGTTTTGCGGCAGGGAGGCTCGCGGCCTCTGGGTGATTTTGTTCGTGAGACAGGGATCTCGTGCTCGAGTGGCAGGCGACGCCAGTGCTCTCGTGAGGGTAGGCGACGAGGTATGGACGAATCATTCGTTTCGAGTGAGGTAACTGCAGTTAATTTTTTTTTAGTATATTTATGTATATACAGAGAATATATATATTTATATGCTGTTGAAGGAAAACAATAATAAGTGTAACTCAAAGTTTGATTTTAACAGTAAAACATATAAAGAAAATTTGCTTTATATAAATATATACATATGTATATCTTCATAGGAAGACAGGAATATATAAAGAAAAGATTTTGGAAATATATAAATGGGAATTTAAAATGTCCAAAGTTTGTACATAAAATTTGATAGATTGTTTCTTTTATATAGTGAAGCTTAAGAGGAAAATAAATATACAAATATAAAATGTTTTCATTCACTCAGTTTAATTTTAAAATAACGGTGATTAATTTGTTTAAATAACTTATTTAATTATGTTAGTCACTGAAAATATTTTTAGGAAGTGAGTTAAAATTAAATTGTTAGTTAAATTAAATAATTAGTTCATTGAATTAATTTGAAAGTAATTGAGCATTCGATTTGTTCGAATATTAATTAATCAACTGTAAATATCTATACAAGGTCTAGAATAGAGAAACAAGCTGGAATGGAAGTGTTTGGGAAATGGACTGCAAATTTAAGGGGTAAAGGTGAGTTAATCTCACTCAGTTGAATTTAAATTTAAATGGTTAAATTTAAATCATTGATTGGATGATTGCATTGATTGATGTGCTATATATATATAGTAGTAAATACCAATATATACATATTGGCATATGTATATATTTGAGTTGTTGATATTCCCGCATTTATATAGCGGATGAGACCCTATGCGCCGCATAATAGCGAATGATATTTTATAAACCCATATACCGCGATATTCCACCTCGAAGTGGAATTGGTATTGTGCTAACATCTGTGGATGCAGGGAAACAGGTTGGAGGGATCCAACTGGATTCCTCAAAATATTTAAATTTGTTAAATATTCTGTGATATGATTTTTGATATCCTGTGATGAATTATATGGATAATTGGATGTTATGGTTTGGTTGGATCGATTTGGATGTGCTGAATTATCAAAATCTCTAGAATGGGATTTTTGAAAAGAAATAAGAGAGTAAAATTTAAGTTAAATAATTCTAGTAAATTCGAATAAATTAAATAAGGAATTGTAAAAGAAATAAAGAAATTTCCTAATTCGAACAAATATGGGAAAAGAGGATTTTGAATTAAATAGTGAAGAAATAAATCTTTAACTAGAGTGATATTATTTAAAAATATAAAAGGATTGATTTTATTGAAATTTAAAGATTTAATTTAATTAAAATATTAATTGAAGAAGTTTGGAAATCCGAAATTGGTATTTTAGTTAAAAAGGGTTTTAACTCATAATAAGGAAATAAAAGATGAAAGTTAATGTATTTGAAATAATTGAAGTAAATAGGGAAATTTACTTCAAAGTAAAGTAAAATGGAAATCAATTGGAAATTGATTTAAGTGTTTAAAAACTTGGGTTTTTAAAAGAGAAATGAGATTTTGGAGATATAAACTGGGTTTATAAAGTGAAATAAAATATCAGTGGATATTTGAAATATAAATTCAAGGTGGGAATTTATAAAGGAATATGAATTGATTTAAAAATAAATGTTGGTTTATTTTTAAAAGATGGAAATGAGAAGTGTATTTTCTCTGGATTGCCAAGTACGTTTTTCCAAGGCAATTTTAAATATAAGTTAAAAGTTTTAATATGTTTTAAAAAGGCATATTTTAGAAAATTGATTATTTCTAAATGTTAAAGCCTAAAGTAGTATTTTCAAAAATCTATTATTGTAGTAATTATATAAAAGTGATTTGGTATTATGTTTTAAAAAGAGAAATTTAGTTTATATTTGAAAAGTGGTTTCATTTTAAATATTCCTTAAGTATATATTTTGTTAAGGTATTAAAGTAGTTTTTAAATTTCAATATTATAAAGTATATTTATAATAAGTGTTTTAAAATTATTTTAAAATCTAAAAGTATTTTGTACTTGGTGTTCCAGAAGAAATAAGTATTTGGGGAAATGTATTCCGTAAGCGGAAACTGTGAAATTGTTTCAAATGAGCTTTGAAAATTGGAAATATATCTTGCGAAGATATTTGAAATAAATAAATAATTTGGGAGAATTATTTATTGTGTGATGGTTGCTTGTGAATGTGAATTGATAGTTAAATAATCGACTATCAATATTGGCCAAATGCGCTGATCGTTTCGAAGAGACCGGGATCGAGTTTCCGTATACCGGGATTCTAGGTCTGGAGACTCGAAAACCACTTCGATCCGGTTTGTACGTTTCGGTAACGTGTTCGAAGTCGAAGATGGAGCTATGAAGTGCAAGGGCTAGTCGCTACTAATCCTGAGGATATTTCCAAAATGGATGTAGTAGGAATAGTGCCTTCGGTTCCGTTCGAACCCGGGACGGACTTGTATGGACGAATGCTTTCGTGACATCGTCAGGTGGACGATGGGCATTCTAAGGGATATGTTCTGAAAAAGGTATCGTTTAGCCTCAAGCCTCATCAACCGGGAATGACTGAAAATCAGGGGTTATGCAGCAAGGCTTCGTGGGTAGCCCCCACTTGAGAGTAAAGTCATCCCTGTCTAGATGTCCCTTTTATTTCGGCTTAGTGGTGCGGTTGCTGATCCCAACCGTGGGGTGATTTTATTTGGAATTATCCAGTAAGGGATGATTCCGGCCTTGTGTTGCAGGGGAGCGGGCGTACTCCTCGGTACTGTGATCTAGGCCACGTACTGTGACAGGTGGTACCCCAGTGCCTAGTCATTCGTTGGAAATCCATTCTCCCTACGTGCCTTGTACGAGTTTTGTTTGTATTACCCACTTTGTGGCTAGTATGTCGGAATTTAATAAATGTAACAATTTCGGCTATTTTAATAAGTATTTGTGAATAGACACTATTATAATATCAGAGGATTTTTATAAAAAGTGTTTTAGCTATCGTAAGGTAAAAACCCAACATGTTTATTTGTGGCGTGGTCTTACGAGATGCTTTTATTTCAAAAGGATTTTTGAAACTTTAATAATCAAATTGAGTGTGATTTTCTCACGCTGGTATTCCAGACTGACTCGGGTATTGTTTTATATGATGCTCGGGTCAGACCGAGTATTATAGGTTACAGGATATGATGCTGTGGAGCTCAGGAGACGAGCTGGATGACGATACGTACTCACGTACTTGTTATTATTTTTCCGCTGTGTATTCAGTTGTATGTTATGGATGTTGATGTACTCTGATGATGTATTCTGATGATGTATTATATAAACAGATATAGTTTTTGATTTGTGTAAAGATCTGTTGATATATATTATATTTTATTCCGCTGCGATGGTTAGATTCTGATGTTGTTTTCTATTTTTCTTCTTCTACCTCTTCTTCTTAACTAAAATGGTTCGATTTTCCGTGTATGAAAAACTCGGGTCGTTACAGTGGTATCAGAGCTTAGGCTGGCGACAACCTTGGCTCTGGTGGAAATTTTGAGAGTATTAATAGATATGAGCGCGTATTTGTTAGTAAATATAAAATTGTTTTATATTGTGTTGATTGGTTTATTGAGTAGTTTATGGATTCTGGTCGATGTATGGGACGCCACAACATTGATAGGGATCTCTAAACGCTTGTATAGAACAATTCGACACACTATTGTTTTAAAGTAGGGTAAATGAAATAATTTTACCCAAATTATTTTTGTATAAAAAGAAACGTTTTGTAAACTATTCTAGTTAATATATATGGTTGTTTGGATGTTAGAAGTGATAATATGGAATTATTATCATTAATATCATTAATATATGGAAACTTAACTAGAAATTGAAATTTATAACCAAAGCAAAGAATAAAATTTTATAATAAAATAAAATTTGAGATATAGATTACAAATGTAATTTATAAAATTGAAATAAACTTCATATACAAATGAGATTTGTACTTTAAAATAGAATTCCAGAGAAATGTGGAAAATAAATCGAAATGGATTTTAAGTTTGGAATTTTGGGAAAGGTTTGAAATTTCTTGAGATTTGGAAATAGTTTTCAAAGAGTTTGAGGAAATAATAAGTGGTATTATTTCAGGAATATTTTGAGTCGAGTTTGGAATCTGGAAAGATTTGAAATTTAAAAATATTTGAAATGATTTAAAGTGATAAAAGCACTAAACTCTCTTTGGTCGCTGGAAAATAATTCTGATGATGATCGCGACATCATCGGTGTTCATTTTCGAGTTTCCAAAGAGAAATTGCTACCAAATTGTTTCAAATTGAAATTGTTGCGAACTGGGTTTGATTTTAAAATTCAAAAAGATAATGAAATTTACCAAAGGAGTTTGGATATAGTTGATTTCAAAAAGGGATTTTGAAATTTTGAAAATTTGTGTATACTCTGGAATCTTATTTTGGAATATTTATAGAATAATAATAATGAAAAATATATACTTGACTAAAATTTAATGTATAATCTGGAGTAAAGGGTAAAATGTGAATGGGAAAAAGTAGTCAAGATGGACTAAAAATAATTAATGTTTGGAAATAAAATTTATTGGTTAAATAATGAATTGGTGAATGAATAAATGGATCAACTATTGTACTTATAAAGTGAAGTTGATATTAATAAGAAGAAATTGGGAAATTGTAATCCGGGAATTAAAATTTAACTTAAGTAAATGAAAGTGAAGAAGATATATTTGAATTTAACTTGAAATAAGTTATATAAACTGAAATCGAAATTTGAATTAAATTTGGATTGAATTGAATCAAAAGTCAGTTGTGTCATGAATGTTGTTAAGTGGAATTAAATCTTTGCTTAGCAAAATCCAAAATGGGGTGTAGCTAGGTTTAATTGGAAGCAAGCTAAAATAAATTGGATTGAAATAAATTCAGCTGGGTATAGATAATATTGAATGGAATAAAATTCTACTCAAACAAATAAATAACTTAAGTAAGTTGTGTGACGGTTATTTGATATATTGGTGGCTGAGTTTAATGAAATGGTTTGGAATCAAACTCTTTGGTTATGGAAGAAATACAATGAAAGTTGTGAATAAATTTAAAATGGAATAGGTTAAATGTAAATTTAGTTGGATTTAACCTAAATGGTTCTAAAGCTGAAGTAATCCTTTATTCACATTGATATGGTCGAATTGTATTAGAAAATGGATCGTTTGAGGCAAAACGAGGTTAAATAAAATTCTATGAATTGATAGAAAGGAAGTAAATTGATTTTGGAATCAATTGTAGTAAATGTGAGTTAATATAAGCAGTATAATTGATTTTTAAATCAATCGTAATAAATACGTATTCATTTGGATTAAAATGAATAGAATGTAAGTAATGAAGTGTAAACCATTTAAATGGAAGCATTTAATTTGTGTTGGGCCTAATAAATTCACTTATGGAAGTGTTTAGTGAATATTGCTTATGTTGTATGTGTTAGCTAATGAAATTAATTGAAATGATAATAAACTTTGGATATGTGGCACTTACATGTTGTAATTGAGTTAGTACAGGTACCGGGAAGCCGTTTGGCTGGATTTGATTGCGAAATTTGCTAAAATAAATAACTGCTTTCTTAAAAATGCTAAAATAAGGTACGCTTACGCAAAAATTCAAAATAGGAAATATGAACTGCATATATTGATATATATTGTGATTTCCGGCCTGAGGCCGATGTATATATATATATTTGTGCATCCTGCGATATCGCAGAAGTCCCTCCGTACAAGGGAGACTCTGCCAAAATTTTCCGAAAATTTTGGGAGTTAGAAAATTTTTTTTTTTTTTTGAAAATTTTCATTAACGATAAATAATCTAAATTTGCTAAGCAAATGGAATTGGAACCGAATAATTGAATCTAGTTTAAATATGAATGTAAAGTAAGTGAAATCGAAAGAACTAAGGAAAGTAAGCTTGCAAATAAACTTTTAATTGAGATTTAAATTAATTAGTAAGTGGAACTAATTCAATAGTCAAATGGAAGCCAATTTGAATTCAAATGAAGTTGCGTGGGCAGAATGAATAGTAATGGAAATAAACTTTGATAGTAAAGTGAAAATTAATGTAAGAAGTGTATAAATATTTATATTAAACTTAAGGATTTGAAAAATGAAATTCTTTAAGTGAAGTGGGTATCGAGGAAATTATTCTAAGTGGATAATTGCATGAAGGGTTAAATTGGAAGTTGTGAAATGGGATAAGTGTGATAAGTGAATAACAATCAAATGAATGTGAATAAAAAGGAAATTGATATAATTGATAATCAATTGGAATTTATACGTAAGATGTACGTATATTATTTTATTCGCATAGCTAATTGGTCCAGATGTCGAACACAGAATTTCGAGATAGTTTTATCGATCCGAATCAGGATTTTTCACTCGATTTTCAACGGCGAGCCTGGATATGGATTGTTGATTGATTCTGGAAATTCTCTATCATAGTTTGTGGCTATGCAAGGAGAATGACGGTTTCTGATCAAGAAACCAGATCTGAGTCCGCACTAGGAAGTCGGGTGGACAATACTAGTTCGGAAGTGAAATTGTGTGATCGAGTGAGCGATCGAATATGATATTGCGTACGAATGATATATGTGCATCGTACGGGCTTAAGTAAAGCAAATATTGAAAATTTGTAAAGGAAAGTATAAAATGACTTTGGAATTGTGATTGAATATTATTGCTTAGTAGGATATACAGGTGTATAAAAGCAATGGATAAATTGGGATTTTTGATTTTAGAAGATAAATTTAATGGCCCGACAAAAGGTATGTATTTGAATTTCTATATGAAATTTGATTGGGTTTTTGATCCAGCCACTTGGCTTTTTGTTTTCTTTTTGAGATTGGGAGGCCGTAGAGCCATTTTGTAGTTGTACCGAGCTAGCCGCGCAAAGGAGACGCTGGCGAAATTTTTCGGAGATTTAGGGAGTTAGAAAATTTTGAGAAATTTTGATAAGTTAAAATTTGAATTCAAATTTAAAATTTGAATTGTTAAGTAAGTGATATGGTTTGGGGCTTATGAATAAGTTTGGGAAGTTAAAAGATGATTAGTGTATCATTAATAAAAGATTGTTATGGAAAGTTGTTAAACTATTTGGATTGGGGAAATAGAACGGGTATCGAATCATTTCTCTTAACTGGTAATTTCGGGGACGAAATTCTTTTAAGGGGGGAGGAATGTGACGACCCGGAATTTTTGTATATTTGAAATGAGAATATTAAATTTATTTTAAATATTCGAAGGTTAAATTTTAACTTTATTTTCAAATATACAGTATTTATTGGATGATTAATTTTTGAATTAAACAATGGGAAAAAGAGTAAAATAGTAAATCTGGCATTCTAAGCTAATTAAAAATATTTTGGAAGCTCGGAAAAATTTATATTTATAATACTGAAGATATTAGAACTGTTAAAAATTGAATTTGAAAGAGTTTTGTTCAGTTTTAAAAATATATCGTTTAAACCGATATTTAAAAATAGCCTTACGAGGGACAGTCTCGGAATTCGACGGAACCAGTCCCATTGGGTCCATAATATTGTATTATTACTGGATTTCAAATTTCGTAGTAAGTGGAGCTATGGTTTGTGCGTACGATATATAAATGCGTTGAACTTTGTTTTGAAACAAATTCAACTTTAAATAAAATATATTCACTCTCTTTTAAACCGACAATACGTACATCCCGCTTCACATTTGTCTCCTTCGTACCCCTTTTTCTTTCCTCCCGCTCTTATCAATATCACGTCGTTCAGAAAGAAAAGAAAAATCGACATTTACTTCCTCTTCAGAATCAAATACTAGATCTGAGAGAAAAATTATTGTCTCGTTCTTCCTTTCCTCTAAATTGAGCATCAATTCGACCTTAAAAAAAAAAATTCATTCGATCGTTCAAAAGTTCATGGCCGAGCTCGAGACTATCTTCCTCACGTCCAGTTCGACGAAATCAAGCCGAGGCGCTTTCTTTTCTCTTCTAGCTCAGATGAAATCAAATTCGATTTTCATCGAAACTATAGTGACGCGCACGACGCTCGCGAGGAGAAGGGGAGGTAGTCGGAATCTCGGTCGTTATCGATTTTGGGGATTTGGCAACATCGACCATTGAATGGAATCGTGGGGGAGAGCAGTCAGATTTTGGGTTCACGTGCGATGCCGATGGGAGTTTGGCAAGGGGATGATGGTCGCGTTCGTTTCGTTTTGCGGCAGGGAGGCTCGCGGCCTCTGGGTGATTTTGTTCGTGAGACAGGGATCTCGTGCTCGAGTGGCAGGCGACGCCAGTGCTCTCGTGAGGGTAGGCGACGAGGTATGGACGAATCATTCGTTTCGAGTGAGGTAACTGCAGTTAATTTTTTTTTAGTATATTTATGTATATACAGAGAATATATATATTTATATGCTGTTGAAGGAAAACAATAATAAGTGTAACTCAAAGTTTGATTTTAACAGTAAAACATATAAAGAAAATTTGCTTTATATAAATATATACATATGTATATCTTCATAGGAAGACAGGAATATATAAAGAAAAGATTTTGGAAATATATAAATGGGAATTTAAAATGTCCAAAGTTTGTACATAAAATTTGATAGATTGTTTCTTTTATATAGTGAAGCTTAAGAGGAAAATAAATATACAAATATAAAATGTTTTCATTCACTCAGTTTAATTTTAAAATAACGGTGATTAATTTGTTTAAATAACTTATTTAATTATGTTAGTCACTGAAAATATTTTTAGGAAGTGAGTTAAAATTAAATTGTTAGTTAAATTAAATAATTAGTTCATTGAATTAATTTGAAAGTAATTGAGCATTCGATTTGTTCGAATATTAATTAATCAACTGTAAATATCTATACAAGGTCTAGAATAGAGAAACAAGCTGGAATGGAAGTGTTTGGGAAATGGACTGCAAATTTAAGGGGTAAAGGTGAGTTAATCTCACTCAGTTGAATTTAAATTTAAATGGTTAAATTTAAATCATTGATTGGATGATTGCATTGATTGATGTGCTATATATATATAGTAGTAAATACCAATATATACATATTGGCATATGTATATATTTGAGTTGTTGATATTCCCGCATTTATATAGCGGATGAGACCCTATGCGCCGCATAATAGCGAATGATATTTTATAAACCCATATACCGCGATATTCCACCTCGAAGTGGAATTGGTATTGTGCTAACATCTGTGGATGCAGGGAAACAGGTTGGAGGGATCCAACTGGATTCCTCAAAATATTTAAATTTGTTAAATATTCTGTGATATGATTTTTGATATCCTGTGATGAATTATATGGATAATTGGATGTTATGGTTTGGTTGGATCGATTTGGATGTGCTGAATTATCAAAATCTCTAGAATGGGATTTTTGAAAAGAAATAAGAGAGTAAAATTTAAGTTAAATAATTCTAGTAAATTCGAATAAATTAAATAAGGAATTGTAAAAGAAATAAAGAAATTTCCTAATTCGAACAAATATGGGAAAAGAGGATTTTGAATTAAATAGTGAAGAAATAAATCTTTAACTAGAGTGATATTATTTAAAAATATAAAAGGATTGATTTTATTGAAATTTAAAGATTTAATTTAATTAAAATATTAATTGAAGAAGTTTGGAAATCCGAAATTGGTATTTTAGTTAAAAAGGGTTTTAACTCATAATAAGGAAATAAAAGATGAAAGTTAATGTATTTGAAATAATTGAAGTAAATAGGGAAATTTACTTCAAAGTAAAGTAAAATGGAAATCAATTGGAAATTGATTTAAGTGTTTAAAAACTTGGGTTTTTAAAAGAGAAATGAGATTTTGTAGATATAAACTGGGTTTATAAAGTGAAATAAAATATCAGTGGATATTTGAAATATAAATTCAAGGTGGGAATTTATAAAGGAATATGAATTGATTTAAAAATAAATGTTGGTTTATTTTTAAAAGATGGAAATGAGAAGTGTATTTTCTCTGGATTGCCAAGTACGTTTTTCCAAGGCAATTTTAAATATAAGTTAAAAGTTTTAATATGTTTTAAAAAGGCATATTTTAGAAAATTGATTATTTCTAAATGTTAAAGCCTAAAGTAGTATTTTCAAAAATCTATTATTGTAGTAATTATATAAAAGTGATTTGGTATTATGTTTTAAAAAGAGAAATTTAGTTTATATTTGAAAAGTGGTTTCATTTTAAATATTCCTTAAGTATATATTTTGTTAAGGTATTAAAGTAGTTTTTAAATTTCAATATTATAAAGTATATTTATAATAAGTGTTTTAAAATTATTTTAAAATCTAAAAGTATTTTGTACTTGGTGTTCCAGAAGAAATAAGTATTTGGGGAAATGTATTCCGTAAGCGGAAACTGTGAAATTGTTTCAAATGAGCTTTGAAAATTGGAAATATATCTTGCGAAGATATTTGAAATAAATAAATAATTTGGGAGAATTATTTATTGTGTGATGGTTGCTTGTGAATGTGAATTGATAGTTAAATAATCGACTATCAATATTGGCCAAATGCGCTGATCGTTTCGAAGAGACCGGGATCGAGTTTCCGTATACCGGGATTCTAGGTCTGGAGACTCGAAAACCACTTCGATCCGGTTTGTACGTTTCGGTAACGTGTTCGAAGTCGAAGATGGAGCTATGAAGTGCAAGGGCTAGTCGCTACTAATCCTGAGGATATTTCCAAAATGGATGTAGTAGGAATAGTGCCTTCGGTTCCGTTCGAACCCGGGACGGACTTGTATGGACGAATGCTTTCGTGACATCGTCAGGTGGACGATGGGCATTCTAAGGGATATGTTCTGAAAAAGGTATCGTTTAGCCTCAAGCCTCATCAACCGGGAATGACTGAAAATCAGGGGTTATGCAGCAAGGCTTCGTGGGTAGCCCCCACTTGAGAGTAAAGTCATCCCTGTCTAGATGTCCCTTTTATTTCGGCTTAGTGGTGCGGTTGCTGATCCCAACCGTGGGGTGATTTTATTTGGAATTATCCAGTAAGGGATGATTCCGGCCTTGTGTTGCAGGGGAGCGGGCGTACTCCTCGGTACTGTGATCTAGGCCACGTACTGTGACAGGTGGTACCCCAGTGCCTAGTCATTCGTTGGAAATCCATTCTCCCTACGTGCCTTGTACGAGTTTTGTTTGTATTACCCACTTTGTGGCTAGTATGTCGGAATTTAATAAATGTAACAATTTCGGCTATTTTAATAAGTATTTGTGAATAGACACTATTATAATATCAGAGGATTTTTATAAAAAGTGTTTTAGCTATCGTAAGGTAAAAACCCGACATGTTTATTTGTGGCGTGGTCTTACGAGATGCTTTTATTTCAAAAGGATTTTTGAAACTTTAATAATCAAATTGAGTGTGATTTTCTCACGCTGGTATTCCAGACTGACTCGGGTATTGTTTTATATGATGCTCGGGTCAGACCGAGTATTATAGGTTACAGGATATGATGCTGTGGAGCTCAGGAGACGAGCTGGATGACGATACGTACTCACGTACTTGTTATTATTTTTCCGCTGTGTATTCAGTTGTATGTTATGGATGTTGATGTACTCTGATGATGTATTCTGATGATGTATTATATAAACAGATATAGTTTTTGATTTGTGTAAAGATCTGTTGATATATATTATATTTTATTCCGCTGCGATGGTTAGATTCTGATGTTGTTTTCTATTTTTCTTCTTCTACCTCTTCTTCTTAACTAAAATGGTTCGATTTTCCGTGTATGAAAAACTCGGGTCGTTACATAAGGGCACAACTTATTTGTAGACCACCTAGAAGAATGCCACCCAAGGTGATGTAAGAGTTGAAGAAGCAACTAGTTAAACTAAAGGGTAGAATTTCCATTAGGCTGAGTAGTGTGCTCTACAGGGAGCATCCATGGTATTCTGTAAGAAGTTGATGGATCACTTTATATGTGTATTGCCATCAATAGTTTAATGAGTTGATTGTGAGATATCGTTATTCTTGTCTTAGGATAAATGACCGTTTGACCGATTGTGTAGAGTTAGAGAATTCTCACAACAAAATTTGGCAATGGGATTCCATCTACCGTGGGTAGCTAAAATAGTATTTCTTTGTCTACGTTTAGAACTATGTATGGTTCATATGAATAATTAGCTATACCCTTTGGACTGATCAAAGCACTTGCCATCATTATAGATCTTATGAACCTAATTATTCACGAGCAGCTGAATAGGTTTGTGTTGGTCTTCATCAACGATATTTTGGTGTATTCAAAGAATGAGTGATACCATGAAGTCAATCTTAGATTGGTCTTGGAGACCTTGAGACAACACAAGTTAAAGGCGAATTTTTCCAAGTGTATATTTTTTAAACATAAACTCAAGATTTTTGGTCATGTTGTTTTTGAAGATGGATTAGTGGTGGATCTATCAAAGACAAAGACCATCGATGATTAGAAGAGACCCTGCCTTTATACCAATACTACCAAAGAGTATTACTAGGTAATACTATCTGATAATATGGAGAATGCGATGATATTGAGCTGTCACACGTGATATTCCCTTGGGCTAACACCGGCACGTATTTAAGCTTTCATATAACACTTCCATAGGTACTCGGTATTGGCATAAAGCAATAAACATGTGCATTTCCAATATGGAACAATACACAAAATAAAATAAATATTAGAGAACATAAAGTCATCAATGCAGTGATAATATATAATAGAAATATACAAAAATCTGAGTGGGATACAAAATATGTCAAATTCCCACTATCACTCAAAATATACAAGATAGGTCCAACACATTCAACTCAACATCATCATTATACATGGGTACGTAAATAATGATACACTAATCAACTAATGTACTAGCCTCCACTACGTCAAACATCCACAATCTAGTCACTTTGTCCCTGAAATGAAGTCTTAGACTGACCGAAGTATTTTATGAATAACATATAGGTCAGAGTATGTCTAAAATGTAGGTGTCAGTACATCATAACTAATAGCTTGGTATATCAATGATATCATCATAAAATAGTATCAGGATATCTCAACATAGAAACGTATCACAAAACCATGCATAAGTATTCATCGCCAATATAAAAGTCATGTCGATCCACATATCATGTGTACAATGTCAAGTGGGTGAAACATCCAGACACCTAACTATCATCAAGTATAGAGCTCATTAAACATCATATGGCATGCATAGAGCAATGCCTAAGAATTCCTCTCAAATAATCTTAAAGTATACATTCTCGGATCCATCATACTCAAATATATAAAGAACCATTCAAACGAAACACATATGAAATACAAATATTGCATACCCTCAATAGCCAAGGTCATCTCTCAGATAACCCCATAAAAGATAAGTACTGCAACACCCCGATATTTTACGGGAAATATAATTAAAAAGAAGTTAAAAGCGCATTTGGTACAGTGGTAAAGGTGCATGTTGACTTCCTTAGTGACCAGGGATCAAGTCCCGTTGTCGCCGAAAATCAGGAGCGATGTTTTTTTTAGCTGGTTCGTTTCCAGTACGTATTTCAGCATTGTTTCTGACATGTATCGGCTTCCCATTCGCTCCAGTGATGTAATAGGATGAGATGACTAAATTTTATTGGTTGAGTGGTGTGTATGGGCTAGAATGGATGACCATTAAGTGTATGAAAGAACCAGATTTAATCTAAAATAATCTAATGGATTATATTCACTCAAACAATCTATAAATAAACCATCTAACCTAAACCTAATCTCTTATTCAGCCGTCGCTATAATTCTACAGTAAAATTAGTGTGTATTATTCTTCCTCCTTTTCTTTACTAAATAAAAAAATCTCTACCAAATTAAAATATCTATATATATTCAAGCAATTTGGGGAATTTAGAAGAATCAAAGGGAGAAAGATTAAAGCAAAGCTTTTTTCAAATTTATGCAAGCTCAAGTGCCAGGTGAGTGGGAATTAATATGAAATAGAAAAATAAAGTAGTTCAATTTTAGTTCTTTTCTGACACGTTAATATGAATTAATTTTTGTTATTAATTGAGAATAGATGTAAATTATTGCAACTTCTTCTTCTTCTTCCACTTCTCAAATCTAATTCATGTTTGGTTTAAAATATGAGACATATAAATTGTCTATTCACGTTTTATGGCATAAATAAGATTGAAATTTATGTAAATTATTGTATCTTCTTCTTCTTCCACTTCTCAATTCTAATTCATGTTTGGGTTGAAATTTGAAACAAACAAATTGTTATTCACGTTTCATGGCATAAATAAGATTGGTTTAATTAAATTGAATTAGAATTGTTATTCAATTTCTAATGGTAGAACATGTTAATTGAATAAATTCAGAATATGTTACTTGAATAAAATTATGGTTTTGATTGATATAATTACATAATTTTGAATATGTTTTTGAAACAAAATTGGAAAGTCTAATTGGCATAATTTTTGTTTCATATGTGGCCTAAAAATGTAAAAGTGGAATTTTATGTAATTAAATGGTATGTGGCTATTGGATAAAAAATTTGTACAGATTAAATCTCTAAAAGGAGAACGTAAATTAGGGTGGAAAAAAACTGTAAATTAAATGGACCCTAAAGGCTAGTGTAAATATGTAACAAAATGGCATAAAAATTACAGCCAGACCATACGGACTGAACAGACGTGAAATTGAAATACCATTTATATAAGAAAAAGGGAAATTGTGAAATAACCAAATCGGATGTAAAAATGGCCTAAAGTAGATTAATGGAAATAAACAATATGTAAACTGTAACGGTAAAATTAATTAATCTGGAAGCGATTTGGTAGGCAGACCTTGTAAAGGTCTGGATAGGTGTTTCATGCAGTTAAGAACAAAATATAGTTTTGGCTATACATACTGGGAGCGGGCAAGTAGGTTCGCAAGGATGTTCGTTACCTTTCATAGGTTGCTAGTACGTAGGATAGATAGCATCCACAATCATAGGCTTCTTCAGGCAGATCGATGCGGATGGAATAGGACAAGTGTGCTCGACATTGGCTTCTTTAGGCAGATCGTTGGAGGATTTTGCGCAGCCGACCCAGCTGCGGGTGATCTTTCGAAGGACCAACACTTTGGACAGGGGAAAGTCCACATTGGTGACCGAGGAGACAGGAGGATATGAGTCCAGTTTAGTGGAGCCTGAGCGCAACTTCGGGGTCCTACGAGGTTGTTTGAGTCGGCGCCGGTCAGACGTAAGAGGCATTTAGCCACAATGCACGGGTGAAGAGCATGACTTTCACGCTGTAGCACGTGGATAGGTAAGGACAGTAGGTCCGACAGGACGATTGATGTTTAGTATTACTGCATGGTTGACTTACCTAGAGTGACCATGGACTTTGGCTTCTTAGGAACTATATCTAAGAAGGATTCACTGCATTATATTATTCACCCTCTGCGATATCCAGGGAAGACCTGGAATTAAACTGTTTTACTCTTTCGGCTTCTTTTTATTTCACCCGACCACCCGTGTTTCTAGTCATGTCCGATTTTCGGGGTGCCTAGAGGTGCGGGGTTTCATAGTTGGTATCAGAGTGAGGTTTTGGTAATCCTAAAATTTTAAAAATATAAAGGTTTTCGAATAATTTTTAAAGGATATTCCAAATAATACTTTTAAAAGTATATGTATATATTTTGGAAAAAAAATAAATTTTAGAAATGGGTCCCTCATATCTCTTTCCCCTATCTATTGAACTATTTATAGAGTACCGAATCCCATTTTTTAATATCCACAAATAGAAATGACTGAACCGCAAGGTATCCCCGAAATTCCAAGCCTTAATATGCCTGCTTAGTTCAGACGTTATTTGCAGGCTACTGCACGTGGAGAGCCACCGGCTATGGATGCTGCTCTGGCGGAAGGGGCTCCAGCCCGTCCGCCAGGCATTCCCGATTTTCCCAAGTTATACAAGGACTACACCAGCTTAGGAGGCAAGCCGTTTCTTGGCACCGAGTCATATACTGAGGCGAGAGCTTGGATCCGTACTTGTGGGCGGATATTTGGACTTATGGGATTGGAGGACTTAGCTCAGAGGCAGTTGGCTTCATGGCAGTTGCAGGGTGAGGCTCTTTGTTGGTAGGAGATTGTGGAGGCTGAGGCTGATAATTTGACTCGGGTAGATTTTCGTACTAGGTTCGAGAGGAAATTCTTATCGCAGGCTGAAGAGGGAGTGCAGCTAGAGAAATTTATACAGCTCAAGCAAGGGGATATGACAGTTAAGGAATATGTTAATCAATTCAATGAGCTTGCCAGATTTGGACTAGACCTGATCAATACTCCTCACAAGAAGGCGCTGAAGTTTGCTAAGGGTTTGAGTCAGCCATTGCAGAGTTTGGCGGTGAGCCACATTCTGATGGGAGCCACTTTTGAGGGATTGGTAGAGATGGCTTTACTTGCTGATACTAAGATGAAAGGAGATGTGGCGCAGAAGAGTGATGGAAAGAAGCAATGGAAAGGAAAGAGGAGAGGAGGAGGAGGGTCGGGTGGAAAAAGGAAAGTTCCAAGGAAGGACTGGAAGTGCAATACTTGTGGGAAACCAGGTCATCTTGCTAAGGATTGTAAAGGGGCAGGAGAGCGACCCAGACTGAGGTGCTATCTTTGCGATCAAGTGGGGCATATGAAAAAGGACTGTCCGTCGAAGCCCAAGGATAGTTCACAGACACCTTCATAACCTGCTCAGGCTTATGCTCTAGAGGCAGCTCCTTCCTTTAGTACTCGTCCGGTTGTGGACAGGGGAAAGAAGGTGATCATCGAAGGTGTGTTATCTATCTCTGATTTTCCTGTTCGTACCCTATTTGATTCTGGAGCTTCGCACTCTTGTATATCTAGTACTCTGGTAGGGGGTCCTGGTCTTGATGCTTGCTTAGTGACCGACCCGATAGTAGTATCAAATCCCGTAGGAGGATCGACCTATTTGTCCATGTTATGTCGGGATTTGAAATTGTTTATTTTAGGGGTTGAGTTTGATTGTAGTGCCTTTATATTGGGCTATTCCAGGTTCGGGTTGATTCTTGGTATGGATTGGCTATCCATGTATGGTGCTGTTCTTGATTGCGATAAGAGGGTAGTGAGGTTAGGCACTTGTAGTGGACGTACCTTGGAAGTATCTTGTGATCCTAGAGGATTAGTCATGTTGAGCTACCTTTATTCTCTTGACTTATCGCCCGATAGTTTGAGTTCGGTACCCGTTGTTAGACTTTCCAGATGTGTTTGAGGAGGTTGTTGGCCTTCCACCTCGAAGAGAGATCGAGTTCAAGATTTATCTTGTTGATAATGCCAAACCGATTGCTTTACCGGTAAGGCATATGGCTCCTAAGGAACGTCGTGAGTTGAGCAAGTAGATTGAAGAGCTTTTGGAGAAGGGCTTCATTCATAGGAGCATTTTTGAGTGGGGCGCACCTGTCGTCTTTGCCACTAAGGCAAATGGCTCTCTCAGACTTTGCATGGATTATAGGGAGCTTAATAAGCTGACGAAGAAGAATCGTTATCCTCTTCCCCGTATAAATGATATCTTCGACCAGCTAGTAGGAGCCAAGGTATTTTCGCAGCTCGATTTGGCCACGAGATTTCATCAGTTGCGTGTGGTGGAGGATAACATCGAGAAGACTGCGTTTAGGACTCCGGATGGTTTATTTGAGTGGTTAGTCATGCCATTTGGGCTAACCAATGCTCGGACATATTTTGTGGACCTAATGAGTCGAGTATTTCGCGAATCGTTGAACAAATTTGTGGTGGTGTTCGTCGATGACATTTTGGCTTATTCGCAAAGCAAGGAGGAGCATACTGTTTACTTAGAAGAAGTGCTTAGGACCTTGAGAGCACATAAGTTGAAGGCGAAGTTCTCCAAGTGCCACTTTTGGAGGGATGAGGTTTGCTTTTTGGGACACATCGTTTCGGAGGATGGACTTGCAGTAGATCCGACGATAGTGGCAGCAGTACAGGATTGGTAGACCCCTAAAAATGCCACGGACATAAGGAGTTTCCTTGGTCTTGCGGGAAACTATAGAAAGTTCATTAAGGACTTCGCTAGGGTATCAGCTCCACTTACCTTTCTTACCAAGAAGAACTCAGCTTTTGTTTGGGATGCCAAGTGTGAGGATGCCTTTGGTCGATTGAAGGAAGCTTTGACTACCGCGGCCATATTGGTATTACCGGATGGAACCAAGCCTTTCTTAGTTTATATGGATGCTTGTGGTATGGGGCTAGGGGCGGTACTGATGCAAGAGGGTAAGGTAGTGTGCTATGCGAGTAGACAGTTGAAAACGCATGAGAAGAACTACCCGACGCATGATCTTGAGTTGGCAGCTATAGTTTTTGCTCTCAAGTCTTGGAGGCACTATCTATTAGGAGAAAGATTTGAGCTTTTCACGGATCATAAGTCTTTGAAGTATCTATTCTCTCAGAAAGACCTGAATTCGAGACAGCAAAGATGGATGGAGTTTTTAGCCTCTTATGACTTTGAGATTTCCTATACCCCTGGCAAGGGTAATGTAGTGGCAGATGCATTGAGTAGACGCAAAGTGGTTTTAAGTCCTCTATTTTTGGAATGGAAGCATTTGGAGTACATTGCTACCTTTGATTTTAGACCTCCATCGGATTTAGCTCCGGGATTGTTAGCAACCCTCGACGTTCAGCCTACTTTGATAGAGCAGATTGGAGTAAGGCAAGGTGAGGATGAAGAGTTAAAGGACATTTTAGATAAGCTTGGTAGAGGAGAGTAATCACCACATCTTAGGCGCTATACCATGAATACTATGGGATGGCTTAAAAGGGATGGTAGACTTTGTGTTCCTCGTAGTGAGGATTTAGTAGATGCGGTGTTGGCCGAGTCACATCATTCTAGGATGACAGTGCACCCTCGTGGTGATAAGATGTACCAGGATATGAAGAGGGTATTCTATTGGCCCGGAATGAAGAAGAGGGTGGCGGAGTATGTATCGAAGTGCATCACTTGCCAAAGGGTAAAGGCGGAACAGAAGAAGCCCGGAGGACTGTTGCAGCCATTGGCTATTCCATTATGGAAATGGGAGAGCATCTCTATGGACTTCATGGATGGATTACCAAGGTCACGGAGAGGGAACACGAGCATTTAGGTCATTGTGGATAGACTGGCGAAGAGCACTCATTGTATACCCATTAAGAGTAATAGGACGGAAGCTTCTTTGGCGACTCTTTATGTAAGGGAGATAGTTAGGCTTTATGGAGTTCCTGCCAGCATTGTGAGCGACAGAGATCCATTATTCACCAGCGAGTTTTGGAGGAGTCTTCAACAAGCCTTGGGAACGGAATTGAATCTGAGCATGGCATATCATCCTCAGTCAGATGGATAGACTGAGAGGGTAAATAGGGTTTTGGAAGATTTGCTCAGATTGTGCATCATTGACTTCGGAGGCTCTTGGGAAGACCACCTACCTTTGGTGGAGTTCGCGTATAATAATAGTTATCAAGCAAGCATTAGGATGACATCGTTCGAGGCCCTCTATGGTAGACCATGTAGATCACCAACCTGTTGGTGGGATACCACCGATAGGATCTTGCTTGGACCAGAATTGGTGAGGGAAACTTCCGAGAAGGTGGATTTGATTCGTAATAGGTTGAAGACTGCACAAGATAGACAAAAGTCATATGCCGACAGAAGACATTCAGATTTGGAGTTTAAGGTTGGAGATATGGTTTTTGTCAAGGTTTCTCCTCTGAGAAACGTTATGAGATTTGGCTTAGTGGGTAAGTTGGCATCGAGATTTGTAGGACCCTTCCCTATTACCGCACGGATTGGAAAAGTGGCATACAAAATTGATCTTCCAGATAAGTTTGCAGGAGTTCACGATGTTTTTCATGTTTCGCATTTGAGGAAGTGTCTACATGATTCCACAGTAGTAGTAGAACCCGATCGGCTAAGGGAAGTGGAGGTAGAGCGCGAATCACTTGTGCGTCGTACACCCACCCGTATATTGGAACACGACGTCAAGAGATTACGCAACAAGGAAGTTCGTCTAGTGAAGGTTCAGTGGGGAGACGACCCCAAGGAGTGCACATGGGAATCTGAGGAGAGAATTCGAACTTCTTATCCTTTTCTATTTGAAGGTACACTTCAAATATCCTATCTTTGATCTTTGATCTTTGATTTTTCCTTAGTTAGGGTCTTTTCATTAATTTTTAGGTGAAACCTATGGATGGTAGCTTGGTTGTAAACATGTCATTAGGGCATGTTATGTTTGATAGATGAAAATGATTGCAAGTGGATGCCAATGTTTGCAAATGGTGCATTGCATGCACTAGATAGATATTTATTAGGATAATCGGCCAACTAGGTACATACACTTGCATATGCGTGCCTGTTATCTATTGAATTTGCACATGGTTGTATATATACATACATACATACATACATATATATATATATATATGTATATATAAATGGATGTTGCATATGGATAATGCATTTGGGTGAATGATTGAAACATACATATAGAATTATCAATTATACTAGGGTAATTGCATATATTTGGTTGCATGGAATAAGCATACTTGCATTACACGAGGTCAACTGAATCAGTAGACCGACTACCTTTTTGCATTAGGTAAGTTCATTGCATTTCACTTTGCATAAATCATAAATTGTATTAGTTAAAAATAAGGACAATGGTAGAAATGGATGATGGTTGAGTAGATGGATGTAGTTTTTGGATGTTGGTTGTTAATTACGTTCTTCCGTCTTTGGAGATTTCGGGGACGAAATCCTTTAAGGGGAGGAGAATGTAACACCCCGATATTTTACGGGAAATATAATTAAAAGGAATTAAAAGCGCATTTGGTATAGTGGTAAAGGTGCATGTTGACTTCCTTAGTGACCATGGATCAAATCCCGTTGTCGCCCAAAATCTAGAGCGATGTTTTTTAGCTGGTTCATTTCTAGTGATTTTCCTACGTATTTCAGCGCTGTTTCAGATATGTGGCGGCTTCCCATTAACTCCAGTGATGTAATATGATGAGATGGCTAAATTTTATTAGTTGAGTGATGTGTATGGGCTAGAATGGATAACCATTAAGTGTATGAAAGAACCAGATTTAATCTAAAATAATTTAATGGATTATATTCACTCAAACAATCTATAAATAAACCATCTAACCTAAACCTAATCTCTTATTCACCCGTCGCCATAATTCTACAGTAAAATTAGTGTGTATTATTCTTCCTCCTTTTCTCTACTAAATAAACAAATCTCTACCAAATTAAATTATCTATATATATTCAAGCAATTTTGGGAATTTAGAAGAATCAAAGGGAGAAAGATTAAAGCAAAGTTTTTTTCAAATTTAAGCAAGCTCAAGTGCTAGGTGAGTGGGAATTAATATGAAATAGAAAAATAAAGTAGTTCAATTTTAGTTCTTTTCTAGCACGTTAATATGAATTAATTTCTGTTATTAATTGAGAATAGATGTAAATTATTGCAACTTCGTTTTCTTCTTCCACTTCTCAAATCTAATTCATGTTGGGTTTAAAATATAGGACATATAAATTGTCTATTCACGTTTTATGGTATAAATAAGATTGAAATTCATGTAAATTATTGTATCTTCTTCTTCCACTTCTCAATTCTAATTCATGTTTGGGTTGAAATTTGAAACAAACAAATTGTTATTCACGTTTCATGGCGTAAATAAAATTGGTTTAATTAAATTGAATTAGAATTGTTATTCAATTTCTAATGGTAGAACAGGTTAGTTGAATAAATTCAGAATATGTTACTTGAATAAAATTATGGTTTCGATTGATATAATTACAAAATTTTGAATATGGTTTTGGAAAAAAATTGGGAAGTCTAATTGGCATAATTGTTTGTTTAATATGTGGCCTAAAAATGTAAAAGTGGAATTTTGTGTAATTAAATGGTTTGTGGCTATTGGATAAAAAATTTATACAGATTAAATCTCTAAAAGGAGAACATAAATTAGGGTGGAAAAAAATGTAAATTAAATGGACCCTAAAGGCTAGTGTAAATCTGTAACAAAATGGCACAAAAATTACAGACAAACTATACGGACTGAATGGACGTGAAATTGAAATACCATTTATGTAAGAAAAAAGGAAATTGTGAAATAACCAAATCGAATGTAAAAATGACCTAAATCAGATTAATGGAAATAAACAGCATGTAAACTGTAACAGTAAAATTAATTAATCTGGAAGCGATTTGGTAGGCAGATCTTGTAAAGGTCTGGATAGGTGTTTCATGCAGTTAATACCAAAATATAGTTTTGGCTGTATGTACTAGGAGCGGGCAAGTAGGTTCGCAAGGATGTTCGTTACCTTTCATAGGTTGCTAGTATGTAGGATAGATAACATCCGCAATCATAGGCTTCTTCAGGCAGATCGATGCGGACGGAACATGACAAGTGTGCTCTGACGTAGGCTTCTTTAGGAAGATCGTTGGTGGATTTTGCATAGCCGACCCAACCGTGGGCGCTCTTTCGGAGGATCGACACTTTGGATAGGGGCATGTCCACGTTGGTGACCGAGGAGACAAGAGGATAGGAGTCCAGTTTAGCGGAGCCTGAGCGCAACTTCGAGGTCCTACGAGGTTGTTTGAGTCAGCGTTGGTCAGACGTAAGAGGCATTTAGTCACAGTGCACGAGTGAAGAGCATGACTTTCACGCTGTAGCACTGGACAGGTAAGGACAACAGGTCCAACAGGACGATTGACGTTTAGTATTACTGTATGGTTGACTTCCCTAGAGTGACCAGGGACTTTAGCTTCTTAGGAACTATATCTAAGAAGGATTCACTGCATTATATTATTCACCCTCTGCGATATCCAGGGAAGACCTGGAATTAAACTGTTTTACTCTTTCTGCTTCATTTTATTTCTCATTCACTAGACTTTATATCTGACCCATTCCTGTTTTTCCTATTTTCCCCAAATCACAGGAGGATAGGTCTAGGTTGCATGTCTTTGCAGCTTGGAGAGTCATTGGAGTAGTTGTTATCTTCAGCTTTTGTTTCTTTTGTTTTATGTACTTCGTTTCTCTTTTTCTGTACTTTACTCTATATATGGGGACCTATATTGTGAACTTTGTTATGTTTAATGTTTTGGTGGAGACTACTTGGTACTTTTGGTTTCAGAAATAAATTTGAGATAATGTTGTTTTTAATGAAGCTGTTTTGCTATTAATTTATAATTAGTGAAAGTTTTCTTCCGTTGTAATATTTTAATCATTTTATGTTGTTGCCTTAGTCTCTGTGCTATGTTATAGATTTTTATTTCACCCGACCACCCGTGCTTCTAGTTATGTCCAATTTTCGGGGTGCCTAGAGGTGCAGGGTGTCACAAGTACATGGTCTGATTCCTTGCTCTCGGTATCCCCAACTATCCTCGATAGTAATATTATCGATGTGCATAGGATTACACTCATGAATAATCCAAGCGATCGATAATCACATAATGATCCTCTAGGCTTCAGCCTCATAGTAATTGACTTGGCTCTCAGCCACTGAAATAACCATACGGTGTATCCGACCTTTAATAATCCAATCAACTCTCAGTATTGTAGATAGTCATCTGAACTCTCAGTCCTATGTGCTCTTAGTACCATATATAACTATTTCGACATTGGTCTCAACGAATGATCTGATTGAATCTCAGTCGTATACATAATGATCTCATAGGTGAATTAGTATGTGTCTATAGCATCTCATCGATAATAACCATATGAGAGACTGACAGCTCTCAGCCTGCTTCAGGAGCCTTCCTCACATGCTCTCATCGCTACTCTTATGGTTTTAGTTAACTCGATGACCATCATGATCTAATATCCATCAAGTGCAAGACTACGTTATGAGATGGTCACAACCTTGCAAGTGCCATAAATGGTAACAAACTACTGGCCTATGTGACATGGGGGTAGTGGCTCTTAACCATACGCATCAAAAAGGTATGTTATGGATTTGAGGAGCGACCCCACAACACACCACTATGATGGATACTATCCTAATCTGGTTTACCCCATAGCTAATAATATGAGTATATATACAATAAGTAGACACACTTATGGCTCTCAGCCTGCTCACTCTTAATTCACAACATGGCAAAAATAAATACCCCATATAACTTAACCTTGTAAGGGTGACGCCTACTTACAAAAAGTAATTGAACAAATATTAACTCAAACGTCTCATGCCACCTAGTGTTATTCACTCATTTACTCGATGCTTGTAAACTACACTCTATAATATTCTATACCATGAGTCAAAAAAGTAGTCAGAATAATATTACCAAATGTCCCATACCAAATGATATCACTAATCCGTTTACTCAAAATTCTCGCCATATAGACCTTCACACGATAATATTCTATGTAGCGAGTCCAATGAATAACCGAAGAAATATTAGCAAAAGTCTCATACCAGACGGTATTACTACTACGTTTATTCAATATTCTCATAACATAGAAAATGTGATCAAACATGGCAAACAATTCATTTAGAAAAGGAAGTTTGATTTATAGAAAAATATTTTAAATGATCCGAAAGCCTTTATACTCTTTAAAAAGTTAAAATGTTATTTTTTTTCCATTTGTATAAAATGAAAATAAGTATTTTAATCCTTACAAATAATTTCCAAACCTTTTTTCTATAATTTAACATCTTAGAAACCTCTTATGTAACTAAATATTACTTATAAGGATCATTCCATAATTTTTGTAACTAAACAAAATTTTAATTGAATTTATAAACTCCAAAGCAATTTCCTTTTACTTCAAACTCATAAAATATTTTTTTTCAAAACTCTTGTTGTAACAACCTCGAATTTCACCGCTTTAATTTGGGAATATATAATTAATTTTAAATATTCAAATAATAGGTTTTATAATTTAAATAAAACTCTTTTGAATAATGAATAATGATGGTGAAATATTTTTTCAAATTAGTTTACAAAAATATATGGTTCGAAGAAAAATAAAAAATGTGACTGTAATTCATTTTTCGAATTTTCAACTTTTCGTCGAATAAAAGTTATCGAAAATGTGTAAACCTTGTTAGTAAGAGTATACACTAGTTAGAATATTTATATATGTATTAGTGTAAATATATGCATACTTAAGTATATAATGTTTATAAAAAAAGAGATGCTTTAAGAGACATGAAGTGACACTTTGGCAACTTAAGTACAAAAACATGTTTAAACATGTTAGCAAAGCAAAGGGAAAGGGGACAAGCTTGTGGGCTGAGGTAAATGAAGGTGAGGTGGCTTGGTGATGTGGCAAGAGGAGGTGGAGGGTAAAGGACCAAGGGCATTAGGGTAATTTACTTTGTTTCTTGCTTATAAATGCCCCTTTCATTTCTTCAATTTTTCCTTCTCCTACTTCTACCATATATTTCTCATATCTTAACCAAATGGTGGTTTTCTTTTTTAAAATCGTAGAAAATTTCAGTGGTTACAACTTTTATGTGTACCACTTCTTCAAATTTTAAGCATAACCATGTCCAAATATCATTTCTTTCAGACTCATTTTCGGACCCGGATTTTCAAGTACGAAAATATCTCTTCTTCTTTTGATCAAATCTCCCTCAAAAGCGATCCAAATTGAGTGATTCCTTTTTTACAATTGTAGAAAATTTGATTTCCAAGAACTGTCCTTTTGACAACTTTCCCAAGTTCCGTGAGTAACCTGTCCAAAAATCAGTTGGAAAATGATCTATTTTTGGGTTTGATTTTGTGAATTCGATGATGATCTGAAGTCCCTAAACCTTTCAAGGTTGAGCTCCACCACCCTTAGACCGTGTTCACCATATCTCGGTTGAACCATAAAGCCAACGAATCTTCATTTTCAAAGCATAGAGCTAGGTCAAGACAAGTTCGGAGTGGTTTGGTAGCTTTTGAGTGAGTATAGCTTACTAATTCATTTAAAAGTTTTAACTTTAAATATGATGCTTACTTTAATAATGAAATCATTGTTGATGATTTTTAAATTGATGTTGTTTAAAATGTTTACATATATGGTTGATGTGATGTTTGGTTCGACTTAGAGATCAAAGTTGAACTGTGTGTATGGATAGGAAAGTTATGTTCTTTGCTTGGTTATGTAAATCATGACATGTATATGTGCTATATTTGTATTGTATATGCTAAAAGTTAGCACTTGAGTACGAGATTATATGTAAGATGAAAAATTAGTATTTGGAATCGTAGTTGCGACATTGAAATCCTTTGATTTTCGAAAACTTATTTTCCTTGCTTACATTTAGAAATGTTTTCATTTAGTTTCAAAAACTTTACTTTATTTTTGTCAGAACTTTTCTAAGTATATAAAGTATGTTAAAGTACAAAAATAAGAATTTTGAAGCTAATCAAAATAAAGGTTTAGGTTTCGAAAACCATTGGCCGTATAGCGATAGTCGCTATAAGTGCAGTTCGTGGAAACGAACTATTTTTGAAATCTAAAAGTGTTTTCAACTTAAATATCTTTGAAAAGAGTTTTCAAAACATATTTTAAGTAATTATAAATAATATTTATTTATTTATTTAATGATTATTTATTAATTTATTTAATTAATGTAATTAGTACTTAATCATTAATTAACAGGGTATTTAACACTTAAGTGTTAATCAAGGAAGTTAACTATTAATTAGTAATAAATTAAAAGTTAATTATTATCTAATTTATTATTTAAGGATTAATTAATATTTAATTATTAATTTATGATTAATTGTTATTTATTTATTAAATAAAGGATTTTATTAATTTTAATTAAGTTTTGATTAAGATTAATTTAATTACTAATGAAGGTTTAATAATTATTTAATAACTAATTAAAGATTAATTATGGTTTAATTATTTATTTAAAGATTAACTATTATTTAATTATTTATGTAAAAAATAATTATTATTTAATTGTTTATTTAATAGTTAATTATTGTTTAATTAGTAACTAAAAGTTTAGTTATGTTTAATAAAAAGTTTAAATGTTATATATTACTTATATAGGAAAGGAGAAACCACACTTTTGCAAGTAACAACGTTTTGACAACTGGCGCTCAATTTCCATTTCCAAGTGTCACTCAACTGATTACTCCTTTACATCGCAACAATTCGTCAACCAATTGTCTTCCTTCTTTTTCAGTTACTATAATCCCAACGGTTAAAAAACCATCCACCTTCCTCCTTCGGTAATAATTCTGTCTGATAATTTAATTAGAGATTTAGCGTTCATCTCTCCAATTCTTCTTCTCGATCTGGTTCTGCTCTTCTTTATTCCTATAACTATCTTCATTCTCCTATTTCCTCTCTTGCCACTGGTCCACTCTTTTTGTTTCTTCCATTTTTCCTTGAATTAAAGCTTAAATCTGATATACTAGTGTGATTGAGTTACACTATAGTACATTTTATAAGTATTCATATTTATATATCTTTCGTCAGTAAGCCAAAAGTAAACTGTTTTCTGTCCCAGGGGAGAGAACGAACAAGTGATTTACGCTTCAACTTCGCTTCCTCTCTTTTAAAGTCCAAAACCGTTTCTGATGATACCAAATCAGAAGCCGATACAACCCAACCTGTACCGAGATTCAGAAAGGAGACGCGTCATTGTCGATTTTGTCTCCGTCTTTGCACTCGATTTCGCTTTGGAGGTCTAGCAAGATCTGGAATTCGTGTGTGCTAATGGCAATTTCGAGGTTACGATCTACAAAATCATATGTCGATAACCTAAAACATGATTTGGGTAAGATCTACTTTCAACTTTTGGATTTGGTTCAGTATATACTAAAATTTTACTATCTCAAATTTGTGATAGTAAATTTGTGCATTCAGCGGAAGTGGAAGTCCAAATAAATTAATTTAGGTACAGATCACGCCGAATCCTAAAACCGTAACATGCTTTAATAGAGTTGATTACTATTTTTTCCTCTACCACAGGGATAACTGTGATAATAAACAACAATCAATTGTCCTGATTTTATCAAATGTTTGAATTGTGCATTGGAAAATTCATGCAAGTGCTCTTAAATTTTGTAACATAAATGATATTTTATATTGGGACGAGGATGGTCTAACTAACTATAGGTCATGTGTTGTACTATGTGTAAAAGGTGAGGAAAAAAAACCACTTAATGTTTTATGTTCATCGACACTCAAGATATATATATAAATAACTTTAAAACTATCTTTTTAATGGTTAGGCAATAAAAAATGAATCAAACAACTTAACAAAAATAAATTATAGATCACTGATGCTAATAAGAAATCATGCAAACTGATTGTTTTTTTCATCATTACAACGATTTTTTACTTCAACATTCCATTTTCTAAAGCAAGGCTGTACTATAATAACATATATAAAAAGCTCATGTAAGCAATAAATTTCCCAAACATATACAGTTTGTAGTGTAGGCCCAAAAAGCCTAGATAATCAGCCTTTTATCTTAGATAAAAATCCACCTTCTATAAGTACTATTTCCTCACTTGATGTAATTGATTTGAGTGGCCAACCAAACAAAAAAATAATGAGTTGGTTTTTATGAGAAATAAAATTTTCCTGATAATTTCGAAACTGAGTACTGAGTTAAATTACATGATATCATCTGGACCTATCCAAAGAAACATATGTTATGCATCTTGAAGTTCTTAAACTAAATAAGACACATTGAACACCCTCAATATCCAATATCTTTAAATAAAACATCGTATTTGTATACATGTTGAATATCTGTGTGCGTAGTATATCCGATACAAAATAACCTTGCAACATGTATTGGAGTAATTTCTTATTTGTAATTTTGTGAGGATTTGAAGTTGTTTTGTAAGTTTTTGTTTTAACAAGTTGTGCTATACTAAAATACATGTAAAACGAATTTTTTTGGCTTACTAACTTTGTTCTGCTATCCTTTTTGTTCGGTTTAGGATAAATATATGTGAAATCAAAGGAATTAAACACCAGTTATATGATGGAAATTATTATGTACTCCATTGAAATTTTGTTGCAGACATGGATAATCGAGCTTTGTTACACAATGCTTACATTGCCCTTGGCAATGAAAAATGTAGGTTAGTTTTGGATATATTTAACCATCGTTTGTTATTTCATTGTTATCCTATGCATATTGAGCATTTGTCTTTTGAATGAACTATCATTTTAGTTTCTGCTGATCAGAATTTCCTCACGTCAAAAACTACGCCACTTCTAAAGACAGATCAAAGTCAGTTCCTAATTTTGCTTATTAATACTCATGTCAAATTACTACCTATCTTGATTTAAATGGATGATACGTAATAATATATTCTTATTAAATTTTAGTATAGTTTACTTGCATATGAGTTTCACTACCAGCTTATTGTGCAATGTGTTTTGCAACTTTTCTTTTTCCTTTTTGTTTAAATTTTATCATTTATTGCTACGTTTTCATGGTACAGTTGAATTGATTTAGTTTCAATTTTGTAAGGCTATATAATAAAGAAGTGGATTATAAATTTCACTAATATATCCATGCACAAAAATCAATACAATTAATATTCGTTGCTTCATGATGTATGCGCTAAGTACTTTTTTCTATTAGAACTAATGTACACCCACTCCTTGCGAAACTAGCGGTCAATTTATGGAGAACGATGGAAATGTAATGATGCAAGAAGTGTTTACTATCATATTTTGAGTTGCATCTAATATGGCAATACCTCACATTTATCATTTCTGATGTTTTCTTTTAAATGTATGTAAGAATTGCATATTTTCAGTAATGTTGACCAAAATCTCAGTATTTTTGTTATCCGGGTTTTGGTTTTTTGCATAGGAAAGTTTTAATCATGTCAACAATCAAATAATTGGAACAAGGTACTTTAAATAATTCGCGGTGCTATGTAGGTACCAGTTAGACTACATTCTTATATATATATATATATATATATATATATATATATATATATATATAATGCATTACTCATTAGGAATGTATTACATATACAAATGTTAATACTATGCCCACTCACCCATCCATTACATAAGGTGGATTCTACTTCCACCACTATTTTTTTTATTTAACTCACCCAACACATCATGTGCACTGAGGAGTAAAAGAGTTTGTTCACATTTACAGATCCACATATATTGCTTTCAATATAACATGCATCAGATGAATTTACATGATAGATTAATGGATTTTATAGGGATACCACTGACACTATCATTAGGAAGTAGGAAATACAAAAGTAAGATATGTGTACATATTATATGCAATAAATTGATTGGTACATATTTATTTTCGTTGAAACAGTTATTCATTTTTTTGGGAATTTTGATGCTCATGTATGGATTATATCATATTTTTAGCAGGTACCCAATAATCCTACAGGCTTGCTACTAACAAATCAAACTTAGAATTATATTAAGAAACTTTGAGCTATTATATTTTTATTTATAATGCTTATTACAACAAAAAAGAGTTGATTAATATTTGGGTGTTTATATTGAATGTGTTAAAACATAAATGCTATTATCATCAACACATTAGTTTTAATATATTAAAAGCAGGGGTCATCTACACAGTTTGTGGATAAAAATTACATATGATGTTATCAATTATATTTTACTTGCCTTTCTACTTTGTACGACTGTGTTAAAATTAGTTTTCTTATAAGTTCCTATATTACACTGTATATATAGGAACTGGAGGTGGGATGAACTTGAGAAAGGGCGTTGATGCATCAGGGAGGAAACCCAAGGTTCATTCATTGATTATTTTTGTCAATATTTTGTGCAGTTCTTACCAGTAATCTGGATTTGCATGTAGTAAAAGGAAAAAGGTCAAACTGATACTATTATACCTTTAATTTTTTATATAGGGAAAGGGAGTTTACCAATATGCTGACAAATATGGTGCAAATGTTGATGGCTACAGGTGCGGCATAACTTAAACAATACATCGTCCAGAAGATACACATATTTTGATTGGGTGATATAGAATATAATCTAATTTGACTTATGTCTATTTTTGAAACATGCAGTCCAGTCTACAAACAGAAGAATGGGCAGCTAATGGTGATGTTTACACTGGAGGTAGGAACACAATTGCAGTTCACTTTAAAATTGAAGTTTGATGTATATTTTCTTTTTGTTAACTGCAGACCAAGTTGTAGTTGATAGAAGCAAATTATAGTGGTTGAGTTCTAAAAAATAAGGTTTGGTAATGCAGGAACGACTGGCCTTTTGATCTGGGCGGCAACTCTTGCTGGAATTCTGCTTGGTGGTGCTTTATTAGTTTACAGATGTTTGGCTTTTCAACTGACAAGGTACTACTTACTACTGACTTACCGTACTGAGTATAACAGTACCTGTGTGCTGTATTAGGAGGTGGCTATTATGACACAATATAAAGCATAAAATGGAACACAATAGAATTTGATCTTTAGATTTAGGGGTTGAATTCGGGAATGATCTAAGATTGACATATCTTTTGCCATCAATTGTGTGGGACCAAATAAATTTTGCATTTCCTTCAGTACCAACATTTACTATTTGGTTGTAGCTTCACAAACGATTAACTACTGCAGTTCGTTTACAACAAATTACAATGGGCATCATACATATGTTTGTTTATAAGTGATTATGAATATCATAATAAAAGCTTACCCTACAAAACACATAATCCCATATATCTTCCGTAACGTCGCAAAGATTCACAATTTTGAATTGCAGAATTACCCGTGTGCTCCTATTTTTCTTACTTTCCTGTCGTTATTGCAAGTACATGGCAGCAAATTTATATGTTTTATATTAATATGCAACTCATATCCTGTTGCATTATAAACACTATATTTTACTATCTCAAATCCTTTTCATTTTCCTTCAGAAGCTCGGTTCGAATTCAGACCTTCTAACAACGACCTAATCAACCGAGGGAAAATAATGACTACAGGTAAAATTTTTGCATCAGCCAGACAATTCATTAGCTCAACAGCCCATAGTGAAGTCACCAAATGAGGCAAAATGAGTTGCAGCTGCACAAATGAATACTGAGTAAAGCAACATAGAAAAATTTACTTACAGTCGTATATTTAGAGCTGGACAAATGAATTGGAGATAGCGAATAATGTGAATATGGTCTTCCGCCTATATCATAATGATGTCTTCATCTCTACCACTCAGATCCTATCCAACGGTTCAGAATAGTGTATGCGGTCATCCTGAGACCTTAGCAGTTTGGGCCTCTTTCTTTTAGCCCACTTAGACCTGTTTATATACCAGGTCTTCTGTACAGTTTTAAACAGAGAAAATATATCATCTTGTAATAACAGATCAGTGTATCAATACTTTCAATTCAATAAAAGCTTTCAATTCATTCTCTTCAAATATCATCTATCTCATAGTGAAAACTTAACATGGTATCAGAGCCTCAATGCTTAACAGCGAAATCTTAGGATACAATTTTCTCATCAGAAAAATTTCATCATCTGAGCCATCACCACTCATCAGAAGACAGAGCCTCATCATCTGAGTGGGCAGATTCAACCAAGAAGAACAAGTGCCGTGCCTGAGCTCTAAAGAACTAGGCTGCATCAGGTTCTTCTCGTCAAATCTTGAAAGAAAAAATCAATCAAAGAAAACCCAGAAAACAGACAAAAGAAATCAAGAATCAACTCAAAATCTAAAGAAAATGCCCACCAGCAAGACTCATCAGAGTTTTAAGCAAAAGAAGGTTCTCATCACCTAAATCTTGCAGTAGCATCAAACCTGGTTGTGAGCAATTCCTGTTTGCTAATTCTTAATCTTGTCTTTGATTGATTCTTTCCTGTTTTTCTGTTTCTGTTTTTCTCCTGTTTTTCTGTTTGATTGATTGAGTATAACTTGAATTCATCATGGCTGATGATTCAACCTCTGCCTCAATGTGACTGATAATCATGAATCCCATACTACAGTTGAAAAACTTGTTAACACTGTAGTTAGCCCTCAAACCAATCTTGTTACTGCACACTTGAGCGAAGATAACTATCTTCTCTGGAAATTGCAGATTGAAACTGCAATCCAAGGATATGGACTTGAGGGTCATATTCTTGGAACCATTTCAATTCCTCCCAAATATAAAACTGTCGAAGAAAACAAAACTGTTATTAATGAGGAGTATACAAAATATCACAGACAAGACAGACTCATTTGTTCTTGGCTATTGTCATCAATAAACACAAAACTATTATCTCATGTCATTGGATGCAAGACAGCAAATGACATATGGTCAACAATTGAAAAGGTGTTCAATACTCAGTCTGCAGCTAAAGTGATGTATCACAAGAGACAACTACACAGTATGAAAAAAGATGGCAATACTATGAGAGAATATCTTTTTAAGGTAAAAGCCACCTGTGATCTCTTGGAGGCTGCAAACCACAAGGTCTCAGATTCAGAACAAATTTTAACCATTCTAAATGGATTAAGTGAAGATTATGAGTCTGTAGTTGCCGTTATTGCATCGCAAAAGGAGTTACCATCTGTGGATGATGTTTACTCTATATTACTGGCCCATGAAGCCAGAATAGATATCAAGAAACCACAAGACTCCGACTTCTCCATCAACTACACTACTAACTCCAAAAACAAAGGTCAAAGTAATAACAGGTCTGATCAAAATATACAGAGAGGAGGAAACTCTAATAGATCTAGAGGTAGAGGTAGATGGAATAATAATAACAGACCCAAATGTCAGATTTGCGAAAAGGTGGGTCACACCGCAGTCAAGTGCTACTTCAGGTACTCAAACCAGACCAGTGGTCAAAGGAGCAATAACCCAAGTGCTAACATGGCTCAAGCTAACTCAGAAACCCAGACAGGTGGTGAAAAGAATCATAACTCGAATGATACAGCAAGGCCAGAAAGCACTCAAGATGACTGTTGGTACCCAGACTCTGGAGCAACAAACCATATTACAAATAATCTTGATAATTTGAATCTTGGCAACAGGGAGTATAGAGGTAAACAGTCAATTTGCATGGGAAATGGTAAGTGTATCAATATTACTCATATAGGTAATGCTTATATTAATGGTAAAAAGCAACTGTTTCTACATAACTTATTAAGAGTACCCAGAATAAAGAAAAACCTCATCAGTGTATCTCAATTTGCCAAAGACAATAAAGTTTATTTTGAGTTCTATCCTACATATTGTTTAGTCAGAGACATACTGACAAAAACCATTTTGTTGCAGGGTGATGCTGAAAAAGGACTCTATAAATTCAACTCTGTCAATAGCAATGTGTCCTCTGTCAACCAAAAGTACTGTAACATGTGTGTGGAGCAAAACTCCAAAAATGTATTTGATACATGGCATTACAAACTTGGTCACCCAAATGTGAAAGTTGTAAAGCAGGTTCTTAATGAAAATAGAATATCTTTTGATAATGTCTCATTACCCTATGTATGCACATATTGTCAAATGGGCAAAAGTCATAAATTGACATTTAATGAGTCTTTAACTACTTACTCAAAACCCTTAGATCTGGTTGCTATAGACTTATGGGGACCAGCACCCATATGTTCTGACTTCAAATATAAGTACTATGTTTCTTTTGTTGATGCACACAGTAGACACACATGGATTTACTTTTTAAAATCCAAGACTGAAACATATAATGCTGTTATAAATTTCATAGTCATGGCTGAAAAGCAAACTGGCAATCATATTAAAGTAATACAATCAGATGGGGGAACTGAATTTAAGACTCTTAGTGATTACTTTAGAGGGAAAGGAATAGTGCATAGAATTACTTGCCCCTACACTTCTGAACAAAATGGCTTAGTTGAAAGAAAACATAGACACATAGTTGATACTGGGCTCAGTTTGTTAGCTCATGCTTCATTACCACTAAAGTTTTGGCCTGAGGCTTTTAACACTGCAGTGTATCTCATTAATAGATTACCTACAAAGGTAATAGGTGGAATAAGCCCAGTAGAAAAACTATATGGGATTAAACCCGACTATCATAGCTTGAAAACCTTTGGATGCTTATGTTTTCCTTACTTAAGACCCTACAATGCCAACAAACTTAACTTCAGATCCAAACCTTGTACCTTTCTTGGATATACTACTAATCAGAAGGGTTACAAGTGTTTGGACGAAAGTGGAAGAGTTTTTATCAGTAGACATGTTGTATTCAATGAAAATGTCTTTCCTTACAGTAATTCAGAGATAAAGACAACCAATAAAGTATACAATCCAAAGGTTTCAATACCTGACTTACCAATTTATCCTGAATATGAGTCTCAGAATGAAGAGGTGAGGTCTACTAGAGATCACCATACTCAATCCACTGAATCTAGCCAACATAACTCTGAGTGGACAGGTGATCCCAGTCATGCCATTCACTCTCCTGCTCAAATAGAAAGTGAAGAGAATCAGACAGAAGAGGATGTACATCAGAGTAATACAAGGGACATGTCTAGTCAAGCAAATGAAGAAAGCTCACCTGATACTGAAACTCATACAAATCCCAGTCATCCTATGATTACCAGGGCTAAAAGTGGTATTTTCAAACCCAAAATATACAATACCAGCATAACCTTGCATGAGCCAGAAACATATGAGCAAGCTGCAAAAAACAAGAACTGGACAGCAGCTATGGATGAAGAATACAAAGCACTGATAAATAACAATACATGGAGTCTTGTGTATCCTCCCAACAACAAAAACATAGTTGGATGCAAATGGACATACAAGTTAAAGAAAAATCCTGATGGCTCAATTAATAGATATAAGGCAAGGCTTGTTGCAAAAGGGTATACTCAAGAATATGGTTTTGATTTTAAGGAGACTTTCTCCCCCGTAGTTAAACCAGCCACTATAAGACTTATCCTCACCATTGCTCTACATAAAGGGTGGCACATAAGACAATTAGATGTCAACAACGCATTTTTGAATGGGATCTTACAGGAAGATGTATATATGCAACAGCCACCAGGATATGTCAAACAGGCTAACTATGTGTGCAAGCTAAACAAAGCCATATATGGTCTAAAACAGTCTCCAAGGGTCTGGTTTGATAGACTAAAGGGAGTATTATCAGATATGAAATATCAGTCTATCAAATCAGACAACTCTCTATTCGTTAAAATCAATGACTTAGTGACTGTTTACATACTAATATACGTTGATGACTTAATTATTACAGGAAGCAATAATGAAGAAATCAGCAATGTCATCAACTATCTGAACAAGGAGTTCTCAATTAAAGATCTAGGGGACATCAACTACTTCCTGGGTATAGAAGTAGTGAGAAAGGGAAATTCTGAACTAATGCTATGTCAGAAAAAGTATATTCAGGAACTACTCATCAAAACAAAAATGGTGGATGCAAACCCACAGCCAACTCCTATGATCAGCAACCATCAACTATCTAAAAACAGGGGAGAAGCCATACAAAATGCTAAACAATATAGAAGTGTTGTAGGAGCATTACAATATGCTACTATAACACGACCAGACATTGCTTACAGTGTTAACAAGGTTTCTCAATTTATGCAGGAACCACTGGACGAACACTGGAAGGCAGTTAAGAGAATATTGAGATATCTCAAAGGAACTCTAAGCTATGGACTACTATTCAAGACATGCAACAACTTAAATATCACTGGATACTCAGATGCAGACTGGGCAACAGATCCAGATGACAGAAAGTCCGTCAGTGGATATTGCATATATATCGGAAATAACCTAATATCATGGTGTTCAAAGAAACAAACTACAATATCCAGATCTAGCACGGAGGCAGAATACAGAAGTATAGCTAATGCCACAGCAGAAATCATGTGGTTACAGTCCATATTAACAGAACTAAGAATAGAGAATACAGCAAAACCAGTGCTATGGTGTGACAATCAGAGTGCCGTGTTCATGACTGCTAATCCAGTATTACACTCGAGAACCAAACATATCGAAATCGATATGCTCTTCGTTCGCGAGCAAGTTCAAAGAGAAAAACTTCAAATTAATCATATACCTGCCACTTACCAGAGGGCAGACACGCTCACTAAAGCCCTAAGTCCAAAGAACTTCACAAGGTTCAGATCTGACCTTCATGTTGAAAGCATCGAAGAGAAGACTACCAACAAGGACTCTGGCACAAAGAGCTTCGCAAAGTCCAGATCTGACCTTCAAATTGAAAGCGTCGAAGACAAAGCTGTCGACAAGGAACCAGACTCACGATCTCGGCACCAAAATCCAAATCTAGCAAAGAGCTTCGCAAAGTCCAGATCTGACCTTCAAATTGAAAACGTCGAAGACAAAGCTGTCGACAAGGAACCAGACTCAAAATCTCGGCACCAAAATCCAAATCGAAGAAGACAGAGTGTTGAAACAAGGGGCGATAAGATTATCTCAACAAATCGCCAACAAACCCTAACCCTAGCTGCTCGGGTTTGAGGGGGGCAATTGGAGATAGCGAATAATGTGAATATGGTCTTCCGCCTATATCATAATGATGTCTTCATCTCTACCACTCAGATCCTATCCAACGGTTCAGAATAGTGTATGCGGTCATCCTGAGACCTTAGCAGTTTGGGCCTCTTTCTTTTAGCCCACTTAGACCTGTTTATATACCAGGTCTTCTGTACAGTTTTAAACAGAGAAAATATATCATCTTGTAATAACAGATCAGTGTATCAATACTTTCAATTCAATAAAAGCTTTCAATTCATTCTCTTCAAATATCATCTATCTCATAGTGAAAACTTAACAGACTACTAATGTTGTTCAAATATATATCAGCAAATGACTCCTGATATTATCACATATTTTTGCACAAAGGGAATATTGTTCAAATTTGTACGCTTTACTTCTGATACTGTACGTAAAAGATATTGTACTGAGTAAATTGTACAAACATTTGCATGGAGGTGGTGTACAAATATTTGCATGGAGGTAGTACAATATTTGTACGTATATTTACATGGAGATGGTATAAATATTTGCATGGAGGTTGTACAATATTTGTACGTATATTTACATGGAGATGGTACAAATATTTGCATGGAGGTGGTACAATATTTGTTCAAATTTGCACGCTTTAAAATGCTACAGGGTAAAGGGTACAAATATATGTCACAGTAAACACTGATATTGTTCAAATTTTGACTCAAAATTGAATCGTGATAAGCAAAAGATTCGTGGAAGAACCACCGAGAAGAAAAGGAAGTAATCGTAGAGACAATTGACCACTGTGGGATATTACTTTTGTCTACCAAGTTGTACACTCTTTGCATTGTCTTTTTTGTTTTTTAAATACAATGTTTATTTAAGTTTAACTTTCTTTTCGATTTTAGTAAAAATAATAACACTCTGTTGTGTGTATTTTAATTTCCACTTAGTCGGTCTGCACATTTGTATTACTCTATATTTTTACAACTACCACTTTTTTTAACCACTTTAACCAGTAGGATTTTAATTTTAGTTTTTTCACTTTTTACGCTCTCCATATGTATCACTCTCTATTTGGTCATGACGCAATCACCGCAGTGAACTTTCACTCAATATCAACGTTCCCTTTATAGTCAACTGCCTGAAAGTTATAATTAATACATTTACCTTAATATCCTCTAACACATAACACTATCATATGTGTTATACTATAAAAACGCTAATTTGTCAAATAAATCAACGTTAATTGTGTGACAAGCATATAAAATACACTCATTGTTTCTATCATACACTGGTTCAATCGGGAACGTGTTTCAGTACACGCAAAAAAATAAGTTGTCTACTAATATATCCGGCCTATTCTATTAGTTCCCATCTCAGTGGTACTTCGACATGCATTCTCTTCATACTAACAAAAGATCCGACTAAAGTTATAAACAAACCACATCTACAACGATCCAACTTTTCGACCCTTAAATGTCGACACTGATACATTTATGGTATTCACGTGTCGAGTATTCAAGTGTCGGAAATATAAATTGTTAGGGTAAAATAAAGAGAAATAGAACAACATAGAAAGAACACAACGTTAGAATCTCACAGTGCAATGATAATATACAAATCCAAAAAAAACAATACATAAAGTCACTCCAACATACTAAACCTAAGTACTTTGGTTGAATAAAAAGTCGTTTTTCGATAAAACGATTTTTGGTCAAATTATCGATATTATATCTTCAAAGTATTTATTTTTGTAAAAAAAATTAAAAAACAAGTTTTGTTATCATTAATTATTAATTAAAAGGACTTTAATAAGGTCATAAAATCAAACTTATAATACTTAACCATTTTTCAAATGTTTGGATATTCAAAACGAAGTGTTCGAAATTACGGAATGTTACAACATGTGATTTATGTAATCCTCTATGTTTTTGTTACAAACACAACTGTTGTGTTACTGACTACATTTTAAAAAACATTGTGTAATCGATAACATGAACAAATTGAACAACTTAACTCTTAAGAGGCATTGAAAAATTCTATAACGGTTAACAATATCTACACAACAATCTTAATAACATATGAAAGAGAATAATATAACAAACCCCTATAACATACTACTACCTTCCACATCTGCCCGTGTGCGTAGCACGGGCCACACACTTGTTTAATTATTAAATAAAGTTTTAGAAGTTTAGACCACCTTATTTTTAAAATCATTTTTGTTTCAAAAAGCAACTCTCTTTTAAAGAATGTTTTAAATCCAAGGGATTTCTTTATCGATTACCTTTAAGTAACCTCAATCGATTATGAAACCTAAGGACATATGTTTAGCGGAATAAAATACCGTTCTACTAATTAAATTATAGTTGACATCTGTTTAGCAGAATAAATCACCGTTCTGCTAATTACCTTGTATTTGACATTTGTTTGGTAGAATAAGTCACCGTTCTACCACAGTTCACCAAGTAGATTATGTTGACATCTATTAGGAAAAATAAAAACTCATTCTGCCATTATATTAACTTAGACATGTGTTTAGCAAAACAAATCTCCTTCTGCTATTTTCATAACTTGGAAATTTACTTATATGATTGATTGTTATTGGCTGATTCCCTTATACATGTCCACTTGTTATGTAAATACCCATGTTATAACTTGAAAAGTAAACTCAGTAAAATGAAAACCATTGTGGTCACTAAGTTTCTTTCTGATTTTTAAAAACAATCATACTTTTAATAATGGTTTCAAGTTAAGTAATGATTTTAGTAAATGTGTTTTAAATAATCATTTTGTTTATCAAAAGGACTTTATTAAATGAGTTTATTAAAGGAGTTTTGTTTTAAATAAGGAATATTTATAAGAAAGTTTTATAAATGATTTTGGAGATTTATAAAGAGATATATAAATGGTTTTTATATTTACAAAAGAGTTTTGTAAATTTAACTTGGTGATTTATAAGGAGTTCTGTAAATGGGTTTGGAATTTAAGTAAAGGAGATCCATAAATAAAAGAGATTTATTAAGAGGATTTATAGAAGGAAATTTATAAAAGAATTTGAGATTGGATTTCTTTTAACTGACCTTCTTAATTCTAGTGGTATGGACATTCGTTCCGCACTTTAACACCGAAGGAATATTGTTTATCTTTATCTCTAATTTAAATAACATTTTTTTAATCCTTTGATATGAATTGGAAATGAGAAATCTTTCATAAATGTTTTGTGAATATACTTATGTCAGTGAGATAAGTATATGAATGTTTTTGATAAACACGTTTAAAAGAATGTTAAATAAATAAAAGATTTATTTGAAGCTTAGTGGTTGCTATGGTTAATTAAAGCTCTGAATTGATGCTTGTTTGTTTATTTGGTAGTTAAATAACCAACTATCAAATCTGGATCAAAATATAACTCCGAAAATATCTAGGAGAAACATGTGAGTTATATGGCACAGTCATCTTTGATGATGTTGTATTGTGCGTATAGATCTCATTTTGTTCTCCTAGAACAAATGATAGGGAGATCCTTCCACTTAAATGGTTAGGGGGTGGTCTCTACTCCTATGTATTGACTGATTATCTCCAAAAAATCTAGGGTTGAGTTTACTGGAACTATCAAAGGTTGTTTCGAGACCCAAGAACGTGATGAGTTTGGTGACTCTGAAGCAGAAAGCTGGAGAGTCTTTGAGGAATTTTCTAACGCGATTTAATGCGGCAGCAGCGTCAGTGGATCGACCAGATCCATCTATGGTCATGATGGCAGCTGTATCTGGAATATATGATGGTACGGAGTTCAAGAATTCACTAACTAAGGATCCACCTACGGACCTGGGAGAGTTTTATCATGAAGCCGAAAAGTTTTTGCGATTAGAGGATGCTCGTACGGAGAGAGAAGAAGAAATCGATGTTTATGCAGTTAGAGGCGGTAATTCACCTGAAAAAGGTGTAGAGACTGGTAAAGGGAAGCGAAAGGCTGAAGAAAATGATGACAGGTCAAAGCGGCAACGGAGGGAGCCGCGATTTACCACCTATTCAGAATTGAACGAGGGTTTGGAGCGAATCTACCAAGACACCCGAGAGCAAGTTGCCTATCGCAGACCAATGCGACGGGATCCAACTACCGACGAGAGAAAATCAGACAAATATTGTTTATTCCACGAGCTGAATGGACATAGAACAAATGACTGTAGACACCTGAAGGATGAGGTAGAAGGGCATATCAGGAACGGTAGGCTACTTCGGTATGTGAGAAGGCGAGCTCCAACGGTGGAACCAAAGCGGCCACCATCTACATCAGCCAGGGGTGACCCCGAGCCGGGGCACCGTATGGTTATCAATTGATTTAAATAACGATGAACAAGTCATAAACTTCTCACTAACAACATCAAACCATTTACACATGTATGAGATCGCGAACGATCCATAGGCATGCTCTGAATGATTATTGACTGTCTCGTAGTGAGAATTTACACTTTGACATCCTTGCTTTGCTTTTTGTTTCATGTTGATTTGGACATTTAGACTTTGTTTGTTTGGATATTTCTGTTATGGAATTCATGTGAACGTTAATTTGATATTTGCAATTCTGCAGAAGAAGTCACTCGCGTATGCTTTGGATCGCGAATGGTCCACAAGCACGCCTTGTATGGCGACGAACCGCCGCGATCGCTGAATCAGAAATTCACCCGAACGTGAATCTGACATCGATAATACTAAGTCCCCCTCGGGCACTCTCATTCGCCTCGAACGGTCACCGTTTGCCTCGAACGGCATCCGACCGCGAACGGTCACACTTCATCTAGTATAACAGTCGATCGCGAACGATCGCACTCTGCCTCGTGCGGTACCCGACCACGAACGGTCACAATTCACCCAATATGACATTCGATCGCGAACGATCACGTTTCTGCCTCGTACGGCACTCGATCGTGAACGATCACATTCTTCTTTCCACGCCACCCGACCGCGAACGGTCCCATTTTGTTATTTGCCGCGAACGGCATCCGACCTCGAACGGTCCCATTTTACCTCAAATGACATACGTTCGCGAACGATCGTCATTCATGGTCAGGAAAGACTATCAAGTTCTTTGCAGGTCGATGATAGGATATGAACATCCAGCTTATGGAACTACAAAACACACCTTCCTATCGCAAGGCATGTTTTGGGGGGCAAATGTTATCCCGCCTTTTGGCAAGGCCGTGACACCAAAAAGTTGACCGGGAAACTAAAGATAGCTCGTCGTAAAAGTTCGTTATACACTGTTTCACCATGGATATCGATGAATTTTGTCCAAGCCCGAATCAAGCTACAATTGATAGGACACGGCAAGCAAAGTCATGGGAGCCAGCGTTTCAAATTTCAGGTTAATCGGAGTTCGTATGAATGAGATATGATCGATACAAGTTAGAAAAAACATGCTGGTTCGTATCCATCAGTATTCGTATCGATTGGTTTCGTACCCATTGAAGAACCACGGTTCGTATCCATCAGGTTGGTGCGCTTCATAATCCATCAACCATACATAGTTCGTATCCATCGATTTCATATCGATCAGTGCAACATCTACTCGAATCCATCGGATTCGTATCCATCCCCAAGCACTACTTCGCATCGATCGACCTCGCATCCATCATCAGTGGCAAGTCACTATTTCGTGTCCATCAAACTTGCCCTGTTCTTATCCATTCGATTCGTCTCGATCCAGTTCGTATCGATCAATGATTCATATCCATCGGTTCAAACTGGTTCGTGGCACTTGATGCGAACAAGGCGAAATTCGTGGATACGAAGCGGTCAACTCAGAGCAAAGGGTGGATCGATGCAAGATATGCGCGCCACGTCGTCTCGAAGACACGTGCTTCCATCGATTCGAAGGCATGGATTCGAAGCAATCAACTCGAAACGAACAGCAAACCCGAAACCCTAACTCGTATCGATCATATCTCCCAATCTACAAATCCAAATGCTATGAAATTTTCACAGTAGCTTCCATACAAGGTAAAGAATGTTCCTGCCAAGTTTCAGCTCGATTGGACTAATCCTTGATGGATACGAAATCACTTCGTATCGATCGCAGATCGAGTCAAAACTTGGTGGGACCGGTCGCGTGGGCCCACTAACGTGCCAGAAAAAGTCTCCTGAAGTTTGGGCGAGATCTGGGCCTCCTACACCTATAAATAGCCCCCTGAAGCCTACAGAAAGGGGGGATTTTTTGCCATTCAGCGTCCAGACTCTGCCGGATTCAATCCTACACTTCAACACTACTGTTGTATTCGAATTTCAAAGCATTAATCCACTGCAACCTGCTGTAATCAGTTGTAATCATCAAGTGAACATCAATAAAATATAAAAATCATTGAAGTGGATGTAGGCCGGAGATAGCCGAACCACTATAAATTTCCTGTTCTTCTGATTTATTTCTGGGTTGCTGTTTATTGCTAGCTTAGATCTGAGATTTGTGTTTGAATAGTGCTTATTTGTATTCATACACTGGTGCTTTCACAACACTTGGGGTTTGTGACCATTTTTGGTGCAAACACTTTGGTTATGATATTGATTTCCATATGTTTTTTATTGCATGAAAATATTGAAACAAGTCACGATATACACGACATTGATTCACACGGAAAACACTTTCCAAAGTAAAATAAAATGTGATAAGGAATCATTTATACCTTTAAAAAATGTTTGAATATGCTTTAGAAATGATTCCTAAGTTTTTAAACTTGTCTCGAAAAAGTTTGGATATGAATCTCAAAATACGCCTAAAATTTGACGCGTCGCGTAACGGTAGTTCGTGTTTACGCGTCAAAAGTTCAAATGAACATACGAAGTGGAATATAGTTCGGAATTCTTCGAAGTAAGAATTTTCCGAATCCTTATATCCATGTCTTTCATATAAAGAAGGAAAATCAAGATTTCATCTTGTATATTTTGAAATATGTCAAAATCAATTTTCAAGAAAAATCCAGTTTTTGCACTAAATGACCAAAGCTGGAAATTGATAAAATAATCATTTTAAACATATGAAATAAATTCTAAAAATCTTTTAAAATGTCTTAAAAGTGATTTAAGTTGAAAATATGGTTTTCTAAATGATATAAAAGTTGTTTGAAGAATATAGTTTTTAAAGCACTTTTTGTAACACTATTTGCAACACTTTTCGCAACGCTTTTCAATAACTTTTGAAATAAAGGTTGAAACTTAACAATTCTTTAACAAACCCTTAGTAAATGTTTTTAAGTAAATAATAAAGCATTTCAAAAGAAATTTAAACAATTTAACATTATTTCAAAGATGGTTAAACAAATAATTAAGTGATTTAAAAAGGGAAAATGAGTATGCGGAAACGACTAGTACATCTGTCCCGCCTGTGAGATCTAAAAGTGAAAACAAGGTATGTAACTAAGGTTAGGGATGGAGCAACCAGTGCCCTGAACTTACCTGGCCTCGGTTTTCTCTTTTAGGCGAGGGGTGGAACATATCGAAAGGAAAGCCGGGATGCTCAACTTGGATTTTATAGAAATAATCTTCTTATACTCATTATTAAAATCCGAAGAGGGAACTTGTCTTATTAGTGGAATTTAAAAGGTGATCTCACCTTTTTTTCACCCATAGCACTCGTTGAATACAGAAGTTGATTTTGAATAAAAGTAGAATGATTTCTATAATCCTATTTTCTCAAAAGATACTCTTTAAAAATGATTTGAGAAATATTCAAAAAGAGGTTTAAATGATTCCTATCCGAAAACCACATAATTATATCATTTTTATCAATGATTGGATTTCGAAGGAACCGGGGTCGGATTTGGGTGATTCCTATCCGAAAACCACTTCGAACCAGTTTACATGTTCGAAGATTAAAAATGTTTGAAGACAGAGATATTGAGACGAATAATAACGATGGACTACTTGTTGATTAATTGGGGATAAACTCCCGATTCACTATATTATAGTAGTGGTCTCTTTGTTATGAAAAACCTCAAAACCACAAGGGCTTCTCGCCTAGTAATGGCCGAGGAAAGTACCTTCGATTTCGTTCAATCCTAGAACGAACTTGTATGGATAAATTTCTGACATTGCATTTTCTAAGATTATGTACATTGGTTTTTACAAACATACATCTGTTTGGTGGTAGAGAAGGCAATTTCTCTTAGCTTAACACCCTTCCTTGAGACATAAGAGCTCAAGGGTTGTATTTTTGTGAAAGGAAATTAGTAGTCAACGGAAATGGTGAATGTGGCATTCAAAAGTGATATGCGATATGTGAAAGGTAATCGTTGCCTCTTTGGCCTCATCAACCGGAAATGACCGAAACAGGGTTAGATGCAGCAAGGCTAAGTGGGTCATTCCCAATTAGGGTATGATCATTCCCTTCTAGATATATTTCTTCCCGCTATGACGTTCGGGATGTAAATTAATGTGGATGTATGCGAAGAGATCTCTCGGATAAAGGTCGGTAACGACCGGGGGATGACATATTCGGTACTACATAGTTAAGGAGGTAGGCTGATCTTGTGTTGGTAGAGGGCAGATGTTCTGTGCCTCGGGACGTCCATCTAGAGGTGTACCCATCGGAAGGTAGTCCCTTCACCTGGCCATTTATATGGAAATCCATTCTCCAATAAGAACCTTCAGACTTGATTGTAAACCAATTATGCTGGAATTTAATCGATGTAACAATTTCGGCTAAGATTAATAAGTTTATTTGCAAATGTTTTCAAAGAAAGTCATTAAAAATAATATTCCCAAATTTTACGTAATAAAGAGTTTTGGTTATCATAAGGTAAAAATCCGTTGCGTGTTTATGTGCGGCGTGGTCTTATGAGATACCTTTTATTTTCAAAACATCGTACTTTGAGTTCTCACACCAGTCCCATGACTGACCCGGAGTTTGTTTTTCCCTTTAAACTCTGGGTGCCCTATTTTTTTGGGCAGCCAAGTAGTCAGGATACCTTAGAAGCATTTTGGAGAAGTCTTTTGGAGCCATGAAGCTGAATTACCTTATGTAGATATCTACCCATTTTCCGCTGTGTTATGTAGTATGTATTTCTCAGCATATGTACGGATAGACAGTTATAACTATCCCGCTGGATTTGTATTTGACTCTGATCATTTATGTATAACTAAAATGTTGAATGCGATGTGAGATTCTATTATTGTGTTATCTTCTATCTTTTTTTTACACCCCTGATAATCTGCCTCTCCAGCACTTGGATTTACGGCACGTGAATACCGTGGATGTATTAGTGTTGATTTCTAAGGGTCGAGGAGACGGGTCGAGGAGACGGGTCGTCATAATAGCTTCACTAAAACCCAATTGTCCCTCTTTCTAAAATTGCAACATGACATAAACATTTCTCAAAATTCCACTTTGAAGATTCCTAGGAGTGGACAGCCATGAAGAGAAGCTTAGTTTCAAGTTTCATAATTTCTGGAAATTTAATTGATTTTATATTGGATTTAAAAGAAGGTAAATTAAGGATTTCATAATTGTGTTTAGTGAAGATGGAAGCAAAAGTGTTGAACATGATGGAAAATGAAGGCAAAGTAGAGGATTTTAGACTCCTCTTGAAATAGCAATGAAGTTGATATTTTCCTTAAGTGTCAAAATGGGTCTAATGGACTTCTTTATTTGTTTTAATTCCTTTTCTTTTCCTTCTACTTTGCAAATATATTTATTTATCATTGGTAAGATAGCCCAAAATTCAAAATTGATTTCCTATTAATTCTCCATAAATGTTTTTCCTACCATTTCATATTTTCGCTAATTATTTTCTATAATTTATACTAATTAGATAATTGTTTCCTTATTTACCATTTAAAGCCCAATTTCACAAATAAATTAATAAACTTCTTTTATAAGTGAAATAAAAATTCTTTCTTTTTAAAAATAATTCCTTTATCTTGTTATTTCTAATATTTAACTTTAGAAAATTATTTGAGCATTTTTAAATCATTTGGACCTTCAAAAATTTCCAAACCCATTTAGATGGCTTATTTTTCTCAAGTAAATCATTATAAGTTTATATATATCAGTTTACTTTAAAATAATCGAAACTATTATTTATTGTAACTTCGAAAATATTTAACACAAAATTCTCATTTTCGCATATACTCCATCATTGAATCCCATAATCCAAATAATTCCAAAATTATTCTCATTTTAATCTTTAAAACCCATTTTAATTAATTAAATATATATTATTAACTTTAATTAACCGTTTCTCAACATCTGGTTGTTACAAGAATGAAACCGATAATGGAGAAGAGAAGTCTCTTAGGATAGCTGGCTATCACCATAGATTCCTTAAGGATTTTTCCCTTAAATTAACACCCATGACTAGGTTGATAGGAATAATGATAAGTTTGAGTGGACTAATAAATGTGAAGGGTTATTTTAGAAGTTGAAACGGTTATCATCAAATGATCCTTTCTTGATCATACCTGAAGGGAATTGGTATTTAGTAGTTTATATTGACACTTATGGAAAAAGATTAGGAGTGGTATTAACAAAAAGGGGAAGATTGATAGCTTATGCTTCCCAGTTGTTAAGACTACATGAAGTTCATTACCCAACCCATGACTTAGAATTGGCAGTAATGATCTTTGTATTGAAGAATTAGAGTCAATATCTATTGGGAGAACTATTCGAGTGTATGTGAACCATAAGTCTCTTAAGTATTTACTCTCTCAAAAGTAGTTTAATATGAGGAGATAGAGATGATTAGAGTTCTTGGCTATGTATGACTTTGATATAGAGTATACGGAAGAAAAGAGGAACAAGGTTTGCCAATGCTTTGCATAGAAATCGTCATTAAGAAGTGTTAGCCATGATATAGAATGGAAGGCATTAGAGGCTTTAGTTTCTTGTAGAGTGCATTTTAGGTTGAATGTAAGATTAAGTCGAAATCTAGGAGCACTAGGAATTTTGGAAGTTCGTCTAGTGCTAATGGATAGAATTGCTAAAGAGTAGCAAGAGGACCCACTATTGGATGAAAGGATTAAGTGATTAGAGATGGATGTAGACATATCGGATCTAAGGGGATTTGAGATTGACTAGAAAGAATAGCTTTGAAGGAAGGGAAAATCGTGTGCCACAAATGTGGGAAATCATCAGAAGGAAGTCTTAGAAGAGGGTCATTGGTTGAAGTTTACAATTCATCCTGGAGGCATGAAGATGTATCACGATATGAATTAGTGTTCTTTTGGAAGGGATGAAAAGGGATGCCGATGAATGTGTGAAGAAGTGTTGCACATGTCAACAAGTGAAAGTTGAGCATCATAAGCTAACCATTTACTTCAACCTTTGAAAGTACCAACTTGGAAGTGGGAATTAGTTTTTGTATAAATTTTATACATGGTTTTTCGAGATTGAAATAGGGAAATGATAGCGTATAGGTAATAGTCAATGGATTGACTAAAAGCACTCATTTTACCCCAGTAAAGACGATAAGAATGGCAGCTAGCTTAGCGAAGCTATATGTAAAGAATGTTGTGAGGATCCATGGGATCTCCAGTAGCATTTGTAGTGATAGAAATCCATTGTTTATTAGTGATATCTGGAGAATTTGGTAGAGCACTTTGAGTATGGCTTACCACCCCAGACTGATGGTCAACCGGATTGGGTAAATCGAGTTCTAGAGGATCTGTTGGGAGCTTGTATCATAGATTTTGGAGGATCTTGGGAAGATCATTTGCACTAAGTTTGGTTTGCCTATAATAATAATTATGGGTTGAGTATTAGAATGACACCATTTGAGATGCTTTACGGCAGACCGTGTAAGTCACATGTATGCTGGTTGGATACAAAAGATAGACTCATGTTAGGATCCAACTTTAAAAGAGCAGATACAAAGATGGTTGAGATGATAAATTCCTGGATGAAGGTTATGCAGTCAAGGAGGAAGAGTTATTCTTATAAGAGATGAAAGAAACTGGAATTCGTAGTATACAATCAAGCATTTGTGAAAGTTTCACTGATGCAAGGAGTCATGCACTTTGGGAAGGCAGAGAAATTGGCCCTTAGATATGTAGTTGATTTCAAATGGTAGAGAGGATCGAAAAATTCGCATATCGAGTTGAGCTACCTAATAGTTTGGCCAGAGTGCATAATGTTATCCATAATTTTCATTTGAGTAAATGCGTGCATGACCTTAGTATGGTAGTATAATTTAGGGTGGTAAAGGACTTATTATAGACCAGATTTGTCATATTCTTAACGATGGAAAAGGATAGAATGTCAAGGTATGATGGAATTTGGTAGAAAATTTATTGTCATTGGAGTGACGATAAAGATGATTGTACCTGGGAGGAAGAGGACAAGGATGAGAGTGTTTATCCTGAGTTATTTTAGATACATATGCTTTTAGCGGCGTGCTTTGATTTTTTAATTCTATGAACTAGTAGTGACACAAAATAAATTGTATTATGAAAAGATTATGTGTTAGTAGTTGCACAAATGCATTATATATATGATTGATGGTTTTAAGATTAGTAAGGTACTAGTGTAATTATGGTACTTATGTATATGCTTTGTATTGATGACAATGGTCGTAGCTATATCTTATTCCAATTTTGAGGCCTAAATTCCTTTAAGGGGGGAGACTGTAACACCCTTTATTTTAGAGTGCCATAATATGAGATTAATTATAAATAAGAACTTATTAAATAGCAATTAAGTGAATTTAATTAAAGGAATTACTTAAGGGAAAGTCGATTAATCAAGTAAGGGAACCTTAAAAGATTAATTGAGTGAACCAAGAGTAATTATTATGATTAATTTCAACCATAAATAATTACAAGAATAAAGGGAATGTTGTAATGAAGGGGTTAAAGAATTAATAAGGTTAGGCGATTAAGCAATCAGGGATTTTAGCTCAAGTCCAAATTATTAACCCTTATATCCCTAAAAATTTATCATTCCCTTCATTTTCTTTCATTTTTCACTAAAACCAAATACAAATTAGGCTACCATTGCTAAAAGAAGGAAGGAGAGGGAAATAAATCAAAGACGACATAAGATTTCAATTCAAAGAGCATAAAATATTTTAATCGAGATTTTATAGTAAATGAGTAATATTATTCCTATTTCATATAAAAATCTATTTAGATTTAAGTTCCATATGGTTTTTGCTGTTTAAAATTATAGTAAACATGTTTTGATATTAATAGCTTAATTCCATATATGTTTGATTGTTAAATGGCATAGTTTGTATCATGTTTAAGTGTAAAAGATAAAGTAATCTCCTCCACATGGATTTACTTATTTATGACGTTTATAATATTGAATTTGAAATGGGTTTCGAATATTGAATTTGAAATGGGTTTCGAATTTCATAATTTTCAGATGATAATGTGAATATTCTAAGATGAAAATATGTAGCTTTGGTTGTAAATTAGCATTTTAATATAAAAAATTGATGATAGAGTGATCCTCAAATGAGGAGAGCACTCAAAATTTTATTGAAACTAAAACAAAATGCATACAAAAGAGTCCGAAGAGTCAATTTAATTACAACAAATCAAGGTCATCACTTTGATGATCCATTAAAAAGCGAATAGTAAAACGACAAGAAGGCAGTAATATATACCAAAAAAATGATGGTGGAAAGAGAATAAAGACAAATCTCTAGATACTAAAGTATTGGCCTGTGCGTGAGAAATTGGCAAGCAATGAAAGCATATTTAGCGTAAGAAATTGCCAAGCATTGGGGTAGCAAAAATGCATTGCATTTCCAACTATAATGTATTAACAATACACCCACTTAAATTTGCAGACCCAAGGCTAAACAAGCAGCAGCATTTAAGGAAGAGAGTGGTTGAGTTGCCATTAAAATGTTGTGCATAAGCAATGCGGCAGCAAAGCATGCAACAAAATATGTTGTTCACGAAAAAGAGAAAAAAGGTCGATGCTTAGAGTGTGGGTGGACTTGCATGGAACTGACTAAAAGAGCTAAATATGCAAGGATGTGCAATGCACTATGTGGTTCACGAGGAGAGTAAGGTGCCAGAACGGAAGATTGCAGCAAGATGAAGCCTAAATGGAAGATGCCGGTAGTTGGGTGAGGTATGAACTTAGGACTGCTGCCTGGGAAATGCAACCATTTAACATTTAACATACCGATCTGAAATTTTCATAGAAGGTAAAGGAAAGTATTTTTATTTTATTTGAATTTTTGGGATTTTTTTTGGTGAATCAGAAAAACAAGACAATCGCAATGTCACTAGTTAGTTTCTTCATCGAATTCCAAAGTCAGAAAAATGACCATTTCGCCCTCTCCTTATTTAATTGATCCATTAAATTTAATTAATTTCACATTTTCATATTATTAATACTTAATTAAAATATTTACCAAAATTTCTAGGGTGTTGCAGTTATGGCATTCAACTAAAATAAAAAAGGAAAAAAAGAATAGAAAAGGAGGAGAAAAGGTATACAAGTCAGCACAGTTTTAAAAAATAAATGAAACGATGAGAAAGTGATGATAATAATACCAGGAGATCTAAAAAAGGGAATAAAGTCATCTCGATTAGAAACATAGAAAAATTATTCCGCCCATCTTTCAGTCTTGCGAGGAGAAACCGAAAGATGGATTTCAAAGCTTGAACATAGTAGAATCCATTGTAGTCTGCATCCGCATTTTCACAAACTAAATACAAGAACAACAACTCATGACAAGTAGGCGCGGTCAGGCGCTCAGCATGCAGGATGAAAGTGGATGTGAGAAAATAATAAGAAACAAGACAGATGGATTAGGGACAATTTGATGGTAGTTAACCATTCCTTAATGATTGGATGGAGTGGAAGATGGAACCCATTTCGGATGTGTTCTGATGTTAAAGAAACAAATCCTTTTATGGGCATATTAATACAACCAGAAGGGACGGGAATCCAAAGCACATGGTCCTTAAACCCAAAATGATTCAAAATTCCTTCCGCTTGGCTTTCTTTACGGATAGCCAAATTCATTTCGATGAATGAAGTTGAGCCCCGACCGAAGTGCTTGGAAGATTGTCCCGAGCCATAAGTAACTAAAGGAGAAAATGAATATAATAAAAGGCGTTTTTGGGGTCTCCAACCAAAACAGAAAGAAAATATGTATGCAGTGTCGAACTTCCAAAAAAAATCAATCAACAACCCTAATCACGGTCAATCAATCAAATCAACCCAACTCAAGAATTAATAAAAAAACAAGTTCATCTAAGTACCGAATCAATCAAACAACCCATATTGGCATTTTCCCAAACACATTCAAGGCATGAATATGCATAATAATATAAATAATAAAGAAGAGGAAAGATGTAAAGTAAAATATATGGGAGAAAAATAAAAATAGAACAGAAAATCTAAACTACGATTTGAAATGGGTTATGAATTAGAGGAAGGAACGTTGTAAGAAAAAAAGAGAAGAACCACAATGATCTGAAGTTAGAATTCTCGAGTAAGTGTGAAGACCGTGGGACACGAACCTATGTCGTTCCAGAAAGCAACACCACGCACTAACCACAGTGCTAAAAGATCTTTGTGTTAACTTTCCAAGAGGGATGTTACAGACTACCCCCTTTAAAGAGCCCAACGTCCTCGTTGGCTCATCATCACATACCACCCAAGCATTGTCCTTCTAACCCACATCAGTACTGTACCGACTGATATCCATATCATTATAATACACAATTCCGGTTGGGTATAGGCTCTGATACCAAATATGACGACCGTGGGACTCGAACCCATGACATCCCGGAAAGCGACTTCACACACTAACCACTGTACTAAAAGATCTTTGTGTTAACTTTCCGAGAGGGATGTTACAGCAAGTAAAAGAGAAATGAAAAGGAAAAGAGGAATTTATATCATTTTTTATAAAAGAATCTCAGCCCTAAAACCTTAAAGGCATGATAATCAACGACCTTAGATTTTAATAACGACAATCCCAAATACAAAAAAATGAGAAGGATTTGCTGAAATTCGAAATGATCCATATATAATGGTCAGAAAAATAACCAATCACAGTAAGACACATGTAAAGAGCATTAAACGCGATGTGATTGACCAAATAATTGATAAAACTGGGTAAAAATATGACAAATTCACACTGATACACATTACTGCAGACTTATGGAGCAACCGTTACACTCGTTTTTCTCCTATAGACATGTGTGATGTAGATCTACGAAGCAAGCACATGAAACTGCTTAACACATAGGAAGAAGCAAAGCAAGCCATAACTTCATCAAAAATAAGGAACTACGCAAAGTTACCGACATTCAACTCAACAAACTACGTTCAAAGACAACTGGACAAGTACGCAGCATATATACAATTAACGATGTAGCAAAGAAATCGAAGATGAAAGACATTACAATGATTAAGCCAAATCAAAGGCAGGTTGTGTAGTCTCAATAGATGAATTGCACTAATACTGCAACAGCATATAATGGGAAGCAAATAGGGAGATCACTCCTTTAAAAAATGATCAAATGATCATTGCCTATAAGCAAAAGTAAACCCAAAAATTCCATCTACCGATAGAAGGTAAAGACTGCACTGCCATCCCCTTAAAAGTTGCTCCACCATCTCCTTGAAGATTGTGTTGCTATCCCCTTACAGTCTGCTTCACCATCTCCTTGATGTCTATGTCGCAATTTCACAAATGTCTACAGTAGCACCTTCCTGAAACCGACACCGACACCTTCCTCGGATATGTGCGTGCATCTTCCTAAAATCTATATGCCATCAATTAAGGAACAACACTAGCACTAAAAGAGGATTTCATCACTGCATTTAAGAGGAACTGCATTGACTCTTCAATAAGCAGATGTTACTCAACTTCAAGTCATGTCCATGCAATGAAACCCCATACAAGCCATGACACCACAAGCTAGTAAAGCGCAATCTTCGAAACAAATTCAGGAGTTAACCGCTAATGCCTCAAAGTTCGAATTTCCCACCTAACTTCAAATTAAAAATTCCTGCCTTCAGCCAAATCTTCTCACCTAAAAATTTTTCTCATACCTTCAACCACGCCAGCAATCTGTGCACAAATCAACAAGCAACGTGATTAATGACACGTGGAAAGATCAAACAATGGAGAAGAAATGTTGAAATAGGGAAATTAGTAATCCACGTGATGCATGGTACTATAAAAAGAAGGGTACAATAGTAGGGAAAGGGACCATTTTGACCATTTTCTGAGTTCTATATTAAATAAACTTGTAGTCTATGCCATTAAAGTTGTATCAACAAGAAGAATATAAGAAAAGCTTTGCCTGTGGACATAGGATTCCTCGTGATCCGATCATGTAAATTTCTGCGTCTCTTACTTTTTCTACACTTTTAGATTCGTTGCTTTTAGTATTAGATTCTCTTTATATTTTTCCAAAAATCGAATATAAGTTGAGCTTAACATTTTAAAAAATGGTTGAAGTATAACTATATAATTATGTCAGCATACAGCAATATAATTACCATCTAAAGACAAATTTAACACTGCCTAAATTTGTTAATTCCCGACCATGGAAGCAATACAACACCGTAATTGCTTTATAATTAATTATAGTTGTGAGACAAAATTTCTCATTAACACATGCCCTTTATTATTTTCATATTAAATAGTTTCTTATAAGTTCATACCTTGCAGAAAGAGACTATTTCCCAAACAAAGGTTTGAGGCTATCAAATATTTGATGGACATTCGTATTTTGTGTTATCTCCGCAATGGTTTTCTAACCTAGTAGCACGTAAAATTAGGCTATCTCAAGGTCTATGACCCATTTGTTACAGGCTATGTGTAATTAGTGGTCCGCATAATCAATGGGTTTTTCCCTTGAAGATTCCGTTATGGACAACCATATACATTCGTATATTAGTGCTATCTTTTTTTCCCTTTGTTAGTCTATATAGTTATGTCCAGTGAGTTTGTCATTTTCAGAAAACAACTTGAGTGTAGACATTTTCTGCAAATTTTAACTTAGCAGATTAGGACATTATTCATAGTAAATGTACCTATAATATTAGTAAGGTTAAACGTTGCATTTCATTTTACTAATAAGCTCCCACTAGTCTTTTATATTTCTCAAAGCCCTGAGCCAAACCATAGAAGCCATTCAACTTCAATAGTGGGTGTTAGGACTCTTATGCCTTGGGATTCTGACCTTGAATAAAGCTCAAAAAATCATAGACCTTCATATGATGGATAACTCCTTATCGGTTGTACCATATACAACTCTTTACCTTATGGTCTTTAACCTAATCTCGTATTTACCTTGAGGAAAGCTCAACAAATAAAGAGAGATTATTCACTTGTACAGTCGTACCTAACATTTTGATATGGCCTATGTATAATGCACATACCTCGAGGAAAGCTCAACGAATATGTGTAGTTATCTTACTTCATCTATTCTTTATATTAATAGCACTACATATAACATCACTAGCTTGAGGAAAGCTCAATAACTGAGAAGTATGCAAGTAATCAATTAATATATAAATGGTAGATGACACCTTTTGTAACGACCCAAAATTTTGGATATTTGAAATTGGAATATTTAATTGATTTTAAATATTTAAAGGTTAATTTTCAACTTGAATTTCAAATATCAATATATATTTGATAATTAAATTATTTAATTTAATTACTGAGAATTGGGTAAAATGTTAAATCGGCAATTTTAAGCTTGTTAAAAATAATTTGAAGGCTTGTAAAATTTATATTGATAATACTGAAGGCAATAGAAGTGTTAAACTTGAATTTGGAAGTGTTTTGTTAAGTTTTGAAAATATATCGTTTAAATCGGTATTTAAAAATAGCCTTCCGAGGCACAGTCTCGGAATTCGACGAAACCAATTCCATTGGATCCGTAATAGTATATTATTATCGAATTTTAATTTTCGTAGTGATTGGAGTTGTTGTGTGAGCGTACGACATATAAACGCGCTGAAATTTATATCGAAAATTCAAAATAATAACTGGTCCAAAAAGCTATCTTCTCCATACGATCGAATTAGGACTCTAAACCTTTTCCATTACGTTCGGAATAGGGTATAACATTATAAATGCCTAGCGGCACGCCTTGATAGGAGGTCAAGTTTTTAAGTTGCAATTATCGGAACGATTTGGATTTGAATTTAAATTGAATATTTATACTAGTCAACTGTAGTTGAAATTATCTCACATCAACTCTTTTCCAGTCCTTTCCAAGGCACTGTAGCCTGATAATGTGGCAGCCTGTCCCCCCTTTTTCAAACATCTTGTTCCCTTTGTTTTTTTTAAATCACGCGAGCAGTCAAGGAAAGTTCTTCATCGTTCAACAAAAACACAAAATCAAAATAATGGCCGAGCAGTTCAAACCAAAAATCTCATTCTTCCTCTCTTATGTTCCAGTTTAGAAACAAAATCATGTCTCCCTCCTTTTTAGTCAAGCCGAACAGAAATAGAATATGAAAAGCTTTAAAGAAAACTCGTTCATCTCGTCCTAGTCCCCTCTCTTACAGTTCAAAACTGAACCGCTTATTCCTATCTCTCTTCTACCCTAAAATATAGTCAAGTCGATTCTGTATAAAAAGAAACAAAAATTCATAACTTCAGAAATTCTCAACCGTAAATCACCAAATAAATTCTAAAAATCATGCTTGGGCCGAGCTTCAATCTGGTATAGTTCTGGCGGGTGCGGCAAATGATGGATGGGTTCGTCAGTTTTGGGGTTGAGGGTGTTCGAGAGTGCCGTTCGAACTAGGGTTTCGGCGAAGTGGGACGAGCGCGTGCTCTTCTGGTGAGGTCGAGGTGTCGGCCACGTGCTGCTACGGAGGGCGAAGTCCTGGCGAACTCGATCTGATTGGGGTGTGGCAAAAATCAGGCACAAGATGGAGGCGCTCGGATGGCGTGGTCAGTGACTGGAGAACAGCGATGTTTGGGTGAGTATTCTTGAGTGGTTTAGGTTTTGAAATTTGAATTTAATGATAGTCAGAGATGGTAACCTAATTTTTAAAGCATTTTTATGATAATCTGTTTTAAACTGAAAAGATTTTTGAAAAAAAAGGGGGTTTACTGGGATAATATTTATATAAAAACAGGAAACTATATTTATTGATAAGGTCTTGAGAAGGAAAAGTAAGAATTTTAAAATGGCTGAAAATTTATATATATAATTAGATTTTGGAAACTATATAGATTTTTATAAGTATATATATGTAGTCTCAAAAGAAAATAATATACGTATACACATTTTTTTTAAACCTACTAGTTATTTCAAAATAATGGATTTGGTGATTAAATTGTTAAATTAACTTATTTGATTTATTATAGTCACTAAAAGATTTTTTAAAGGGGAATTATTAGTTTAAATTAAATTATTAGTAAATTAAATTTGTTAAATGGTAATAAATTGTTCGGTTAATTCAAATGTTAATAAATCATATAATGTTTGTACAAGGTCCAAAATCATGAAGGAAATAGCCGGTTTGGATCGGATTGCAAATTAAAGGGCAAAGGTGAGTTAATCTCACTCTTCTAGATTGCTATTTAAATTTAAATGGTTAAATTTAAATAACTGGTTGAATGATTGAATTGATTGGATGTGAAAATATATATAGTAGTATATATATATATATTGGAGCGATTGATATTCCCGCATTATATAGCGGATGAGACCCTATGCGCCGCATAATAACGGATGATATTATATAAACCCATATACCGCGATATTCCACCTCGAAGTGGAATTGGTATTGTGCTAACATCTGTGGATGCAGGGAAACAGATTGGAGGGATCCAACTGGATTCCTCAAAATTATTTAGTCTGTTCTAATAATTCTGTGATATGATTATTTGATATTCTATGATGAATTATATTGATAATTAGAATATTGGAAGCTATGGTTTGATTGAATATATTTGGGTATACTGTGTTACCAAATATATAGATTGGATTTTTGTAAAGAAATAAAAGAGTAAATTTTTAAGTAAATAATTATAGAGAATTTAAATAAACTAAAGAATGAATTTGGAAAGGATAAAAGTGATTGTTAAATTCTAATAAATCAAATTCCATGTATGGGAAAGGGGATTTTTGAATAAATGGGAATAAATGAATCTTAAAAACTTAAGTGATATTAAGTTAAAGGAATACAAGATTTATTTTTAAATTCAGAATTTAAATGGGATAGGAAGAAATGAAAGGGATTTTATGAAATTGGTATTTTCAGTTTTAAATAAGATTTTAAATCCTAATTAAGAAGTTAAATTTGGGATAAATGGAATTAATGGAATTTAGAATAAATTTGAGTAAATAAAAGAATTTATTTTAAAATGGAGTTGATTTGGAAAGCGATTTGAAAATTGATAAAGTGGTTGAAACTGTGTTTAAAAGATGGATGAGACCATGGAATTTATAAACTGGGTTTATAAAAGTGAAGTAATATATGGGTGGATATTTGGAAGAATAGATTCATGGTGGGAATTTATTAAAGGAATGGGTAAATTTGCTTAAAAATAAATAGTGATTTATTTTTAAAAGATGTGAAAGAGAAGTGTATTTCCCAGGATAGCCAAGTACGTTTTCAAAGCAAATTTCTAAGTATAAGTTAAAAGTTTTAAGGATTGTTTTAAAAGCATGTTTTAGAAAATTTATTATTTTTAAACGTTTAAGTTTTAAAGTAAGTATTTCCAAATTTATTTAGTAGGTATTATTTAAAGGTGACTGGGTATTATGTTTTAAAAGATAAAAAGTTAGTTTTATATTTTATAAAGTAGTTTTATTTTAAATATTCTTAAAGTATATATTTTTGAATAAAGTATTAAAGTAGTTTTTAATTCAAATGTTTAAAGGATATTTTATAATAAAGTGTTTTTAAGTTATTTTTAAATCTAAAGTATTTGTACTTGGTGATTTCAGTGGAAATAGAAATTATTTGGGGAATTTATTCCATGAGAGAAAGACGGTTTGGAACTGTTTTCAAAGTGTTAAAAGGTGGAAATATATCTTGCAATGATATTTGAGATAAATAAATAATTTGGGAGAAATTATTGTGGCTTGATGATTGGTTGTGAATGGAATTGATAGTTAAATAACCGACTATCAATATTGGCCAATGCGCTAATCGTTTCGAAGAGACCGGGATCGGGATTTATCTCTCGAAAACCACTTTGATCCGGTTTGTACGTTTTCGTGGAGAAAACGAGTTTGGAGTCGAAGATGGAGCAGTGAAGTGCAAGGGCTAATCGCTACTAATCCTGAGGGTGATTCCAAAATGGATGTAGTAGGAATAGTGCCTTCGGTTCCGTTCGAACCCGGGACGGACTTGTATGGATGAATGCTTTCGGAACATCGTCAGGTGGACGGTGGGCATTCTAAGAGATGTGTTCTAAAAAGGTAACGCTTACCCTCGAGCCTCATCAACCGGGAATGACTGAAAATCAGGGGTTATGCAGCAAGGCTATGTGGGTAGCACCCATTAGGGTGAGGTCATCCCTGTCTAGATGTTCCTTTTTATTTCGGCTGTGTGGGCGGTTGCTGATCCCAACCGCGGGGTGATCTTACTCGGAATTATCCAGTAAGGGGTAGTTCCGGTCTTGTGTTGCAGGGGATCGGGCATGGTCCTCGGTACGCTGATCTAGACCAGGTACTGTGATAGGTGGTACCCCAGTGCCTAGTCATTAGTTGGAAATCCATTCTCCCTACACGCCTTTTACGGTTTTTGTTTGTAGAACCCACTTTGTGGCTAGTATGCTGGAATTTAATCATGTAACAATTTCAGCTATTTGAATAAGTATTTGTATATAGACACTATTATAATATCAGACGGATTTGATAAAAGTGTTTTGGCTATCGTAAGGTAAAAACCCGACATGTTTATTTATGGCATGGTCTTACGAGATGCTTTTGATTTCAAAGGGTTTGGAAAACTTTAATAATCCAATTGAGTGTGTTTTCTCACGCTGGTTTTCCAGACTGACTCGGGTGTTATTTTATTATAATGCTCGGGTCAGACCGAGTATTATAGGATACAGGTTATGATGCTGTGGAGCTCAGGAGACGAGCTGGATGGCGAGACGTATCACACGTATATGATGTATATTCCGCTGTGTTGTGTATGTTGTGTATTCTGTATGTGGGACAAGTTATTATAACTATCCCGAATTGTGATGTTGATTATATTGTACTCTGATGTTGTATTCTGGTGATGTATGTATAAATAGATATAGTTTCTTTTCTGTAAAGATCAGTTATTATCTATTATATTTTATTCCGCTGCGTTTGTGAGATTCTGATGTTGTTTTTCTATTCTCTTCTTCTACCGCTTTCTTATTTAATCCTGATGGTTCGTATTTTCGTTCACTTTGAGTCGATGTGTTGGAAAATAGTGTCGATTCAAGGGGTACGGGTTTGTGGGTCGTTTCAACTTTATATTAAAGATTTATGTATAATTAAGTGATATCGACTTATAGAATAATGTATTACTTATGAAATACCCCCTTGATTCAAGTATCGGGCACATCTGAAATCACGGTATACATACTATACGTATGTATTTACCTTTTAAATCTAATTGGGGTTTCTTTTGTTCCACTTTTTATTATGCATTCATATTATATAAGTTTTAATTACTATATAGCTTTTATAATTTGATTAACTTATACAATAGTCTTATGTATGCTCTTATATTAATATTATTAATTAAGTATTATTTAATTAATTAGTTAACATTTTAATTAATTTTATTTTATTCAATTAAACAATTTATATTGAATATGTATACTATAACATTAACATTTACACACATATATCTTTATATATATGTATTATATTATTTATTTATTTACATTTAATTAAACAGTTTTAATTAATTATTTTAATTACGAAAATTTCATATATACTTACATCGCCTTAAACAATTCAAGATAATGTAAGATATATAATTATATATGTTATATAATTTAGTTAATTAACTATTTAATTAATTAATTTAATTTATTAATCTAATTAATAATTAATTAATTTTTGAAATTAATTTATTTTTCAAAAATATTTTGAAAATCATATTATAACATTTATAATATTTTTTCTTATTTCAAATTTAACTTAAAATTTAAAATTTAATTTTAATTTCAATAAAGATTTTGAATATTAGCCCATGACCCAAATTCAAATTGGGTCTTTTCTACTAGAGATAACCTTTGGGTCAGGGCGGTAGCCAGGTAGAGCAAGGTACTTGATTGCCTTAACCCAGCCTAAACACTACTGTAACGACCCGCATTTTTGACCGTTCAAGTCGACAAAACATACACACATGCCGACTCAAACAATCCAAAATACAGATAGTTATTGGGGTTAAATAAGAAAAGAAAGGAAAGAACAGAAACAAACTCAAAATCTCGCAGCGGAAGGAACAAGATATAATAATAAAATAACAGTTCATGAAGCTGTTAAATAAATAAATTTGATTATTATTATACATCATAAATCAGAGTTACATACATATCAGAGATAATACAACAATGCAACGGAAAAATAATACAGTAGTAGAATACAAATGATGTAATACCAAACTCCGTCTTCGTCCTCCAGAATAGATCTTCAACCTTATCTGAAATGCTCAGGCTGACCCGAGCGTAATGAAAAGACAAAACACTCGAGTCAGGACTAAAATATCTCATGTAAGTTAAATCGAATAAGTAAATATGAGTGTGACGGCGTCGGAGACGTTTACGGGTTTTAGACACCTCCTATCCAGTGTTTAACGTGCGTGCATTAACTTAAGAGATGTTCGGGATTTCCATCTCCTAAGGATCCGTTAAACTATCTACTATATAATAGAATACGCTATATATAATAATGTCTATCATAAAGTAAAATATCAAACTAGCGTTAAGCCATGGCCCATTCCACCCTTAACACATTTTTATTCCCAAGAGCATATACAAGACCGTAGTTTCCCCAAAACCGGAAGTCACCAGAGGGCAATCCATATACTAAAGGTACAAACCAAAACATAGTGGTCGCGAATAGGATAATCAGTATGACAAGGTACATGAGGCGATACCAACTAGGATACTAGTAGTTGCGTGATCCGGACTGATGTTGGGCATAGCAGCTACTACCCCAACACCGCGAAACAACACTCCCAAATCGAGGGGTGCACCCAAATCGAATCACAAAAGCAATAGACATGGTAACGAAGAAGTGTGTCCGCTAGAGGTGGCGAACCTCAATGGCCCGGCGCGGCTCCTGTTTTAGTCATGTCAGGGGTCATCCAATATCGTTCTCTTTCTTCAGTCAATGCGTTCATCAAACCATCCACTTCATTCTGGATCAACACTCCGCGTATATTAGTTATTAAAGTGGTTTCGGTATCGACAGAGAGTATGCCCATATCCGATCCTGGACTCTTCAATAACTACGTATTATTACACCGATGGCTCTTTTACATTTCAAATCGATTCATAATTGATATCAAAATATCATATTCGCTTCAAAAAAATCAAATCCATTTCAAAATCATCATATCTACTCAAAATATACAATTTCATTTCAAAAATCATTTTTGCCTCAAATTCCACAAAACGATTCACATAAACTCGAATTTCAAAATTTAAAATTTAATCAAATCTCAAATCATCAATTTCAACTCGATTCAGCTTCTCAATAAACCATTTCAAATTATCAATTTCAAATACATATTTGAACCACAAAATAAGCCATTCCAATTTCCATATATCTCAAAACTTTAAATATTCACATTTCAAAACTAAATTTGATAATTCCATTTATATCTCAATTTAATTTCATTACATTTTGCTTCTGAGATATTTCTTTAATCATTTCAATACATCTAAATACGACTTCAATTTAAAATTTTAAATAAACAAAATATCCCTTTTAAATTTATATAAGTTTGAAATATTCATTTAAGTCACTTTTAATCAAATTCAAGTTATAAAACACATCTTTCAATTTTCAAATTTAATAATTTCAAATCAACCTTGTTTAAGAAAAATTCTTAAATAAATATAATTTCAAATCAATTTTATCTTCAAATTTAATTCAATAGTTTCAATTTAGTTCAATTCACAAATTTATTTAAATTTCAATTCAATTCCAAATTAATTAAATCTCAATTTCAAATTAATTTTCAATTCCAAACTCAGACTTGAAATATCATTTCATATAAATTTTCTTAGAAATATTTAGAGTTCGATTAAAAGTCCAATCTTTTAAAACAAATCAACTTTCGAAAATTTACGCCGTATTTCAGTTTTTTCTTCTTAAAAATCTAAACTTCGAATAATTAAACAATTTCATTTACCAAGTTTAAATTCCAACATCTCGAGCTTCAATTTAAAATAATTCAATTTCCATAAATTGGATTTTATTCTTAAAATCAATTCATTTAAATAATTTCAAAACAACTTTTTAAAATCATTTAGTTTAACCAACCCGGTGTTCGTATATAATTTTCTAACCTACGGCCAAGTGGATAATTATTTCAATTTTAATTTCAAGGATGGATATATATCATTTCAATCCAAATAGATGTCATAGGTATATCATTTCAACCTATTCCTTAATTTATTCGAAATGATTCAGTTTACAGTTTTATATGAAATAAACAATATACATGATGATAGCATGATATATCAAAATAAATAAACAACCAATATCGACCAATAGCCTCCATCACAACCAATCAACCATAAAGCCAATAACATTCACAACAATTTTATAATTATCAATATCGAGTAATATACTGCCAATTTAAATTTAAATTTATTTTGACGGTCAATTTAACTTCTATCAATTAATTCATATATCAATACAGATGATAATTAATCCTACCAAACAATAGCCAATAAATTTCATATCACTTCAGAATATAAGTTTAACTAACAAAAATTATTTTAGTCAATTGTGAGCGTATAAACACTCACCTTTGATTTATCGACGATTTAAAATCCAAATAAAGACCCAAATTTAAACAGTCTCGAAATGCAGCCAAACCAGCGCCATTTTGTCCGGAATTTCAATACGATCCTAACAAAAAAAACCGTGCGTGAAACGGAGTTCGTATGCGAGAGTTATAGCGATTTGTGCTATTGAAATCAATTATAAAATAAAAGAAAAAAGAGAACACTTTTAACCTCCATCACCTGCCACGTCATCATGAACATCTCCCTCCAGAAAAATGAACGCGCCATACAGAGAAGTCACGAACGAAAACCCAACCGCATTGACCCTTTGACCGGCCGTTTGACCTCCCATCCACGCCAATATACACGACCGGACCTCGATCAGGACGTCCCCACGCGAGCGCCTCCAGGAGAGCCACCAACGCCAGAAGTTGCGCATCACCAGTCGCCGCCGTTTTCTCGAAAAACGTGAAAATATGCACGACATTCAAAGCCAGATCTGGACCAATCCGTGATGAATTAGCACGAATCAACCATATGGATTTGAAGAGCTCGTCGAGATATACACTTTTGCTTTTGGAATTTTTCGATTTCGTTGAACGGATTGAGAGATATTAAGGAAAAAAGATCGGCAATTTCTGGCCATGGAATAAGTGGCGGCCATGGTTTGAAATTAGGGTTTCTGAAATGAAATAATGATAAAACTGTCTCGGTTTGCAAGCGTATTTATAAAGGTAGGTCCAAAATCGTCTAAACTCCAATCGAGACGTGCCGCCAGGCGTTTATAAGGTTTTACCCATATTCCGAATGCAATGGAACTAGTCCCAAGGCCTAATTCAATCGTATATGAAAGATAGCTTTTGAAGTCGATTATTTTAATTAAGTTCGACATTAAATTTCTACGCGTTTCAAGCTCACACGGCCAAACGACAAGTCCGATTGTTACGAAAATTGAAACCTTACAATAATTCACTGTTACGGATCCGATGAAACTGGTTTCATCGAAATCCGAGACAGTTGTAAAAATGGCTATTTCTACTGTTTAATTTCAATATAAAATTCCCAATTTTAAATTATTAACTTTTAAATCAAATTTCAAGTGTTCACAAATTCCATTTTTAATTTCACAATAATTAACAATTTTTTACAATGTAGTTTTCCATTATAAATCCAGTATAAAAGATTACATTAGATTCAGCGTTCAATTATATTGTAATTCAAATTCAAGTTATTTAATTCCAATTGAATTCTTTTATTTCGATTTACACTTTCATTATTGAATCAACCATTTACTTAAACACTATTATCAATAGTTTATAATTCATTTACTTTCATTTTCTTCAGCTATCATCTTATTTAAATTCACAGTAACATTAAATTACATTCATTTACGTTGATTTCAAAATTATAACTTTCAATATTAAATGTAACATTTTATTTATTTCGTTGTTTACAATCAAATTCAATTCGTTTCAATTACTTGTTACATTCAAATTTAAATATTTACTTACGTTCAATTACAAGTTAACATCTTTATCAAATTACAGTTTCAGTTATTATCTGATTTCAATCAACTGTAATATTAAGTTACATTTATTTATCTTAGTTTCAATAACATAAACTTCCACTATTAAATCTACCATTTTATTTATTCTTTGTTTACAATCATAATCAATTTGGTTTACAATCAAATTCAATTCATTATTTACATTCAATACAAGTTAACATCCATATTTAATTTACAAATAAGTTATTTCAAAATTCAGTTTTGTATTTTAACTTGTAATTCACATTTACAACACAAAATTTTATTTTCTTCAGATTTTTATCCAATTTTTTATTTTAATTCGTATTTTTAAAGTGTTAAAAATATGGGTCGTTACAACTACTTTACTAGACACCCTACTAAATGGGTAAGGTTAATTAGTTGGTCCTAAGATGACTAATTTGGACTGCATAAGGTATTAGGTTCTAATGCCATTATTGGAACTGGGTCATCACGTAGTGGGCTAAATGAGTGAAGTTCAATTTTTTTTTCCATTTTGGATCTTATTGGGCTCATGGAATCTAAATTGATTTAGATTTTATCTAAATAAATTTTAAATAAAATCATTATTTTATTTTATTTATTAATAAAAGGATTTTATTAATATCATATATAATATATAATGTGCACATGTGTATCACTTACACATGTATGTGTATGTGCACGTGTAACATATATAGTGTGCATGGTTTAACATGCCTATATCTAAGGGTTAAAATTGACACCGCAACGAACATGTCAGTCCCTCGATATACATATTTGTTGTCTAATATATATATAATTAATGTGATATAAAAATTATATTTATATTTAGTTAAATATATATATTTACATATAATAATGTAGAATTAATCTTATTTATATGTGTACATATATACATAAAACAATATTTATGAATGTAAATATAAAACAATTTAAATTTCAAATTTCAAATTTGAAAATTAGATTTGGATATGAAAATATCTTTTATGTTTAAATTAAAATTTTCAACTTTGCTAATAGATTATACATTATTAATGTATATGTAAGAAAAATCAATACTTTTTATATATATAAAACATAAGTGTGTGTGTATATATATATTTATATACTAAAATTAATATTTTAGAATCATTTATAATATAAAATGATATTGCGTAATTAAACATATAATTTATATATTATTTCAGCTATATTTAGATTTTAATAATTTCAAAAAAAATTATATTAATAGATCTGTGCAGATTATTCCTTTTTTAATTTAAATATTAAAAATCTACACCAAAAAAATCATTGTTTAATATGTAATAAAATATTTTGTAATGTTTGTAAATTTGCGTATATTAAATATACCAATATGATTTTATAATTAAAATCAATTTAATACATTATATTAGAAAAATAATATATATATATATATTTCAAATTTAATAAATATGCGTATTTATACATATTTTTTTTCGAAACAATGATATGTTTAAAATTCGACGACATAATTTACAAATACTTTATGTATATTTATTTAATTTCAGAATTCAACCTTTTTTAAAACACTTTTAAAATTAATTTTTAATTCGATTTTCTTTTAGTTTAAAATTAGACCAAAGGTAAAATACATATATTTATACATAATTTTTTTTAACTTATGACAATAATATGTCTATGCTGTGCGCGTATTCTAGATTAACAGCATGTACATATAAAGATCCGTGATATAAAACTAATTTAACCGAATATAATAACATATTATATATATATATATAATGCAGTATGACCTTAACAGTAGCCTAGTAACGACATCTCGAATGTTGAATCAATGGAACTCCTAGGATTGAATCCAATCTCTACTAGAAAGTGCTACTAATCAAAGAGACCTACACACCTTTCTTTGATTCGAATTCATGTTTGGTTTGAAAATAATAGAGGAGGGAGTGGTGGAAATTTTCAGCCAGAGGTATGGGTAAAGGAGAACTAAAAAATAAAGTATAAAATGTAGAAGGTAATGAGATTAAACAAGAGAAAAAAGAAAGAAGAAAAAATGGATGAAGATCCATCATTTTCTCCACCAATTCAAGCCTAATAATATCAGCATATCACTCCTCCTCTCCATATTGTTTGGCTGGCCAAACCAGAGGCGCCATGGGCTTCCATTTTACTTCAAACCAAATCATATAATTTACATTTAAATTAAATTCAAATGTACATCGATATCGTATATCGATACATGTATATATAACTTTTATATACGCATTATTTTCAATACTAATCAACATAAATCAAATAACATTTTATAATTAATAATTTAAAAATATTAGTTTATAAGAATTATAATTTAATTAAATTAAGTGGTAGTCAGACTGTTTCACATTGCGGTTGTATGACTCTTAGATGTAAATTCGATCAGTAGTTAATATCAAATAATTTGAATATTAACAATCACATATTACCTTGGCTAGTGGTGTGACGGTTTGGCCAAATTTATCACTTGCACAATTTTGGTAAAAATCTAATTTTACTTATACGGTCCTCGGTAGTGATAATTATATAAACTAATTCTCTTCTTCAAAACTATACCACGTTATGACTTATGGAATTTGGTATTGGTCAAAATTATAATATCATCCATATTCAATTTGTATTGTCCAAACACAAAGTCCTTGGTTCGATAAAAATAATTATTATTACCTAGACTGTTATGATCAAAGACTTTGACTATGGTTGACTTCAATTGACTGTGATGTTAACCTCATATAACTAAGGAAACGAATTCTCTGTCTAATAGTGTTTAACTTCCAATGCTTCAACTCAGACCCAATTATAGTAATTCGATGGACATCGTACCACGATTTAAATATAACCAAAGTAGAGTGTCCACATTAAAGTTCAATGGTATTCTCAAGTCGAAAAAACCGTATAATATTATCACTTTGATATTTTCTGTTTGACCTTAGTTGTATTAACCAACAGAAAACTATTGAGTGGATCATTTCATAGTTATACATTACTATCAGCATGTAATGTTGGATATGGACCAGCACCCAGCGGGTTAGATGGGTGAACTTTAAATTTTTTTTATACCATTTTGGTTCTTATTGGGCAAATGAAGTCTAAATTAATTCAGATTTAATCTAAATAAATTTTAAATAAAATCATTATGTTATTTATTTGATTAATATAAAGATTGTATTTGTTTATATGATTAATATATAATGTGTATATGTGTATCAAATAAACATATACGTGTGCGTGAAAGTGCAACATTTGCGCCTTTATACATGTATTCGTTGTTGTTGTTCTATACAATATCAATATAATATAAAATATACTTGATGTGCATACATACATACACATAGATATAATATAAAATAACATTACAAGAAAATTACCATACTGCAACTAGCTATTAATTGGCGCCACATGACAGTTGCAATAAATGATCTTTAACAACTAGCATTTTCTAACGGTTGCAATAAATGATCTTTAGCAACTAGCATTTCTTGACAGTTGCAATAAACGATCTTTAACAACTAGCATTTTCTAACGGTTGCAATAAACGATCTTTAGCAACTAGCATTTCTTGACAGTTGCAATAAATGATCTTTAGCAACTGCGTTTTCCTGCCAGTTGCAAAAACAATATTTTTAGCAACTACGCTTTTCTGACAGTTGCAATAAACTTATTTTTAACAACTATGTTTTCTCGCCAGTTGCAATAAACATATTTTTTACAACTGCGTTTTCTTGTCACTTGCAGTAAACATATTTTTAACAACCGCGTTTTCCTACCAGTGAATACAAAGGCTTCCGCTTGGATATTTAACTAATAAAAAATAATTAGTACTTGCTTAATAATTTATAAATATTAATTTATAAATAATTAATAATTATAAATGACAACTTATATATGTCATTATTTATAATTTATTATACTCAACGATTAACAATAAATAATTTATAACTACTAATTATTATTAATAATTAATATTATTGGTTATATTTAATAATTTATTATAGTTAATCATTAATAATCAGTAAATAATAGTTAATATTTGTCAATTATATTTAATAATTAATGAATGTAATTAATAATTAATATTAAATAATTATTATTAAATAAGTAATAATTATTATTTAATAATTCATGTTAAACATGAAGTATTTAATTAATAAGTAATATTTAATAATTAATAAGTAATATTTAATATTTAATATTTAATAATTACTAGTTATTAATAATTATATAATAATAAAGAATAATATTTATTATTCAATAATTAATAATAAAATTTAATAATTATGAAGTGATATTCAGCATTTAATAATTAATTTCAAATAACTATTAATTAATAATGATTATTAAAAAATTAATAATTAATAATAATCAATATAAATATTTAATACATAATTAATAAGCAATATCAATAAGTAAGAAATAGCATTTAGTATTTAATATTTTATAATTATAATTAATAATTATATTTACAACTGGCGCCATATGATAGTTTAATAAATGGTTTTAATAATTGGTATTTTCTGACAGTTGTAATAAAGAATTTTTAATAACTGATATATATTGCCAGTTATAATAAACGTAATTTTACAATCGCGTTTTTCTACCAGTTGCAATAAACGTGTTTTTAACAACTGCGTTTTTCTGTCGGTTGCAATAAACAAATTTTTAACAAATGTGTTTTTCTCGGCAGTTGCAATAAACAAATTTTTAACGACTGTATTTAATTGTCGGTTGTAATAAACATATTTTTAACAACTATTTGTTTTAGCGAGTTGTAATAGATATCTATTATAACTGACATTGCCAGTTGCGAAATGTGTATTTTGTTGTATTGTACTTATATAGGTCATTATTTATAATTTATTATAATTTGTGATTATTAATAAATAATATATAACTAATAATTATTATATGTAATAAATATTATATTTTTATTTAATAACTTTTATAGTTAATTATTTATAATTAGTAAATTATAGTTAATATTCATTTTACAAATAAATATAATTAATAATTAATTATTAATATTAAACAATTACTATTACAATAATTAATAATTAACTTTTAATAATCAATATTTAACAATTAATTAATTTAATATATTAATATTTAATATTTAATAATTTATTATAGTTTAGTAATTAAGAATTAAGAATTAATATTAATAATTAATTACTATTTAATAATATATTTAACAATTGATCATTAATAATTAATAATTAATGATTAATAATTAACCATGTGTACATAATAATTAGCATTTAATATTAATATTCAATTATAATTAAGAAGTAATAAATAATATAATTAATATGTACGAAGTAATATTTAATAATTTGTAATTAATAATTACTATTAAATAATTAATGATTAAAGTTAATATTTAATAAGTAATAAGTAATTATATTTAATAATTAAAAAGCAATATTTATTATTTAGTATTTGATATTTAATAATTATATTTAATGTTTATTATTTCAAAAAATTTAAAATTTTAAAATTTTCTAAAATAAACATAAAAATACACGTCAAGAATCTCTGGCTCAATTGGTTAGGGGTTTGACGCTTTAGACAGAGATTTTAAATGTCATGGGTTCGACCCCCAAGACATTAAAAAGAGTGTTATTCTTAAATAAAGTATCATTTATGTTATAAAAAAAACCATAAAAATATTCACTCGATATAAGACAAATTTTTTGAAATATCTTTTAAATTCAAAGATAAAAGTTTAGCTTGCGTTTTATCCCGCCATAATAATTTGCTGCTAATTTTCGTTTTACCGCCTCCGCCTCTTTTTCTTTATCCCTTGATTCAAAATCCACCGCACAAAATAGAATCAAACTAAAATTAATCGATCTAAAATCCACCGCAATCGTGCTGATAAAGCAAAGCTGCACTCCCCCAAGCCCTCCCATCTGCTAACTCTCCTTTCTGACCTGTTCCTGGCAGCGTTCCTGGCTGCATTCGTCCTGTTCTAATCATTCCCCTTCGAAGCTTTGAGGATGTTCTGCGCCTTCGCTTCTGCCGTCTTAAAATCCATCTGAGACAAACCCATCGTGGCGCGGATAAAGTCGATCGTGGTTGGATTCTTTGTTTACAACTTCGCTGTGATGGGATGTTGATTGGAGAGGTTAGTTCGATCTTAAATATGTACGCTTTTTATTTCATGTTCTGTCCTTCTTGTTGTTTAGATCCAGATTGGACGGTTTGGGTTGGAAAGAGGAGATATATGATTATTTGTGACATCGATAATTCAATGTAATTGCTACTTTTACCACCCACTCGATTTTGTGTCATTAGTATAAAATTTTGCTGGAAGACTAGTAGTATAATATATTGCTTGTATCGTGTAAAACTGGTAAGCAGGTTGATCTCTCATTCATGATATCATAAAATGGAGTAAGTTGATTATTTACGAGGTTCTTTAATGCTATGTATTTGGAACTCCTGTAATGGCTTCGTATAATAATTAACTTCAGCTTGTGATAAAATTTGTTCAAACTTTTGTTTTGAGCCTTTGTATATACACCAACAAAATTACTGCAATTTATCCACTTTTAGCTAATATAGCGTTGTTGAGCCCAGTGTTAAATTTCATTCAGCAATAACAGTGCAATGTATTCTTTACCAAAACAAAACAACTAGTTATATGGTCAAGTTTTATACTTTGAAGAACTATTTAAATGGCTAAAAATATGGTTCAACTAAGGTATTTTCTTCTCAATTGATATATTAGCTATCATTCTTTTTTTATCTCATCGGATTCCAAAATAAAAATATACACTGTTATGAATCAATTTCATTTTTCAAGTACTATGATTCGATCAACAAGTGGAAAAGTACAACATAGCACAAAGTTCATACCTTCAGACTCTCTGATCAACAAATCAGCACAAAAAGAATTCATTAAGTTTCAGGATTCTCATACACAAACCTATGAGATAAAAGCAAGATAAGAGATGAACACATTCATTAAGTTTTAGGATTCTAAATGTCTAAGATTTCATTTTTTATCCATTTAGTTAGGGCGGGCTATTTTTTTCACTTTTCTCGTTTTCCGTTAATTTCCTTCCGACTATTTCAATTATAAATGACATACTACTATAAATGCTCCACAGTTATGTTTAAATCACTATTTCAACTCATTTTTATGGAATGCAAATCACTGTTGAATGATTTGCATTTCAAAAAGAAAGTTACTGGTGCTAAAAAAGAAGACAAAGAACATATATTACCTTTACAATCATGTTGTTTGGTCTGGTGTTGTTCGATGGTGATATTGGTATTGGAGTTCATGTTTTATTACAGGGTCATGTTCTATAGCAATTCTCTTTTATTAGAGAAGTTTATTTCAGCTACCCTACATGCTTAACGAAGTTGTGTATGAATATGATTAAGCAGCAACTTGTAAATTGTAAATATTTTTCACATGCATTTCTTCTCATCCGGCTATTGTTCCTCCTTGCAATGACTGAATGCATTTTTCTAGATGTATTCCTCGTTTTGAAGGGTTCTCAAATGGTTAATGTTGACTTTGGTGTTGTAATTTTTATATTGTGTTTATCTCTAACTGTCTGATTTCTGCTAGTATAACCGAGAACAAATTAAATAGGGTGCAGTTTGTTGGTTATTTCTTCAAATAGTTATTTGTTTTACATTAAACATGTAATTTATCTGTGAAATTTATCTATCGTTAGTGATTAAAAAGCTTGATTAATATAGTGGATTTGTAATAAAATGTTATTGGTTCTTGCATTAGGCGACCTTCACATTTCTCTTAGAGCAGCTGATGTGCTGGCTAAGTTCAAATCTATGCTCGTGCCTGGAAAAATCCAACACATTATATGTACTGGGAATATTTGTATTAAGGTACCAATACTCTTGTGTTCTTTGTATCTTTCAAACTGTAGTAGATTATGAATTTCTATTTGAATATGGTTACTATAGTTTCATAGGGTGTTTTATTTGTTTATTTAAAATTTCAAGTTTAAGTGTTGGGTTGGTTTTTCGTTTGAAGGTTGGTAGGCTGTGTGCTTGTGCCTTGCACATGGGGCATATTGTAATTCAATTCAGCTAATGTTAGTATAGCATTGTTATGAGGAAATGTAGAGTGTGTTTTTTGTTGGCGCATGTAAAATAAGTGCCTTCCATCTTTATTTTCAATGCAACATGGATTCTAACCTTTGCACTTTTTATCCATTTATTTTCAATGTAAAAGTTGAACAAGATAAGGGCGGGATAGCTAGAGGCTGTTGAAATGTTACTCATTGTAATGATCCGCCTTTCTTACTCCGAAAGACATGTCATTAAGGGTCAAAGAAAAAAAAAGATAAGATAGAAGAGAAGAAACTAACAACACAGAATCTCACAACGCAATAGAACAATATATATTACTCAACATAATATATTACAAAGTCATTTTAAAAATGTTACATCAGATTTATTCTAATACAAATTCTAGCCTAGGGCAGTTATAACAGTCTGTCCCTACCTAACAAATACAATATACATATAATACAATGAAAAACAAGATAATAACTAGCTATCAATGAAGCCACTTGCTCCATGCTCCTTCAAGATGAATTTGCGGAAAATTTGAACTACTTGGCTGCCCATTCAAATTTGAGCACTCAAGAGTTTAAGAAAAAGGAAAAATAAACTTCGAGTCAGACATGGGTCTGGTGTGAGTAAAGCGTACATTTTGACTTTATAAAAACCTTTAAATCAAAGGCATGTCAAAAATTTTCTATAGAAAATCCATTGATATTATAATAATGTCTAGGGGTCAAAGTAAATAATTAATATAGTCGAAATTGTTACATTAATTAAATTCCAACATAATAGGTATACAACTAAGACCGAATGTACTTATTGGAAAATAGGTTCCATACGATGATTGGGCTACCGGGTATTGCCCGTCACGATGCATCTCTAAATAAAATACCACCAAGAACCTCGTCGGGATCCCCTACCAACACAGAACCGGCCTACCACTTGGCTAGTAGTATCGAATATAATCACACCTTGGTTAATGGGCCTTGAAGCATACAAATGAGAGATAATATCGACTTTAGATAGAGATGATCATACCTTAATGGGAGCGATCCACTTAGCCCTGCCGCATCTTCCATGTTGATGAGACTTGAGGCTACGTTTTATCTTTTATATAGCACTTCCCACTTGGAATGCTAACACTGTCCTCTAGGCAGCAATGGAATGCATTTATTCATACAAGTTATTTAGGATATTGAAAGTCTACGGGGTGGATCGTGTAGTGTATATGCAAGTATATGTGAAAAAATATATGATGCAACTAAAATAATATTAATCTAAGTAAATATAGAATAAGCACACCAGGATTTTATACTGGTTCGGACCTCCCGTCCTACGTTCAGTCCCGAAGCTCCCATTCGGAATTCGACTATCAAAAACCCTCGCTTTGCCCGGAGGAATAAGCTTGGTTACAATGAGTTGTTCTTGCCAAATGTGTGTTCTAGTATAACACGGATGTTGACTAATTAGTACAATTACTTCCAATATATCTTTAAAGAATATTGTCTATGAAGAACCGAGTATATGGAAGAGTTAATACAAGTAAAGATTGCTAGAGTGTAGAGATCAAGAATATAGTATAGAATTATAAAGCGTAAGTATGTAAGGTGTGTCATTTCTCTTGATTCTTGATGCTATATATAGTTGTAGATAGGTATCTTGAGTAGTTACGTCCATTAACGAATGTTCTTCAGTTGCTTCTGTTGATGATGAAGAGTTGCGGTGAAGGGAAGCGGAGATGTCCATTCGAATGTGGCAGTTGAAGTCCATTTCTAAAATTCGAGTTTGAAATCAGACGTCTGGGATATGTTTCAGACGTCTGATATTATATATATTTTTGAATATAGTAGAAGATCAGACGTCTGAGTGCTATTACCAGACGTCTGCTTTTGTCTGTCTGTTGTTCCAGAGAACTGATTCAGACGTTTGGCTTGTGCACCCAGACGTCTGATATTGTGCATATCAGTTTTTGTGCACTTTTTCTTGTGTTTCTTTATTCCTATCATTTTGTAGTCTCTTGTAGTGTCCTTTGAGCCTCTTTTTTGTCTTTCTAGTGATATTGTTCTAGCAAGTACCTGTATATATAAATATATATGTATATTCGATTTTCATTGTATATTTGTTGTCATCGAAACCGTAGATTGGATTTCCTAACATTCTCCCTTTTTTTGATGATGACAACTATACAATGTACTTAGATATATTTTTATAAATCTCCTCCTGAATACGTGCTTTCCATTATTTCTCCCCCTTTGGCATTTTCAAAAAGTGTTAATATCTTTTTAACTTAGACAACATGTTCGTAATATGAAATATTTACCAACTGTAGGAAGGTTATATCAATATAAACAGAAATAACAGACCAAAAAGCAATTTTCATTAAACAAATTGATTGATTGCATGCATAGATTTTTTAGTATTTTAATACAAAAGATGGAATCCTAAAAACTAAGGATCTTTTGGGGAAGCTTTAGCTTGATCATCTCCTTCATCTTCATTCTTGGAAGAGCTAGCTTGTTTTTTTGGAGATGTCGGAGTTTGTTGGAGAGGTTCTTTTTCCTCTTCAAAAAATTTAGAGTGTTTTGAAGGAGGAGGATAAAGTGTTGGAGTTGGCCAATCTTCCGAAGGCGGTGTAGGCCCACAGACTCGTTGTAGAACCTCTTTAAGAACAGATAACGTAGTTGAAAGCGATGCTTCAACTGTTGCTAGGCGAGAAGCAAATGTTGTTTCGAAGCTATCGATACGCTTAGCCAATTTTTTTTGTTTCCTTGACAGAATGAGTTGATTTTGGAGAGTTAAGTCGCGAATACTCTCATTTGGATTCGTCTTAGTGCGGGTCTTCAAAATGTCGTCTTGGCACGAATAATCAAAAGGTGGAGGAGGAGTATTCTCGCGATGTTGCTTTACCTCTTGTGATGGTTCATGTTGTTGTTGGGGTGGAGGCCTAGCTTGGCTATCTTGTTGACGACGTTGCGTCCATTATTTAAATGATATAAAATCTGAAGGATTTTCTGGTAAGTGCATAAGAGAGAAAATTTTTGTGGAGGCGTACTTGGGAGATATCTCTTCAAAAGTTGATAAGTAAGGAATGTTGTGAGCTCTCAAAAGACGCATGATGTACGTAGGGTAGATGATGGATAGGCGTGATCGAGTCCAATAATGTTTGAGCTCGTCAAAAATAAATTTTGCCCAATTAACCCTTGTTCCACTGAAGATAGCATATAGAGCCTTGTGCTCTAACTCCGTGATTTGCTCATGGCTACCAAGGCGAGGAATGATTGTGTTGATAATCATTCTAGTGAGAAGTCTCGCCTTAGGTCGTAGATATTTTGAAGCAAATCTAGGAATTTCATCTTCCCAAATTTGATGAGTGATATTATCTCTTGGTTTGAGGCGCATATCTGGGATGTTGTACAAATCTTCTCCGGAGTCGGAACAACCCAGAGTTCGGCCTATAATCCCCGGTGTAAGTCTAATAGTGTTGTCGTAAACACTTGACCATAGCCAATTATCATCATTTTTGGTATTCCAAACGGCAGTGCTATCTAAATTAGCATAGAAAAGGAATATCGTAAGTTGGTCTATTTAGACATTATTCAAGTTGAAGGAAATCAACTGATGTAGCCCCTGCATTTTCGCATATCCCATCCAAATCGTACATAGGAAATTTGAGCAAATTGTAGAAAGGACCTGTATGTAGCTTCTTCTTTTGAATGTCTTCATATCTTTTGAATATCCCATTCTATATGCCTTGCTACGATCCGAATATCCAACAAAGATTCCTTCATCGACCTTCGGGTCGAATTTTCCTAAATTTTCTTTTGTATTTAATATAAAACATTTTGATCCGAAAGTTTTAAAGTATGATACTTTAGGTTTTCTTTCAAAAAACATTTCAAAGCAAGTATGTTTAGTCATAGGTCGTATGGTTACATTATTCAAAACATAACAAGCCGTAGCAATAGCTTCATCCCAAAAATGTTTTGATAGAGCACTACTATTTAATAGTGTTCGTGCACATTCTTGTAACGTACGATTTTTTCTTTCTACTACACCATTTTGTTGTGGTGTGCGGAGAAAAGAGAAATTATGGCTTATGTCCTTTTTATTACAAAAATTAGTAAAAAGATCATTTTCGAATTCTCCACCGTGATCACTTCGAATATTCTTAATTTTCAAATCCATTTGAGTTTTAATTTTTTTAGCAAAAATTTTAAACATACCAAACGTGTCACTTTTATGTTTTAAAAATAAAATCCATGTATATCTTGAAAAATCATCAACTATTACGAAAACATATTTGTTGTGATTTATAGATCGAACTTGAGTTGAACCAAATAAATCTAAATGTAATAATTCTAACGGTTGTTTTGTAGAAATATTATTTTTAGATTTAAAAGAGCTTTTCTTTAGTTTATCGATTTGACAAGCGTCACATAAATTTTCTACTTTATAATTTATTTTAGGTAATCCTCTAACTAGCTCATATTTTGCTAACTTATTAATATATTTAAAATTAATATGACAGAATCGTTTATGCCATAACCATAGATCGTCATGTTTGGCGGTTAAACATAAGTTTGAATTTCGATTTATATTCATATTTAAGACATAAATATTTTTGTTTCTAAAACCCTCAAAGATAAGTTGTTTGTTATTATCGAAAATATTACATCTATCTTTTTCGAAATTGATTTGAAAACCTTTATCACATAATTGACTAATACTAAGTAGGTTGTGTTTTAAATTTTCTACTAACAAAACATTTTTAATAATAGGAGAGTTAGAAATACCAGAGTTGATGACTTCTTCGATGCCAACGACATATCCTTTTGAGTTATCTTCAAAAGTTACTGTTCCACCATCGATATATGTTATATTTGATAACATTTTTGCATTTTCGGTCATATGCTTGGAGCATCCACTATCAAGTATCCATTTCTCCTTATTTTTTATTTTGGATACCTGCAAGATAAAATGATTTAATTGGTACCCATATACTTTGTTAGGGTCCTAGATGTTAGGAGGAGTAGGTAGCCATACCAAGAAGGTTTGGTACCTTTATGAATATAATTTTTATTATAGACTACGTTATCTAGGAAATCATTAATATGTTTTTGTCTAATCAATTTATTATTTGTCTTAGGAATCCAAATTTTTATATTTTTGGTATTTGTATAAGACTTAGGTGATCTTTTAGTCTTTTGATAAATAAAACTATATTTCTTAATATTATTCCCTTTTTGTTTAGGAATATTTTTAAATCCTATTCCAATTCTATTTACTGAAGGTTTTGATAAGATTTTCCAAATCTTGTTTTCCTTTATTAAATTTTGAAACAGTATTTGTAATTTTATCTAATTTTCCTTTTAATTCAAAATTTTCAATTTTCAATTTTCAATGTTTCTATATTACTTTTCAAGTTGATATTTTCTTTTAACAAGATATCCTTTTCTAGTTTAACTTTTCCAAAATCGATAGATATAGTCTCATATTCAACCAAACTACTTTTAACTTTTTCTTGAGATAATTCTAGTTTCTCCTCTAAAATAATTTTTTCATCTTTTAACATTCCTATTTCAAGTTCTAATCGATTTATTTTGGCTATGTGTTCTTTATTCAATTTTTTAATTTGTCTAAATTTATCATCTAATTCCATGCTAAGCTCTAATAATTCATCATAGCTAAGTTCAGGACATACATCATCAGTTTGTGCCATAAAACATACATTAGCTTGTTTTCTGTCACTATCGCCAGTCATTATCTGATGATGATGAAGAATCTGAGTCATCCCATGTTACTTTGAAAGCCTTCTTCTTTTTGAATTTTTCAAATTTGTTCTTTTTTATCATTGTTGAGCTTGGGACAATCTTTCTTCATATGTCCAAATTGATCACATTCATAACATTTGAATGACATTTGATTTGTTGAGCTTGATTTTCCTCCTTTCTGAAATTTGATCATTTTCCTAAACTTCTTGAATTTGTTGTAATTTTTGGCAATAAATACGATTTCCTCTTCGTCTAAGTCGGAGTCTTCATTTGTTGCTGGGAATGCTATGTTTTTCTTCTCCGAATTTTGTTCTTTTCTTGCCTGCAAATTAACTTCATAGGACATTAAATTTCCTATCAATTCTTCAACTAAGAGTGTTGAGAGGTCATTAGCTTCTTCGACAGCTAAGACTTTTCTTTCCCACTTGGAGTTAAAGAATTGAGTATTCTAGGTACTAAGTCAAAATTTGTGAATTTTACTCCTAGTGCCATTAAATCGTGTTGAATAGTTTGGAATCTAGAGTACATGTCCATTATAGATTCATTTTGTTTCATTTTAAATGAAGAGAATTGATTTTGCAAAATTGAGATCTTAGTATGTTTAACTTTGTTAGTGCCTTCATGTGTAACTTGTAAGGTACGCCAAATATCATATGCAGTGTTACATAACATGACACGTGAAAATTCATTCTTATCTAATGAACAAAATAAAACACATAGTTTTGGCATTATTAGAAGCTGCGGTTTTTTGGGTATCATTCCATGTATTCATAGCAGTAGCAGGTGCTTCATATTTATTTTGAGTCGCTGACCAAATTTCTAATCCATCAGCTTTCATAAAAATTCTCATACGTGTTGACCAATATGCATAATTAGAACCATTAAACAATGAGGGACGTGCTGTGGATTGTCCTTCTTGAAAAATACTTGCCATATTAAAGTGATTCAAATACGTGTTACTGTACTTTGATCAAACCTTGCTCTGATACCAATTGAAAGTCTACGGGGTGGATCGTGTAGTGTATATGCAAGTATATGTGAAAAAATATATGATGCAACTAAAATAATATTAATCTAAGTAAATATAGAATAAGCACACCATGATTTTATACTGGTTCGGACCTCCCGTCCTATGTTCAGTCTCGAATACTCTTTTATAAATATTCAAAATCATTTATATAAATTGCTTTTGTAATTATCAAACTTTTTATATAATTTTTTCATAAATATTCAAACTATTTTATAAACTCCCTTATGAATATCCAAATCATTTCCTAAAATTCTTTTATAAATACCCCAAAATCATTTATAAAATTTCTTCATAAACCTTTCCTATTTAAACAACTTCCAAAGTAACCTTAAATCAAATTAGTTTCCCTTAATAAGCAAATCCATTTTATAAATCTCCGTTATTTATGAAATCTTCTCTGTTTAAAAACCCAAATCCATCTACCCAAAAACACTTTATAATTTTCAAATTCCTTTATAAAACTCTTTATAAAAACTTCTTTTTATAATATGGAAAACCATTCCCATTAATTAAAAAACATCTTTAGTAAAACCATTTGTCAAATCATTCTTTAAATATATTGTTCAAAATGCAATAATTTTAAAACCATTTCAAAAAGAAAATGAGATATTTATCCTTACAAAATCAAACAGAGATTTAATGACCACAATGGTACTTTAAATTTGGTTTTACTTATCCAGTCTAACATGGTATCACATAACAACATGTATATAAGAGATCAACACATAACAATCAATTAATTTAAGTAAATGTCTAAGTTAATTGGTGTTTTATTCTGCTAATATATGTCATTTAGTTTTCCTCATCATATGGGATTACTTAAGGGTAGCGATACAGAAATCCCTTGGTTTAAAAACAAACTTGAAAAGAAAACAGTTTAAAACGAAACCGATTACTTAAATTCAAAGCGGTTTTAAAATAAATTAAACTTTTATAAAGGAGAGTCAAATCTTTGTTAAATAGTAACTAAACTCTAATTAAAAATAATTAAACCTTAATTAAATCTTATTAACATAATTAACTTTAATTAAAGATTAATTAAATAAAACCCCTTTTTAAAATAATAATTAATTAATAATTATCTTAAATAAATAATTAAATAATAATTAATCAATCCTTAATTAATAATTAAATAATAATTAACTTTAATTAAGTAACAAATCATGATTAACTTAATTGATGAACATTTAAGTTTAAAAACCATTATCAACAAATGATTAAGTACTAATTACCTTAATTAATCAATTAATCAATTGAACAATCATTAAATAAATAAATAATTAAATAATTGTTCTCTAATTACCTAATTCAAGTTAGAAAACATTTCCAAAAAGATTTCTAAATGAAAACAAGTTTATACTAGAAAAATAGTTAAATTTTCCGAATTGCGCGTATAGCGACTATCGCTATACGAATCCGTAATTTTCAAAACTTGAAATTTTATTTTCCAACTTTTAAAACTTCAACTTTGAACTCTTGTCTTCTTTAAAACATTAAAATACATCTAAATCAAACTTTCGATAAAAAGCGGATTTTTACGTCGCTTTTGGTTAGCGAATCGTCAACTTCATGTCATGAAACCCTAGACAACAAATACAACATTCAATCATAATTCCACATCATAACCTTATAGCACAACCATAAGTAAGAATATTACTTTACAATTACTAACCAACTTTTTCAATATTCAAGGTATAATCTTTATCGTCTATTCAAACTTCGGCATAAGCAATCAATGCCAAACTAACATATATGCATATATACACAACATATAACAAAACTACATAATTAAGCAACATTCTAACTCATAAATTTTACAACTTTAAAAAGTTAGCAACTTGAGTTTTAAAAACGTGAACTTTACTCACCCTAACTAATATAAATCAAACTAAACTTCCACCGAACTTGGCTACAACACTAGCAAACCGTCTTAGCTTGAAAATATGACTTAGTGTCACCTTCTATGGTGCAAACGGGCTCGGCCTAGGGCATAATTAGGCTCGACCCAAGGTGATTTTGAGGTGTAGGGGTTTTCTTTGTGAAGAGAAGAGGTTTGGAAGTGAATGGAAGGTGTTTAGTTATATTTTTACACTATTTTCTCTATCTTTTTTCTTAGGAATTTGAGGATGGAAACCATTGAAATACATGAAGATAAGAAGAGGGTTTTGACATGAAAAATGTAAATGAAAACAAAGAAGAGGATGTGGGAATGAGAGAGGTATATATAAACTTAGGAAGTTATAATTAAATATATACACATGCATGCACCCCATATCTCCCCTCTCCCCCTTGGACACGTTGAATAATTTAAGCATATGTTTTTAATTCTTCATTTATCAGGAGTAAGCCCAAGTGAACATCCCCATGAGCGTTTAGTATACGATGAAATCAAATGTTTAATGCAGTCTATGCTTATGTGAAATTTTTAGTTTTCTTCTATCCCTAAATACATATGTAGTTTTAAATGTTGAATCCTGTAAGGCTATTATTGACATAGCACATTTGTTTAAATTTGAATGTTTAGGCTAGCATGGATCAGCAAAGCTTCAAATTATCGATCATCAGCTTGGAAAGTATATGACAAACGTCCAGGTTAGATCTCTCCTTCTTTCTTTTGTTGCGTTTGCTTTGGTGTGACCATATTCGCCTTCTTTTGTCTTATCGTTTATTTTGTTGGTCTTTTTGAATAGGTTATAATGTTAGTGACTCAGATTCTGATGAACCAGAAAATAAATTTGATGGTCGTGAATGTAACTTTATCTAACCTTTGGATTATATGTTTGAAATTTGTGAATGTAATTTTATTTATCTTTTTTAGAATGTATGTTTGTGTTTTTGGTTATTTTAAGATAATATTTGTTTTGATTATTAAATTACTAAATATTGTTAAATGTGTATTATAATATATATGCTGCAGTTAATTGTATTTTTATTTTTGCATTTATTTTGCAACTGTTAAAAATAGTTGCAAAAGATCAAATGACAACTGGCTTTTACAGTTGTAAAAGAACTTATTGCAACTTCTTTTAATAGTTGCAAAAAATCATTACTGCAACGGTCGCTTTCAACTAGCAAAAACAGTTGTAAATTGTAATCATTATATTGCAACTTTGCATATTAAGATTGACGGCTGTCAGTTGCAATATGTCTATTGCAACTGACATTGCCAGTTGAGTAATGGGTATTTTGTTGTAGTGTAACTATATATATAAAATACATATATTTATATGTAAAATAATTATATATAAATTTAGATATAAAATAATTCAAAATTTGAAATTTAAATCTTTAAGAATAATTCAAATTTGAAATCAAATCTTGATTTAATAATTTCCTTTTAAAATTCAAATTCAAAATTTAAATGTTTTATAACTAATTTATAAAGTATATTTATATGTAAAAATATACAAAAATATTTTCCTTTTAGGAAATACTTAAATATGTATCCATAAATAAATTTGAACTTATATAAAATTCTAACTTGTTATATATATAAATAATACTGTATAATTAAATATAAAGTAAAACTATATATAAATATATTTAATTTTGGCCATAGATTAATTTTGATAAAGTCAAAATTTTTAATTAATCTATGCGGATTTAAAGTATTATACATTTTTTAAATTTAGGTTTCCGTATGGAAAAAAGAAAAAAATGTTTTGCTTTTAATTATCTACATAGCTGATTAAAAATATAAATTTATTTATATTCATATATATATATATATTACTATAACAAGTTATAATTTAATAATTAACATTATTAAAAAAATTCATTTAAATGTAATATGTATAAAAAAATTAATTTTTTAGTTCATGTGCATGTGAAATATCATGTTTTAAATTTATTAAAATAATTTATAAATATATTTATACGTATACTAATTTTAAAATTCAATTTTTAACTTCAAATGCTTTTAAATTTATTTTTATATTCAAAAAAATTAATTTTATAATTTTTTTTAATGTGGACGAAAGCAAATATGAAAATATATGCATGCAAAAAATTATACAATATATTCATATGTATATTGACATCAAATAAATATCTGAATTCGTGATATAATTTAACCTATACAAGTAGAATAGCATAATGATTATGCATATCGATTGATATAAATTAAATGTTACCTTAGCTATGGGTAGGGCTATCAATTTCCAGCACGACCCGAAACACGATCCGAAGATTACACAGAAATTAGCAGGTTAACCCGACCCGGATAAGTGGGTGGGTCATTTTCGGGTCAACCCGAATTTGACCTGTTTATAAACGGGTGGGTTCGGGTTAACCCGTGAACCCGAATTTAACCTGTTTATAACCCGTTTATACTTATATGGGTTGATCCGAACTGATTATAACCCAACCCGACCGGTGAATCCAAATTTGACCCGTTTATAACCCGTTTACGACCCGTTTATAACTCATTTATACCTTATATCGGTTGACCCGATCCGTTTATGACCCGACCTGACCCGTTTATAATCGGGTTACACGGGTATGGTTGGATTAACCCGTTTATAATCGGCTCGGGTTTGGGTTGATCTATTTCTAACCTGTTTAATAAACGGGTTGACCTGACCCAAACCCGACCCGACCCATTGACAGCCCTAGTTGTGGCTAAGTTGTAACACCTTGAATGCTGAATCAAAATAACTCCCTAAATCCAATTCGATCTCTTTTAGAAAATGCTAGTAATCAAAAAGATCTACATGCCTTTTTTCCATTTGAATTAATGTGAATTTGATTTGAAAAAGGAGGAGTAATGGTGGCTTATATTTACGACTTAAGGAGGAGGTGAGAAGCTAGAGAAAGTAACCTCAAAATTGAAGAGGGCGGTGAGTTTAAATAAGAAGAGAAAAGGAGAGAAAAGAGAAGATCTGGATCTAGTCTTTTTCCCCTTCTTTCTCTACCAATTCAAACCCTTAGAGCAAAATATCTCACCCTCCTATCCCCTTATATATAGCTGGCCATTCCATAAGCTAATGAAATTATATGCAACTTCAAACCATGTCGGTAAATCCAAGTTTAAATCAAATTTAAATACACATCGATGTCATATATTGATACGTGTGTATATAACTTTTATACGTGCATTATCTTCAATACCGATTCAAATAAATCAAATGAAACTTTATAATTAATATTTCACAAATATTAATTAATTTGTAATAATTATAATTTAATTAAATCAGGTGGTATTCAGAGTATTCAACATTGTGGTTGTGTGAATCTTAGGTGTAAATTCAGTTAGCGATTAATATCGAACTATTCGAATATTAACGTTCACATGTCACCTTAGCTAGTGGTGTGACAGTTTGGTCGAATTTATCACTTACATAGTTTTGATAAAATCCAATTTTACTATTTTAAGTGGTCTCTTGTAGTGAAAATTATTTACATAAATTCTCTTCATCAAAGCAATATCGTATTAAGACTTGTGGAATTTGGTTTTGGTCAAAATTCCAATATCGTCCACATTCAACTTGTATAGCCCAAATACAAAATCTTTGGTTCGACAATAAGAATTATTATTAACCGATATGCTCTGATCACAGACTTTGACTTCGAGATAACAATAGTTGACAATGGTGATAACCCCATATAATCGAGGAGATGAATTCTCTATTGAATAATGTTTCACTTCCAATGCTTCAACTAAGACCCAACTATAGTCGTTCGATGGACGCCATTGAAGTGGAGTGACCACATTAAATATCAACAGTATTCTCAAGTCGAGAGAACTGTGTAATAGCGTCACTTTGGTATTTTCTGTCTAACCTTAGTTATATTAACCAATAGAAAATTATCGAGTGAGTCATTCCATGGTTATTCAATTACTATCGGTACGTAACCCCTTGATGCCTTTAGCAGTCATGGGTAATATACTATCCAATATTTGGAGAGCATTACGTACTCTTATCTCAACGGATGTATCTATATCCAATCTTGACACAACTTAAGTAGAATTATTTAAAACGATATGTTTATTTTTATTGTGATAAATTTCTCAAGATTACAACACATTATAACTACTATCATGAAAAACATATAATTTATGGATTTACTATTAAATATACTTAAATTAAATAAATAACTAAAATACACATTATATCAAGTATAATAGAAAGAAAAATACCTTTTTAATTCGAACGAGATTTTATTACAAAGTTAATAATTTACAGTAGATTACAAAATTTCCCCAAGAGCATACCAACCTCTCACTTGCACTTAAGGCCAATTATGAAATCTCTATCCCATCCTTTTGATCAGTTTGATGAGAACTGATCGAGCCAGTCTCTTCATGAATGAATCTATTATGTTGTTTTAATTATCTACTTTGTCAATCAACTCTCTCCGATGCTGATAAACTACATTTATCATGGAACTATTCAGAGGATGTATCTCGACTCCTAATGAGCTTTTATCATGACATGGTATTTTCAATACTTCGAATCATCCCTAGCCAGTTATAAGTTTATGTATTTATATTTATACATTGCTTTTATTGTAGCTCTATTCAAGACAATGTACTTAGCCTCTTTGTTAAGTTAGCCACAACCTTTTGTTTGGAACATTTCCAACTTAAACCACCTTAACTAAGATTTGAACATAAATTTAATATTGATATGTTATACTTAATATCACTTATGAAGTTCGAGTCTGGATACTTCTTCATAAGAAGCTCTTTATTTTCTATAAACAATTCTCTACTACTTCGCAAATACTCGAGAATACACTTAACTACCATTTAGTGATATTAATATGGATTTGATATTTTTTTTATGTATCAAACACATTAGCTAAATGCGATACTGTAGGCAATACAACATGTATGATAATTTCTATTGCTAATGCATAAGAAATCCATATTACGTTCTCCATATTATACATTTTAATATGTTTTATGTGCATATCTTCTGAGATATTCCCAACGTCCTTCTATATTGACTATAAAAGATGTCTTTCAAATCCTATATCGAGAATTTAAACAACTAAACTAGAACATATTTTAACATAGGTACGTCGTTAAAGATCAGTAGTATGTTGTTTACTTATAGTTTAGAAATATCTATGTACCTTTTTTATGTTCTTTCTTATAGACACATGCTTTGCATTTTGATTGAAAATCAAACTATTTGATATTTCTATCAAAAAATACTTGTTCAACTCAGATGTTTGTCGAACGATACTTTCGTATACTTTTTTGGATGTGGAAATTATGTTGAAGAGCTTTTATTTTCAGGGTAATAAGTTTTAAGGACAACATTCTAAATAATTAGTTTTAAGGACAATTTACATGATAATGATAAATTCATTTATCTTTTTAAGTTATACAGGAAAATGATAAATCTTTTTATCATTATTTCTAAATAACTGAAAATGATAAATTCTTTTATCTTTTTCCTGTAAAATGTGGTCGTTATGTGCAAACAGTCTATTCTAAATTATTATTTAGAATTTTCTGTTTCAAAACATATGTACCAAACTTATATCCTTCAATCCGTGCTACTGTAAAATCGGCTACCGATTATGTGCCTGCAAATTCATTATGTACTTATCTCTACCCCAATCGTTCATATGCAGATGTTGTTTAAGAATCAAGAACAACAAAACCAACTATTCGATGAACGAGAATAAACTAAATTGATGAAGAAAATGTTCTATTTTCTATTTTAGATGTAGTGGACTTGATCATCTGGCCGAGAACTATAGAGAACTGATTAGATGCTTTAAACGTGGAGTCTTTGGTTATAAAAGTTATCAATGTCCTTTCAATGATTCTCGTTCAACTAAACCTCTACTGCCCAAACCCATGAGCAAAAAAGAACATGGGTTCTACTTTATGATAGAATTCTTAAATCTAAAGGGTATTTTTTTTAATGCTTTCTTTGGAGATTTGGATAAGAGAGGGGAAGGAATTTATTTGTTTAATAAAATTCTTTGGCATTTCGAACATTATACACCATATATGTTCTTTTCAGATTTATTGAAAAATGAATGCACTAAGAATGCCGATCTCGAAAGAATAGGGCAGAGAGATACTGCAATTGAGTCTCTTCATTAGAATAAAGTCTCTTTATCCAAAAAATTGATATTAATGTGGCACTGGTAGTGTGGGTATTAAAGAATTTAATGTTGGAGAGAGGGTGCTCAAGTTGCCAGTTTTAATGAATTTCTAATAGACAACGCAACGACAAGAAATATAATGATTAAAAACACTGTTTCAAATATAGGTAATAAGGACACTTCTTGTGTTTCTGAATTATCTTGTAAGAGAGGTCTACATTGCTAAAATAGGTTTAGAGTTTTGAGAGAGATCGATGAGGATAAAGAAGGTGATATGGGGGTGGAAAAAAAGATGTGTTCAGGTGAACAATCATATGAATACGGTGATTCAATAGTTGAGTGCAGCGATTTAGCAGTACCAAATTCTGATGTTCAGTTGTTTGATATGTACTCGGGTTCATTTACATCAATGAAGGAGAAGCGTAGTAATTTTGATGTTATGGCTCTTGACCCAGAGGTGTTAAAAAATTGTTATGGGAGGATGGAATTAAATGCATATGATGAAAATGAAACGAATTTTTACGAGCATGGCATAACTGACACAACAATTCATAGGCATGCCAAAGCATTTCAATTGCATGATTCACTTGTATCTAGCTTGATGGTAATACCAATGTTTGATAATGTGTTACATGGAGATGCTTCTACAAATATGTTAGATAAGGGGGGTGTGATGGTGCCAGTATACGAGGAGATACTGCTGATCATGAGATGAGAAACACAGTTCATGTTGTTGAACAAGGAAAAGGAAATTGATATGTGCATGAAGGGATTAATTCTATTGAACACGGATTTGAATATGCATGTATATATGAAGAGCGTGATACGTATGTATGCATGAAGATGCAAGATTGGAATATAATTAATATGGATGAATATATGCATGATAATGAAGTACAAGATGATGTTTGTACATAGCTGTTGGTTATCTGTGGTGAGATAGAGATGGTTAATGAATCTGTTGCTATGCATGATGTTAATGAAGAAAAGAAGTCTTGGTGTGGATTTGTTGCTGTCTTCAGATTTCTGTTTTTATCTTCCGCTTTTGTTTTGAGGTTTTTCCTTCTGATGGTTTTCATCCCATCTTGTTTCTATTTTGTGAGCCATCGGAGAAAGGCGGTTTTTCTCCAATTTTATATATAAATAATGATTTTTGTTAAAAAAAAAAAAAAAAAATGAAGATGAAAAGAAAATGGCTGATGTTAATGAAGATGAACATGTAGAGGGCACAAGGATATAATATTGCTTGATGATAAATATAAAAAGCCAGATACAAAAGTTTTGATGCTTAAATACGAGAAAGTTAATGATGAAACAACGTACGTGTGTATGTTTAAGGGGTCTAGTGAAACTGAGGGGTGTGAAAATAGTTCTGTTGATAACTTAATAGTTTGCACAGGGGAGCAATATTATTATAAAAACAAGGGTATAGTCATTCTCAATACACAAAGGACTATTATGGGCATGGAGCAAGATACAGACACTTATGCACGTTCAACACCGGAAAAAAAAAATCATAAAAGTAAGGTTATTAAAGAAAACAAAAATGGCGGACAACTTTAATCAGACATCCAAGGCCATTTTCTCCATCAATTCCGATCCTCCACCATCACTTAACCCTCTCTCTCTTCCACTAACCCAAAGGAGAAGCCATTAGAAATCAACAGTGAGGGATACAAAACTATAAGAAACCGCCATAATAGGGTAAAGATCCATCATCAATCAAATCATGCCCAGGATTTCTTCATTAATTGAACTCAGTATAAAAACAATGGTCTAAGGGATTCAAAAAATGCAAGAAACAATCATTACAATTACATTTTGAATCAGAATCCTTAGAGTACAAACGGAACGGCCTTTTCAAATCAGAATCCTCAAACTATAACAAGTTCAGATTAAAATCAGGTTATGCAGCAATGGATCTTCTCCACATAAGGCATCTTCTTGGGCTAATATGATAAAAAACGGAGGCTTCAGCGACAATTTCAATCTGGAATATCTAGCTCATATAACCATTAGCAACAAGAAAAGGGTTATAGTGAAAGAAGGTGTAAGTAGGAGGACAGACTCCAAATGGAGTAGCTTAGTGATAGCTTATGTTTTCGGATATAGGCCTTACCATCATCTTTTTAAAGCTTTCATGCAAATAACATGAAATCCTACCGGTAATTTCAAAATTTTCACTAGAAATAATGGTTTCTTAATAACTAGATTTGCGATTGTTAGTGACTGTGAAAGAAGAGTCAATGGAGGACCTTACTTTATAAATCAGAAATTGATTATCTTGAAAAAGTGGAGTAACAAAATAGATTTTGATAGAGACTTACTAACTACCCTCCCTGTCTGGATTCACCTCCCTAAATTAAGTCTAAAACTGTGGGATAGGGAGGCATTTAGTGCAGTTGCAAGTGTTGTGGGAATCCCTTAAAACTTAAAACTTAGATGAACCAACAGCAAAAGAAACAAGATTAAGTTTTGCAAGAATCCTTATCGAAATAAAAGCAAATTCAGAACTTCCTGAAGTAGCTTACATTACAATGCATGATGGAGAAAACATTGTTCAGAAAATTGAATATGAGTGGGTACCGCCAAGATGTATGATCTGTGCATATTTTGGGCATTCCACTGAAATTTGCTCGACAAAGAAAGTTTGGAAAGAAAAATTTAATGAAAACTTAGTTAATAAAGAAAAAGATTTAGTCTCTGAACAAAATCATGAGTCAAACACAAATGAAGAAAGCAGATCAAATAAAGATTATGGGAAAATCAAAGGAAACTTCAAGGTTTCAGATGATAATAAATTATCAGGAAAATTCAGTTCTTTGAAAATATGAAAAATAAGAAAGGTACAAAAGGTTTGAATACAAATGTGCAAAATCTTGATGAAGTCGAGCAAATGGATATTACCCAAAATTAGGCAGCATCATAAATTAATGGACATGAGAAAGTAACTGAGAACATGCAACATGTCCAACAGAATACTCTATAAAATTCTACCAAAGAGAATGTAATAGAAGATTCAATCAAGACTAAAGTAGCAAAATTACAGTAGACTCAGGAGGTTCTCGGCACTCAGCCAATAGAGCACTCACATCTCGAGGAAGTTGCATAAGCAAATGTAGTTGCAAATATGGAAATATGCACAAAATCAGCAAATACTAATGCATATGTTTTGGAAGCACACAACAAGCATGCTGCAGGAATAAATTCTTCAAAACAAAGCATCTCAGAAAATTTAGTTCAAAAAGCAATAAAACGTCTACCAAATTTCTCTTCTCCAACAAGCAGGAACAAAAGAAAAAAAAGAAGAATTAAAAACTTGCAAGAAATTCTATCCAAAAACAGTGAAGAAAATGAGGTGTAGAATGACTTCCAAGGAAAATATATACATCATGGAAAATCCAATATGGTTGGATCAACTCAGAGTACAAGACAAAAAATCACTCAAAAGAAAAGGATTAAAGAACTCTGAGTACATGGAAGTGAGCAAGGATATAGAAATTCTGGAGGAGAACGACCCCAGATTTTCTATGTAGATGCTGAGGTATCCTTTTAGTATCCTTTATAATTTTATATTCTCTTAATAATATCGATTATTGCTTGGAAGAATGAAGTATTATAAATAACAATCTTATGGGGGGTAATGGTAGGATGATGGTTGTGGGATTCAAATATCTGGGTGTTAAGCCACCATTTTATAAATTTGCAATTTATACATTGCAAATTCATAAACAAAGGCGGCCTTCACTTAGAAATCACATTTGTCTATGCTTCAAATAGTGAAAAAGAAATATATTTGCTTCAGAGTAATTTAGAGAAATTAAATAAAAATATGAAAAAACCCTGGATAATTATGAGGGATTTCAATATTCTATTACATTCATTTGAAAAGAGGGGGGAATACCAATAGCTTTTAAAAAACTGGAATTCCTCAATAATTTTTTTCTTCTAAAAATATGATTGATTGAACCCATTTTAATGAGAAATAAATTCAGATGGAAATATGGGGAATATAGGGATATTCACTATAGATTATACAGGTTTCTAATAAATCAAAAATTTGTAAATAATTTTTCTGACTTCCAATGTCTAACTTTACCATAAGCTATCAATGATCATACCCCCATACAAATTGTTCTTTCAATGAATACGAGGAAAAAAATACTCCATTCAGATTTCTAAATGGGTGGACAGTAGAGGAAAACTATACAGAAATAGTATAGCAATTGCAAATCAAAGTTCTGCTCAATTTTAGTAGAATTCTTAAGATTACAAAGGAAAATCTGAAAATCTGAATAAAAACAAAAACAAACATGATATTAAACAAACAAGGAATGATTGTGAATCATTATAAAACATAATTGATTTTGATAGCTCAGACAAATATTTGGTCAATTGATTTTTTCAAATGCAAGATAAGTTAAGTAAAGGATGCATGTGCAAGCAATCAACATGAGACAAAAAGCCAAGATTGATAGGCTTACTAGTGGGGATGAATCTAGCAAATTTTTCTATGTCAAATAGGAAATCTAGGAATGACATAGGAAAATTTCTAGATGATAATGGTGTTGTTATAAATGATATTTCTCATATAGAAAGTAATGCAATCAAATACTTCACTGATCTTTACAACTCTGATTCATATAAGTGGGTCTTTCCAAGTATTGAAATAAAATAGTCGCTAATGAAAATAGTGAAGAAATTCTTCTAGCTGCTGTTTTTTTTAGATGATACTAAAAAGATAGTATTTAACTCTAATATTGATAAGAGCCCAGAACCAGATGGGTTTGTAGTTAAGTTTTATTAAAACGCATTAGGAAGACATTAAATTAAAAATATGCGAAGCAGTAAATGAATTTTTCACAACCGGTAAGCTGCTAAAAAGTTTAAATCACACTTTTGTTACACTAATCCAAAAGGTAAAAATACCTAATGGACTGGGTGATTACAGGTCTATAGCCTGTTGTAATTTTATATACAAAATTATAGCTAATATATTGAGTAATAGAATAAAAATATTTTTAAAATATTTGATATCTTAAAATTAGTGTGCTTTTATACCAGTAAGATAGTTGAAAATACTTTATTCGCTCATGAAATGATTAGGAATTTTAATAAGGGATGCAAAAATAAAGTGTGCATCAAAATTGATTTGCAAAAATCTTTTGATAAAATAAATAGGCATTTTATAATATATATGACGAGACAAATGGGTTTTCATGGGAAATTTTGCAATTTAGTAACAGAATGTTTAGACATCGCTTCCTTTTTTATTCTTATAAATGGATCCCCATATGGTTTTATAAACAGTAATAGGGGTGTTAGACAAGGATACCCTCTTTCTCCTTATTTATTTACTATAGCCATGGAATATTTATCTTTACAACAAATAGAAATAAGCCTAGTGTTACCCACTTATTATATGCTGATGATTTGCTGCTATTTATGAATGCAGATATTAACAGTGCAAATTCTATAGTTAAAACATTTGAAAATTTAAGTGAATTCGTGGGTCTGCAAATTAACGAAAGTAAGAGCAAAGCTTATTTCAGCAAAAACTGTGAATGGAAGGAGGAAATGCTTCAGTTTTAAAATATTCAGGAGGGACAACTGCCTGTAAAATACTTGGGTCTTCCTCTAAGTATGAATCAGATTACTAATAAAGACTGCTCAAAATTATTTGACATCATTCAAGGAAAATTGGAAAGTTGGTCAAGCAAATTGCTATCTATAGTTGGCAAGCTAAAGCCCACACACATTGTCATCACTGCTATCATAATATATTAGATTCAGAGTCACAACATTTCTAGACAAAGCAACACATATAATAGGAAAAATGTGTGCAAACTTCATTTGGAGGGGGAAAGCTCACAAAGTTTCTTGAGATACGGTATGCAAAACAATGAGTGTAAGCAGTTTAGGTCTAAGAAATATTAAAGACTTAATTGAAGCTTGCAATCTCTAGGTATTTTAGGAATTTGTGGAGAGTGGCTCCTTATGGTCAAAATGGATGAATAATAAGTATGCTAAAAATAAAAACTTTTGGACTATGCCTATTGAAAATCATCACTCACACTCCTGGAAAAGCATTTGAAAGAGCAGCGGCATTGGCATCAAATTGCTAGAAAGGAAATTTAAAGATGGAAAAACAACCAGCCTTTGGTTTGATCCTTGGATCAAAGGAAAATCTTTGGTGCTCAACTTATTACAATTTGGGGGAATAAATTTTAAAGTGGATAGCATCATTTAAACTCGCAGATGGAATGCCAATTTACATCCTATAGCTTCTATATTCAAGAATGTCATTGAAAATATTGAAATTGGTTCAAGCATTTATAAAGACGGCTGGAGTTGGAAATTATCTTTAAAAGGAAAATTCTCTTTTAAAAATACATGGGAATTTATCAGAGATTCAGAAGTAGAAATGGATTGGCATTAAACAATTTGGAATAGGGCAAATCGCCCAAAAATGGCATATTGTGCCTATTTTTCTTTATTAAACAAATTGCCTACAAGGGGCAGATGTAGCAAATGGAGTAAAAATGGGGATAATAAATGTCTTTTTTGGAAAACCGAAACAGCAGAGCATTTATTCTTTGATTGCATCTTCTCAAGGCATATATGGTATATTGCAAAAAACAAGCTCAATCTTAGCCAAAAAGTCTCAATGCACAATATTAGAACTGGTATCCAGTATATCCAACAAAGATTCAAAACAAAGTCAAAAGATTTTAACAAAGCTAGCATTATGTTAACAACAACTATATATCACATCTAGAAAGAAAGGAACGCAAGATTACACACTAAAAAGGAAACAGAAAGCATATGACTATGGAAACTCATAGAAACGGATTTTCCAATTTTAAATCACAAGGTAGACAAGAAAAACTCATCATTTCAAAATCACAATTCAGTCATCCGGAATCTGGATAATTACGAGTAAAGAGTCGATGCATACTTACAAAGCGGAAAAGTCAATTCTGACATTTCCCGAGGCAAGCCTTTTCAACTCAGCGACAAACACTGGTCAAATAAGATATGTGAATGGGAAGCAAGCAACCTCGATAGCATTTGTGCAAGGGGTGGTTATTCCAGTACCAAAACCAAGAGCAATTCCTGCAAGGGAAGCAAACAGGCTGTAATTCACTTTAACTCAGAGGGTAGTTATAAATATAATTCTAATACAAGTTTTAATTTACTGGATTTTGGTAGGAGCTACCGCACAACCAGCTTAATGCCTAAGGAGCAGCTGCTATCCCTACAACAAATTAGAATAAAGCAGCTCGATATCAATAATCTAAGAATCAGAGAAATCCACTATATTAGCTAAATGGACAAGTCTATCACCTACCTGTATGGAACAAAGGTGAAAGCAGCAGGCTTCATAGCAAAGAGAAGCAAATCGCAAGTGACTCTGATAGCTCGAGCAAACTCAGAAGCAAATCAATTGATGCGAGGTTGTATACTGATAACAATGCCAAAGTAAAGTTTTGGAAACCCCCTTGAAGGGGATCGCACGGAGATTCAAGGAAGGAATCGTAAGGTCGCTACCAATTTGGCAAAACCCTAATTATTTAGTGTTTGAGAATTCTCGTAGTAAGAGCATCTCCAACAGCCCCAGAATTCTCAAATCCGCACCCAAATTCCTTCCCAACAGAGCACGAGAAAATGTAATAGTGCGGAAAGGGGGGCCTTCGGGCTGAGAATGTGGGATGGGTTGAGGCGCCTGTTGAACAGGCGCCTACTATCCTCAACGGCAATTTCCCAACGGTCGTTTTCCATCTTTAAATAACACTCCCCCCTCTTCTTTCATTTCAAACCAATTTCCATTTTTGCAATTTTTTTCTGCCACTGATCTCAACTGAAAATGTACTCCGATTTCGACGATGTAACTGCAAGGGCCAGTTTTGAAGAATACGACTTGCAAGACGCTACGATTCCTATTGGGGGGAAAGTAACTAATGCAAGTTGGAGCGCTGCGGAAGACTACGATCTTTGCTATATTTACTGTGCACTATCAGTCGATCCTATTCGAGGGACCGATCAAAGTGGTGAATCTTTTTGGGGCAAAATTACTAATTGCTATAATCGGAAGAACATTAATCGAAAAAGAACGCTATCTTCGGTCAAAGGTCATTATGGAAAAATAAATCGTCAAACGCAAATGTTTGATTCTCAAATGTTCAAATTGAAGCAAACGAATCCTAGTGGCTTTGGGAATGAAACGCATTTAGTAAGCTTCAATGTAATTTCATTGTATTTTTTTTATCTTAGTTCCTTAAGTTTACCAGTTATTTTTTGAACAGAGAATGGCCGCAAACAAGTTGTTCAAACAAATCTATAAACCTGATAGTAAACAAGCACCACATTTTATCAGTTCATGCACGTGTATGACATGTTGGTCGAGCATGTTAAATGGAAATCATCGCTTCAGAAGACCGTTTAACAAGTTCAATCAAACAGCGGTAGGGGTAAAACGCCTAGAGTTGGAGAAACCTCCAGTCCTATGGAATCCCAAGGAAGCTTCGGTTTAGGATCAGAAGAAGGCCCATCCCCAACTGAAGATCATTTTGTTAGGCCACAAGGAGCAAAAGCGGCCAAAAAGAAGCAGACTGCCGCAGCGGATCAAGATGAAATTAAAAAACTCATGCTTGAATCTGAGGAAAGATTTAACCGGGCAATGGACACTCGAGCACTGCAACACCAAGAAAAGTTATCAAGAATGGATCAACTTATTGCTGGAAACTGCCAAAGAGATGAAGATGCAATCATGTTCATGGATACGTCACATATGTCTACAGAACAACTGCAGTATACGGAGCAAAGAAGGAGAGAAATTATGAGGCGTAGACTTGAAGAGGATCATTAAATGAATTACCGTTTCTACAACCATTGTATCTATAAGTACTGTTATTTGTATTGTGTTCTTAATGCAAGCAATTAGTAATATAAGTTTTTCATTTAAATTGCATTACACTAAAAAATGATTTTAACAACTTTAGCTTAATTATACAGAAACAGATTACAATAACCTTAATACGAAACAACATAAACAGTAGTAGAAAACGTAAGAATAGAAATAGAGTTTCACTGATTTCCAGAAAACCCCCAAAGATGATCTATGAGATCATTTTGTAGTCTTCGATGAAGTTGAGCACTACGGTATGACATTTGGCTTTGTACATGAAACTCGAGTTCAAGTGCGCTTCCAATCATATCGTTGCGCCAAACATGCGGTGGTGTAGGAGCACCCTCGTACACGTAATCTTCTTCCATGTCTTTTTCATCCTCTATAATCATATTATGTAAAATAATACAAGTGTATATTATTTTTGTCATTTTAACTGGTGACCAAAGTCTGCATGGATTACTGACTATGGCAAATCTAGACTGAAGAACCCCAAATGCTCTTTCAACATCCTTCCTCTGGCCTTCTTGCATCGCTGCAAACTTTGCTTGTTTATTGTTTTGTGGGTTAGAAATTGTCTTGACAATGGTACTCCATTTCGGATATATACCATCACCTAGATAATATCCATGATCGTACGTGTTACCTCCCAAAGTAAATGTACAAGGAGTAGATCTTCCGTTTGCTAAATCATTGAACAACGTAGATCATTCGACTACGTTAAGATCATTGTTCGAATCTGGCATTCCAAAAAATGCATGCCATATCCATAAGTCATAAGACGCTACAGCTTCAAGAATAATAGAGGACCTATGAGATTTACCCTGATAAGCTCCAGCATACGCCTTTGGACAATTCTTCCACTCCCAATGCATGCAGTCTATACTGCCTAACATTCCGGGCCAACCTCTACTACCATGCATATTTAATAAGTTAATTATATCGGCCTCGTTCGGTCGGCGTAAGTATTGATCACCGTAAATGTCCACGATAGCTTGACAGAAATGTTCCAAACACTCTAATACCGTGCTTTCCGCCACTTTCAAATTTTCGTCAAGTGCGTCCGCCGGTCCTGCATATGCAAGCATTCTGAGTGCAGCTGTCATTTTTTGAATTCCAGTCAAACCCATTGTACGAGATGCATTGGGTTTGAAGATAAAGTATTTGTCATGCTGCTTGATACATTGGAGGATTCTAAGAAATAGAGGACGCCGCATGCGGAATCTTCTTCTAAAATCGGCATCTGTGTAAGTAGGATTTGGAACAAAGTAGTCTTCCATCAGTCTGTCGTTGTGCCATGAATGTCTACGATTTTTATACCGACGACCAACAACTGATCCACCGTGTTGCCTGCTCGATTGACCAACCTGTAGCGCAGCCATACTTAGTAGTTCCTTTTCGCGGCGAAAATGATCTTCCATCATTTCATCAAATTCGTTGTCGCTATCATCAAAAAATATATAATCTTCGGCCGCCATTTGTTATATTTGAAATTGTATGAAATAAGACTGAGCAATAATACTTCTCAACATCTAGCAAGCCTTTTATAGCTTAATTCCCGGTACTGTTGCCATCCCATCATACAACTGTAGCCATCCCAGCATACAACTGTAGCCATCCCATCATACAACTGTAGCCATCCCATGTTTAAGCAACTATTGTATGTAGGAGCAGTGTTGAATGGTTCTTATCGTACAACTGTAGCAATATTACTTTATGTAGGAGCAGTGATCTTATCATACAACTGTAGCCATCCCATCAAACAACTGTATCATCACATCATTCAATTGTAGCCATTTTCTTAACGCAATAATACAGAAAGAAACAAGCCAATGTTACTGAAACAGCCAACAGTAATACAACCAACAAAAAAACACCACTACAACCAACAAGTAACAAACTCAACGAGAATACACTCAACTTAAGGATATCCAAATCGTTCTAGCCAATTTTGACGTACGATATAAGCCTCACGTCCAGTGAATGTGCTGTGATATTTGAGAAAGTAACGACCTTCAAAGGTGGAACGGGTTGGTTCGAATACATTTTCAAATATAACTTCATTGATAACTGTACTGTACCGCGTACAGGCGTTGCAGAAGTTCCCATATGTAGTCCTCAACTCTACCTTCGTACGTCTAGTTCTACACTCAACATTGTTATTGTATAGTTCAGCAATGGTGTCCCAAAACTGAGTTGCCATTATCTCTTCATTGTCGCACATCTGATCAGTTTGTATAAAAACATTTACTAACTATTTCAATTCCGTAGCCGAAAATATTATGTTACTCATTGATTGAATTTACCGAACTTTTAAATGCTGTGACATAAGAGTACAAAACTTTCTCTTAAATAAACAAGTCGTGATCCGCGTACAATAAAATGAAGCATGAGATTAAAGACCACGTGTCAAACATCCATAAACTGTTTGACAAACAAACACAAATGTGTTTGTTACATCAAAATCTTCACAATTCTAGTACATATACGCTCAATAATAACCAAGCATAAATTAGCATCATCACCAACATATAGACAGTCACATAATAACACAGTCTAAAACATCTAAATGCAGCACATCAGTCTATGTGATCAGAACCGCTATCAACCTCCTCATCGTCGTCACTATCGTCGTTGACGTCATCAAAGTCGTGCGACTGAGGTCCCGCATGGAGCTGCTCCTGAAGCTGCTGAATCTGGGTCTGTAATCCCTGTATCTGCGCATCATACTGAGTCTGTTGTTGTTGGACCGCGGTCTGGTAACTCTGATACATCATCCCTGTATAATCGAGCGTTAAACGCTCAAATGCAGCAATCATCCGTCTATCATAATCCATGTACTGAGAAAACTGATATGCGCACAAGAAAAATTATACACAGGTGGATAATATAATGACAAGTAAATTAAGGAAAATTAAAAACTAATACAGACCTGATGAGGCTGGTACAATCCGGCGGATGGTATACCCGTAATAGCGTCGTCTGTAGGATACTGCAAGGGATACTCCACAACCTGACCGTGTACATCATACGCTCTAAACGAATGAGGTGGTGGGTCGAAAGTAGGAGGCTGTGTGTACTGAGATGATGTAGGCTCAAAGGTGGCAGGCGGTAGTTACCAGAAGAGGTACGCGGCCCAATATGATCGGAGTTCAAACCTCGAATATAATCAGGTAAAGCGTAAGCACGTGGGGCTACTCGAGCCCAATATGAATCAAAGTCTCCCAAAACTGTAAATGGCTCACCATCCACCCAACCCGCACCCCTCATCGCATGAATATAAGCTGGTCCAACCCGAATATCACCATACATATCATCCCATGGTAGCGGATCTGATGGAATGCGAACTATACCATACAACTGTAGCCAACACCGATCCCCTAAATACCATATGAATGGACATGTAGCAACCTGAAAGCAAATCCTACGTCGCGACATGGATACATGAAAAGTGAGTGGATGGTCAGGACCGGGCTCTAGGAACTGTAAGTACTGATCCCATGGACGAATGATAATGTTACCACGCCGCCTCATATCCATCTGCTGTCTAGCCTCCATCAACTCATTGTGCACCCCTTGTGCAACACGGGACAAATGCATAGGAGGACCCCAACGACGCAATCTGGGAAAGTAAATATAAGGTGTGGCATTCGCCTCTACAATAAGTCGGGGGTGCATATTGACAGTATACTCGTAGTACCAAAATGGAAGAATGTACCAAAAGCCATACATCTGTCTAGACTGCTGAAGCGCATATGTATCTAATGCTACGTACAAATAACCAATAATAGCAGTACCGTAATCATATATATGGAGTCCATCCACATCTACTAACCCAGCCAGAAAACCAAGTCTAATAGTACCCTTATTGTTACTAAAAAATGTAGACCCAAAAAGGTATAGTATGAATGCACGGATAACGGAAGTGTGCATATCCTCAACGGCCATGTACTTTACTATATAACGCTACAAACAAGGGAGAGTAACAGCTCCTCCTCTAACCTCCTCATCGGCCATAGTCGGTAAATAAGCTGAATATGACTCGAACTCCTCAAATGAACTATCAAATGGAACAGGGAGACGGTCAGGTCGACCAACCTCTATGCCAGTGAGCATATAAAAATCTAGGGGAGTCAGTCCTAACTCAAAATCAGGAAAATGAAATGTGTGAGTGGTCGGCCACCATCTCTCGGTAAGGGCCTCTACTAGACAACGATCTACATGTGCAAATCTAGGTAAAGCAAGAAATTCACCAAAAGGTGATGCATGTAGCCTATCCAAAATCGGCTCCGGTAACTGATCAAAATATTCAGACATACACCTATACCAACTACCTCGCATCGCTACGTGACGAACCTAAATATATGATTATTTAATGTTAAAGTAAATAAGGAATTATTATACATTTATATTTACATGGTCGTTTATTAAGCAATAAATAAATAAACGTATACCTGTGGCGTCGCTATAGCTGCAGTAAGTCGATGCGAAACAGTAGGACGCAAGTCGTGCAAAGATCGAAGATCGGCTGGAGTCACGGTAGCATCGGGAGGGATATTAACAGGTCCGATATTGGCATCAGTCGTATATCGAACGGTGCGTCTACCAGTTTTGACCGGACGGGGCGGCATTTGGACGTGAAGTTGGTTTGAAAATGGGGTTGGGAAGAGTGTGGAATGAGAGGGAACGGGGAAAATGCGCTTGATATAGGCGCATTAACCAGGCGCCTGTTGAACAGGCGCCTGGACATCAGGCGCCTGTTCAACAGGCGCCTTCCCTCATTTCTGTTGTAGAAATGAGGGCTCCAACATTTTGGAGTGCGGAAAATCGAATTTCCGCACTCCAAACTGTTGGAGATGCTCTAAGTAATAGAATAAAAATATTTTTAAAATATTTGATATCTTAAAATTAGTGTGCTTTTATACCAGTAAGATAGTTGAAAATACTTTATTCGCTCATGAAATGATTAGGAATTTTAATAAGGGATGCAAAAATAAAGTGTGCATCAAAATTGATTTGCAAAAATCTTTTGATAAAATAAATAGGCATTTTATAATATATATGACGAGACAAATGGGTTTTCATGGGAAATTTTGCAATTTAGTAACAGAATGTTTAGACATCGCTTCCTTTTTTATTCTTATAAATGGATCCCCATATGGTTTTATAAACAGTAATAGGGGTGTTAGACAAGGATACCCTCTTTCTCCTTATTTATTTACTATAGCCATGGAATATTTATCTTTACAACAAATAGAAATAAGCCTAGTGTTACCCACTTATTATATGCTGATGATTTGCTGCTATTTATGAATGCAGATATTAACAGTGCAAATTCTATAGTTAAAACATTTGAAAATTTAAGTGAATTCGTGGGTCTGCAAATTAACGAAAGTAAGAGCAAAGCTTATTTCAGCAAAAACTGTGAATGGAAGGAGGAAATGCTTCAGTTTTAAAATATTCAGGAGGGACAACTGCCTGTAAAATACTTGGGTCTTCCTCTAAGTATGAATCAGATTACTAATAAAGACTGCTCAAAATTATTTGACATCATTCAAGGAAAATTGGAAAGTTGGTCAAGCAAATTGCTATCTATAGTTGGCAAGCTAAAGCCCACACACATTGTCATCACTGCTATCATAATATATTAGATTCAGAGTCACAACATTTCTAGACAAAGCAACACATATAATAGGAAAAATGTGTGCAAACTTCATTTGGAGGGGGAAAGCTCACAAAGTTTCTTGAGATACGGTATGCAAAACAATGAGTGTAAGCAGTTTAGGTCTAAGAAATATTAAAGACTTAATTGAAGCTTGCAATCTCTAGGTATTTTAGGAATTTGTGGAGAGTGGCTCCTTATGGTCAAAATGGATGAATAATAAGTATGCTAAAAATAAAAACTTTTGGACTATGCCTATTGAAAATCATCACTCACACTCCTGGAAAAGCATTTGAAAGAGCAGCGGCATTGGCATCAAATTGCTAGAAAGGAAATTTAAAGATGGAAAAACAACCAGCCTTTGGTTTGATCCTTGGATCAAAGGAAAATCTTTGGTGCTCAACTTATTACAATTTGGGGGAATAAATTTTAAAGTGGATAGCATCATTTAAACTCGCAGATGGAATGCCAATTTACATCCTATAGCTTCTATATTCAAGAATGTCATTGAAAATATTGAAATTGGTTTAAGCATTTATAAAGACGGCTGGAGTTGGAAATTATCTTTAAAAGGAAAATTCTCTTTTAAAAATACATGGGAATTTATCAGAGATTCAGAAGTAGAAATGGATTGGCATTAAACAATTTGGAATAGGGCAAATCGCCCAAAAATGGCATATTGTGCCTATTTTTCTTTATTAAACAAATTGCCTACAAGGGGCAGATGTAGCAAATGGAGTAAAAATGGGGATAATAAATGTCTTTTTTGGAAAACCGAAACAGCAGAGCATTTATTCTTTGATTGCATCTTCTCAAGGCATATATGGTATATTGCAAAAAACAAGCTCAATCTTAGCCAAAAAGTCTCAATGCACAATATTAGAACTGGTATCCAGTATATCCAACAAAGATTCAAAACAAAGTCAAAAGATTTTAACAAAGCTAGCATTATGTTAACAACAACTATATATCACATCTAGAAAGAAAGGAACGCAAGATTACACACTAAAAAGGAAACAGAAAGCATATGACTATGGAAACTCATAGAAACGGATTTTCCAATTTTAAATCACAAGGTAGACAAGAAAAACTCATCATTTCAAAATCACAATTCAGTCATCCGGAATCTGGATAATTACGAGTAAAGAGTCGATGCATACTTACAAAGCGGAAAAGTCAATTCTGACATTTCCCGAGGCAAGCCTTTTCAACTCAGCGACAAACACTGGTCAAATAAGATATGTGAATGGGAAGCAAGCAACCTTGATAGCATTTGTGCAAGGGGTGGTTATTCCAGTACCAAAACCAAGAGCAATTCCTGCAAGGGAAGCAAACAGGCTGTAATTCACTTTAACTCAGAGGGTAGTTATAAATATAATTCTAATACAAGTTTTAATTTACTGGATTTTGGTAGGAGCTACCGCACAACCAGCTTAATGCCTAAGGAGCAGCTGCTATCCCTACAACAAATTAGAATAAAGCAGCTCGATATCAATAATCTAAGAATCAGAGAAATCCACTATATTAGCTAAATGGACAAGTCTATCACCTACCTGTATGGAACAAAGGTGAAAGCAGCAGGCTTCATAGCAAAGAGAAGCAAATCGCAAGTGACTCTGATAGCTCGAGCAAACTCAGAAGCAAATCAATTGATGCGAGGTTGTATACTGATAACAATGCCAAAGTAAAGTTTTGGAAACCCCCTTGAAGGGGATCGCACGGAGATTCAAGGAAGGAATCGTAAGGTCGCTACCAATTTGGCAAAACCCTAATTATTTAGTGTTTGAGAATTCTCGTAGTAAGAGTAAATGAGAAGTATGTTGCGGTTAGGGTTATATAAGTTGTATGTAGGGTTGAGATTATATGTGTTGTTTTGTATTGAGGTATTATATGCTTGGTAATGAGCCTTGGGCCAATATGTATTTTATTCTTTCAAAAAAACACACTTGGAAAAAAGGCATGGATCGTGGTCCAAATGCAGAATGTTAAAAATGGAAAAAAAGGCATAGAACGTGGACTCGCTTTATTATATTGGGATGGAACATGCAAATATTAAATGTGCAAATTTCAAAAATTATACATTACACGAAAATGAAGCTTGTTCACATGGTGTGGACCCACTTACTATTGAAATAGAGTAAGGAAACATTAAAGGCACAGAATGTGGTCCAAATGTAGAAAAGATACATGTGACTCATAAAGGAAACAGGGATGAATCAACTGCAAATTCTATCTTCACGATACATACAAAGGATCATTCTTTATGCTTTAGTTTGAGTTCATTCAGATCAGTGAGGAGGAGTAATCGTCTTCGTAGAGCAGTTACTAGAGCATCCGATGACTCTAGCTCGGGTATAGATGTTCTTTTAAGTAGTATTTACAGTCCTTGTGCTTTGAATAGTTTATCTACTAGTGATTAGCTAGGAACTCTGGTTCTGTTTTTGGTGATCAGTTAGATGCTGAATATATTAAGAGTAGAGAATTAGAGCGAGTTAGATCATTCAGATCATGAGGTATATTAAATGTAATGTTAGGGGTTTACATGATTTAGGAAAATATAGTAAATTATATCACTTTTTAAAGATCATAACATTGATATTGCACTATTATAAGAAACAAAAATAGAATTTCCAGATTATCATTTTTATAGAAGTCTAGGTGGTTTATATTTCAGTCGTTGGGTTCATCTCCAACTAGAGTTAGTTTGGGGGGACTAATGGTGGATTGAAAAGATAGCTGTGTTAAACTTATACAATCTGTTGTTAAATCTCATTCGATATATTTAATTTTTTGTATCTTAGTCATGGGTCATTTCTAAATTATACTAATATTTATTGACCGAATTCTAAATTGGATCATATGGTTCTTTGGAGTGAGGGTTTGAAATTTAGATCATTTGCTCCAATTCTTTGGGTGATGGGTGGAGACTTCAATGTCACTAGATTTCTAGGAGAATAACTCCAAGATAAGGAGATTTTTTTTCTATGGAAGAATTTAATCAATTCATTATTAATAGGAATTTAATTCAACTACTGTTGAACAATAGACTGTGCACTTGGTCGAATAAAAGGGATGACCCATTAGTGGCTCTTTTTGAAATATATTTTTTATTAGTGATGAAGTGGACGATAAATATCATATTTATAAGGTGGTTGGGCTTTCGAGTATTTATTTGGATCATCATCCAATTATTTTATATTATAATAACCAAAATAATAGAAATAATAGTAATAAAATATTTACATTTGGAAAAATATGGTTGTTAGGAATTAAATTTTCAGAATTAATTGCAAATAAATGGTTTTCTTTGAGCAAGTATAATTATAAATTTTCGGAAGTACAGCTAAAATATTTGCAAGTAAAATTAGAGGTTTTAAAAAATTTCTTAAGAAATGGAATAAAGATGTCTTTGGTAATATTAGAATTAAAAAGGTTGAATTATTAAATGAGATTCTAAAGAGGAATAAAATAGAAGGATTCGAAAATTTAAATATTTTAGAAAAAACATGCTTTCAAATTTAAAACGAGTCAAATAAAATTCTAACATAGGAAGAAGTAACGTGGAAACAAAAATCTAGGGTTCAATGGATAAAGGTGATATGAGTACTAAAATTTTTCATGAAGTAGCAAATGGTAGAACACCTAGTAGCATCGTTAACTCTATTTTAATTAATAATAATAATGTTAAGATCTTTGATCAAAAAGACTTAAATTAGGCATTTACTAACTATTATTAAGAAGTTTTTTGTACTAAAAATGAGCATAGGATTAGAGCTAATTGGGATGAATTCTGTCCTAATGACATGAGGATTGATTTAGATGGACTGGGTTTTCCATTTACGAAAGAGGAAATTTTGAGGGTATAAAAGATATGCCAAATGATAAATAATATGGCCTTGATGGGTTTCCTATATTATTTTATGAAATTTATTGGTGTGTTTTAAAATATGATTTAATTAGTATTTTAATGAATTTTATGACGATTCGTTACAATTAGGTAGGTCTAATTTTGCTAATGTAATCTTATTACATAAGAAAGTGGGTGCAAATGAATTAAAAGATTTCAAGCCAGTTTCATTATTAAATCGTTCTTTCAAAATCATTTCTAAGGATTTAGCTAATAGGTTAAATACTAAAATGAATGAATTAACTGGTATTACTCAAACCGCGTTTATCAAATGTAGAAATATTAAAAAAGGGTAGCGGCAGTTCAAGAATTTATTAATTATTTTTGTAAAAATAATATCACTTGTGCATTTTTAAAACTTGACTTTGCAAAAGCTTTTGATTCAATTGATTAGGATTTTCTTAAAGATTTATCATTGGCTAGGGGTTCCAGTGTTAGATGGGCGGGCTATATCATGTCCATACTTAAAACTAGAATTCAAGTAATATGGCTAATGGTATATTAGGAAATAAAATTCAATCGAAACGAGAACTTAGACAAGGTGATCTATTAACACCTCTTTTGTTTAATTTAGTTGCGGACGCTTTTGCTAGGATTATCAAATTAGCTACTAGTAATGAGATTTTAAATAATGTTGGAAACGATAATACGAGTAATGGCATTTTCATTCTCCAGTCTGCGGATGATACCATGCCTTTACATCTTACTTAGCTAGACATATTATAGCACTTAAGTTTATTTTATATAGTTTTGAGTTGCTCTCTGGACCAAAGATTAATTTTAATAAGAGTTCTATGTTAGTATTGAAAGGTACCAACTAAATTAAAAACATAATGAATGTTAATAATAATCTCTACAAGAAACAAGTGTTTCACATGGCTCACAACCGTCGGCGGCCATTGGGAATAACTATCACGTAAAAAGCCGTCGGAGAATAGTCTTTTCGACGGCTTTTCGACAGCTTTGCCGATATGTTTCCGACGGTTTGAGATGACATTTTTGACGGCTTCCGATGCACCGTCGTATAAATGTGGTTGAATATGGCTTGCTCAAAGTACTGTCGGCAATCGTCGGAAAACCGCTGAAATGCCTAGAAGATAGGTCGCGGCAGCCGTCGGTAAGTTATTACCAACGAGCTGTTGGCAGGCGTTGGAAATATGGATGTTTTTTTATTCTAGCAGCTTATAACCCCTAACCAATACATACATATCAATATATATTAGTATCTTAATTTCACATATATATAACTCATATATATCAAAGCCCAAATCACATATATAACATCAACAATAACGAAACATCAATATGTACAATAAATCAAACTCAAATAACCCATAACATACTTAAACATCTAACAAAATCCCAAAATACATCCCAAAATGTATCAAACATATCCAACAACATCACAAAATAAGTTAAATCAACCTCACACATATGACGTCTCAAAATATATCAAACAACTCAAATCAACCTCACCCATTTCGAACATATCAAACTCTCAGACATCACGCCAACAAAGTCAAACTAACTCACCCATCTCAAAGTGCATGTATAATGTTCCAACACTAACAGTAAAAATCATACCTACCAATCCTGGTCATCGCCCCCTGATCCACATGATGAGGGAAATATGCTATGCTCCTGCGCATATCCAACAAGGCGCTCGTTCAACTTGGCCAGCTCCGTAGCTCGACGCCTGTCTCACTCCTCCAGCTCCGCAATCTTAGCTCTCAACACTTGAATCTCCACGTGGTATTGGGCTTTTCTATAGGCGTTTTACATGCGTCTAGCCTGTAACATTATTTAACAAAGTGTACAAGTTTCATATGTTGTGATTAATAAAATCAATATGTTATACGTTATTCATAAATATAATATACAATAACATTATCTCTTGATTCTTTTAACTTTTTTTTATATAAAATCTTATATATTTTCAATTTTAACAAATTATGAATAGTGAATACAATATTATATTTTCACTTTATTATTTTCTACTTTGATGGCATCCTACTTCCCATTACAAACACAATAATAATTATATTTTATAAATCATTTCATTTTAAACATTCAATAAAATTTCGGCAGCACTTCCCTTTTGTTCCCAGTATCATATACAAATGCGTGTATACAAGGAGCAAAAAGGAAGTGTTGTCGAAATTTTATGAACCGTTTAAGACGAAATGATTTGCAAAATGAAATTACTTTATTATGTTTGTAACTTGTCCAATACAGGGACAAATCCGACAAATATTGTATCAGATGAATATTAATGTTTGTTTTGTAATAAAAACGAATATCTATATAACGATCATATACAATACTTGTCAGACGTGGCCAAAAACTCTCTAAGGATTTAAAAAATAAAGTACGTTATACACTAATTTTTTATATTAGCATTAACAGTAATTCATTATTTAAATTTCTTAATGGTTAAAAACTAATAAAATCTTTTTTTTAAACATATTTTAGCTAACACTACTTTCAATTTAGTACACGGTAATACAGAATTTATACGTAAACTAAATTTATATATAACTAAGGATATATAAAGTAATAATAGGATTATGTAAATAGATTGTTTTGTCGACACTTTAGATAACACATATAATAATTAACACTAAATTATGGTATGCTAATACACATATAGACTAATCAATCCAAATCAGCCCTAAGTATACATTAATTATTGGCTTTAAACACTAATTACCCTAATTAACATTTCTCAATCAACCAATATACATAATTATAACCAATCAATGGGCTATTATCAACATATATACAAACAAATTAATACTAATTTATCATAACTCAGATCATTTATTTAAGGGAAGAATATACCTAATTGTTGATGAATTGAAGGCGTAGGCGGTTGAATGTTGCAAACTGACAAAGAACTAGACAGATTGCGACGGCTCACGACGGGTAGGGACAGATTTGAGTAGATTTGGGGTTTAGGGTTTTTAGTTTTTGATTTAGGATTATGAAATGAGGAAGAAAATGGGCTCGGCTGCTGCTGTATACGCGATATTCTGATGGTTTCCGACAGCCGTCGATGGCTTATTTCCGACAGCTTTCGACGATTGTTAAATAAAATAATTTATCTTTTCTTCCTATTTAAAATAAACTAAGTTTACTTTGCTTTATTATCAAAATTTAATTTGCTAAATTTTTAAAAAGTTTACAATAGCATAGTTTTGTTTCTAACTATTAAAAAGGTTATTTTTATTCGTTATACAATAATTTTTTGATGATTTGATAATTAGTTGTGAATTTCAAATGTATTTAACATAATAAATTCATATAAAATAAAATATTTAGTAAAAAATAAATTTGTTGAATCTTTACATCCATCCAAGGTATTTTGGATATACGGTCGAAATATGAAATCAAAATAAATAGGTTTACGGTATTAAACTTGATTTTTTAAATTTATAGCTGTACGTCGACGTTCAGACTTAAATCTTTTGTTTGAAGGTCAAATGATCTTCAAATGAAATGAAATTCAAACCATATATACTATATTATGTATTTATTCGATCCGTACGGTTGGATTTAAAAAATCATACAGAAAAAAAAAATTAAACTTCAAACGGGTCATTTTCATGGAAGTTGTCTTAACAATACATATCGAGTGTTATACAACTCCTTGGAAAATGGTATATGTTAAGTCTAATTTTTTTTCCTTCCATTTTTTCTCGTTTCTAGCTATATGGATTGGACAAATACATTATAAAGTTTACGTGATTCGAATTTCGTCTCGTTTGTAGATCGTTTGGTCTTTCAAACGAAAGGTTATTAGTCTGAATGTAAATGAACGATTATAAATTTGAGAATCAATATCGGTACCCTGATTTTTTTTAATTTTGTATCATATTTTGGAAGTGGTCCAAAATACTTTGAATTGATGTAAGATTCAAAAAAAAAAATTTCATCAAATATTTTCTTTTATATGAATTTACAATGTTAAATACATTTAAAATTCATAATTACTTATACAATGGTTAAAAAATATATTTAAATTCATAAACAATTATGCATCATAAATTTCACCGAAGTTGTATAGTGGACGGACTGAAAGTTGATTAGATTGATCATTTGAGTTTGATTTTCAATAAAGTTAAATATCGAATTAAACAACAAAAGATTATTGAAAACACTAATTTAATTAACCTCGAAACGTTACAAAATTATAGAATTGAATAAAATTATCTTCTTTAATTTTAGGAATTAAAGTAGTATTTTTAAACAAATTTAAAACTTCTATAAATAATAAGTTAAAATAACGTGGCAAATTAAATTAATTAAAATAGATAGTTGTCAGAAGTCATCGAAAACCATATGATGGGGCCGTGGAAAGCTTCCGTCGGAATTTCTGTTGTTCCTTGTAGTGAATAGATAAAATTAACAAAAGATTAACTAAATTGAATGGTAGATTTTTATCAAAGGTGGAAAGGATAGTTCTTATTGACTCTGTGCTATTAGCAGTACCCATATAATGAATATTGTTTTATCGCTTTCTAGAATGGACAATTGACAAAATATATAAAACGAGGAGAGATTTTTTATGAAGTTGTCATAATTCTAATAATAGTTTAATTTTTTTAGTTAATTGGGAAATAGTATGTAAATCTAAAAATGATGGAGGGTCGGGTATTATAAATTTACATAGTTTAAACACATCTTTATTAGGAAAATGGATATGAAAATTTACTTATAATAAGGAGAATTTAATTTGGAAAGAAATAATATTGAATTAATAGTATAGTGGTATATATAATTTGCAGCATATTTCTATTAGTAATACAAATGATATTTCTCATTTTTGGAAATCGATAATAAAAAATTATGATATTTATAAATTAAGAATTAATAACGTGGTACATTCGGTGAATAATACATCTTTTTAGCATGATAGTTGGATATCAGTAATTCCCCTTAAAAAGAATTTAATGAACTTCATGACATTTGTAATTTTAAAAATGTGTTGATTTCAGAAATATATAGACCAATTTTAAATTTTCCATGGGATATTAGTTTTAATCATACTTTAGCTGGAAATACATTATCTAAGTTTATCTTATTTTGTGCTAAACTAAAATTACATAACATTGATAATAAAAATGACATTGAAATACGTTGTCGGGATAATGATATAAACTATACAACACACTCTTTCTATAAATTTCTTAAATTTTTGGGTACAAAGTCGAATATATTTAGATATATTTGGAAAGGTAATACTCCAACCAAAGCTAAAGTACATATGTGGTAAATAATACATAGGAAATTAAATACTATCGAGCTACTAAAAAAGAAAATTATAGTTATTGATAATAAATGTTTTTTCTATAATACGAGAATGGAAAATATTATGCATTTATATTTTGAGTGCCATATCGCTAATTATATTCTTATAAATTGTCTTGGTATTTTTTACTTTAATATAACTGAAATGATATTAATTATGAATTATTAGGTTTTATTATAATAGATTTTTAGATTAGTAATTGATACTATTTTTACTATAATATGTTGGTATATATGGTTTGACAGGAATCAAAGGGTTTTTGATAATATAAATACTCCAATATATAATTATATATATATATATATAATAGTTTTGTTTTGTTTTAGTTGGATTTTCGACCCTAGTAATAATAAAGATGATAATATCAGTTTCAATGAATACCTTTAAAAAGGTTAAATCTCGTATTAATTTAGTTAAGAAAAATGTAGTATTTAGAAGCAGAAATAGCAATAGCACCTTAACTACCTTTTTAATTGAGATGTATGCTAATGAATATGATGCTATATTATATTTAGGAAATTAGTTAGATTTTAAAATGTTGCAATTTTGAATATATCATTCATCTCAAAACTTATGATGTTAAGGAGTCGTAGTCTTACTTCCATGGGTTTAGTTGATTGAATTCATTAACATATTTCCCCAAAAGTATCTTTGATTTATGTGTAGGTCTATTTCCTTACATGTTTCAAGTCATACCTAGGTTACAATTTCTCGTACATGTTACTTCTTCTCCACCTACATATATATGTATATAATAGAATTATATACATATCTATGTTTAAGCCTCACATTGCCTGTTGAGTTTTTTCAATATAAGCTATTGACATGGGGCGTTCAACTCAAACGTTTTCATTCCTTGGGTGAGCTTGGATGACCCGAGCTTCGATATGCTGCATGGCCTTCTAAAGATTATTTGGATTTCCTTAATGATTATTCATACTATTCACTTTCTCTTTGGGGAGTGGACGAGTTTTTTCTCATCATGGCCCCTTCTCCGTTGCTACTTTTGGCTTTTTTTGCCACCATTTTGTTTTGTTTATTTTTTTTATAGATTTTTTCTTGGTTTTTTGAGGGGGTGTTTCATTTTTATTTCATTTGTATGGGTTCATGGAGAATAGTCACCTATCAGGCTTGTTGGTAACTCATTTTTAAGTGTGGAATAAAATTACATAAGTGCTCTTCTCCTCATGGAGAATCTCTCATTTTTCTCAAAAAACAATTGAAATTTACGATGTTATTCTTATCAATGTTGCTTAATATGGTACAACAACATTAGTCTTTTTCTTGAAGACACGGTTGCAGCCGGTGGATCATATCCTTAGGTTACAATTATCAGAATTGTATTTTAATAATATGCTTGAAATTTTTGCATCATACCATATGTCATAGTCAATACTCTTAATGGTTTAGTTGATAACAAAAGAATGTCTATTCTGGACATTGATAAGAAACTCATAGTTTTTCCTTAATGTATGTGAATACCTATTAGACATTCTAATGTGCTGTATCCATTTAGGTTGGTTAATTTCATTTCGTTCCTCATAATTAGTTTATTTTGGATTGTATCCAAATCCATTTTACTATCAATTATTTCTAAAAGAAATTCCTTCACCACGAAGTTGTTGTTTCTTGAAACAGTAACGCTTTCTTAGTGCAATGGAATAGGTATTCATAAACATTTTATAAATTGCCTTATATATAATCGATTTTGTTTAGTTTACGAAGCTTGCATTCAAAACATAAATTGGTTATCCAATGACGATTGTTTCCAAACTACTTTTGGGGTGGTCCACACATGATCTCTCATGAACAATTATTACATGTAGTACTTCAACTTGCACAACCTGTCAACTTTTTAAACTAGGATATGTTGGGGTTTGGGGGGATTTTCACTTCAAGGGCTTATTTGTGCAGGTAATAAGTTTTAAGGACACTATTTCTAAAAAATTAGTTTTAAGGACATTTTATAAGAAAAAGATAAAAGAATTTATCATTTTCAGTTATACAGAAATAATGATAAAAAGATTTATCATTTTTCTGTATAACTTAAAAAGATAAATGAATTTATCATTATCCTGTAAATTGTCCTTAAAACTAATTATTTAGAAGTGTTGTCCTTAAAACTTATTACCCTGAAAATAGAAGCCCTTCAACACAATTTCCACATTTTCACTTCAAGGGCTTATTTGTGTGGGTAATAAGTTTTAAGGACACTACTTTTGAAAAATTAGTTTTAAGTACATTTTACAGGAAAAAGATAAAAGAATTTATCATTTTTAGTTATACAGAAATAATGCTAAAAGGATTTATCATTTTCCTGTATAACTTAAAAAGATAAATGAATTTATCATTATCCTGTAAATTGTCCTCAAAACTAATTATTCAAAAGTGATGTCCTTAAAACTAATTACCTTGGAAATAAAAGCCCTTCAACATAATTTCCACCTAGGGTTTCTTATAAACCCTTATCTTGTATGATTGTGTAAGCTATTCTTTAGAGAAAATTAATTTTAACCTTATATACTTCTCTTTACAGAAAGAAGTTAACTCAACTTCACTCATTATCAATCATACTATGTTTAACAAAGTTTGATTACTCTTTATCGATGCATAATTATGTATCATAAGGAGGAGTAACATTTGAGATTGAATCTTTATTCATTTTTAGATACATCAGGAACTCTTTTCAATATACTCATATATTCGATCAAATCAAATCATTCTATTTTCTTTTCCATGTTACATAATTTACTTCCATTTTATATTCTATGAACTTATCATAGACATACTACATGTGTATCAAATACACATATTCATGTTCATGATAACTCATCGGTGAATTTAAAAATGTATTTGGAACCATTTTGGTATTATTAGTATGACGACCCACCGTTCTGACCCCTAGGAACGACAATTAATACATCCATGGTATTCGTGTATCATTACCCAAGTGTCCGACAAGTTGTCTTGAGAAAAAATAAAGAACAGAAACAAGACAGAATAGAAAAAACTTCACAACAGATTGGTTACATATAATACCAAATGATATAGTGCAAAAGGTTACTTCTTACATGGAGCTATCAGAATTAAACAAAAGTACTACATCTAGCAGATTTGCAACTATACATTCTGACTTGCCATTTTTAGATATAAAATACATCTTCACAATCATACAACGGAAAGGAATAACTAGAGAACTAAGTAGCTGCCTGCTCGATCACCGTCTTCAAAGAGCTCCAAAGAAAAAGCTGCTACTCTTGGACTACTCAAATATAATTGACTACCCGAGAGTTTAGGGAAAATAAACAACTCAAGTCAAACAAAATGTCTGGTATGAGTAAAACTCTGAAACAAAATGGAGTGTATTTAACAATGATATGTGGGGCCACGTCGCTAACGCTAAACGGAATTTCTCCTATACAAACAACAACCAAACATAAAAATAGAAAAGAACAATAGGAAAAAAATCCAAACATAGACGATGGGCAAAAATAGTATAAAGATCCAGACTTGAAAGAATGGAAACTGTTTGACCAAAATACAAACTTGACAGAATGGATAAATTAAGATAACAGTCCAAACTTGATAGAATTGACAAAACCTATAATTGAACATTGTGAAGAGTGGTTGACCCTTCCCATTGCAAATACAAAAAAAGAATTCGAAGGTTCGAATCAAAGAAAGAAATGAAATTTTTTCAACAATGACTAGGAGGGCACACCCCCTTGAAGTATACCTATAGTAATATACTTTTAAGAAGATCATTGACTCGTGAAACTTCACGGAAACCTCCAAGCCGGACCCCGCCAAACCTTACCGAGAATCCAAATATTTCACATCTAAATCATAACCGTTTTTAAAGTGACGGTATAACAAAATCTAGATGAGATGTGAAAATACCCTAATGGGAGCAACCCTACATAGCTTGGCCCCCTCTTGCGCTTTAGATTTAGTCATTTTCCGGGAAAGGATATCAAAGCTCAACGGAGCAACAAATCATCTTAGAATGACGATAATAAAGAAGCCAAAGTAACCAATAGTCGAGAAACCAACTATCGAGGATATAAAACGATTGTATATGGAAATTAAGTCTTGTATAGTTATCACCTGTAACGACCCGTAATTTCGCTACTTCAAAAATAAGAGATTTCGTTCGTTTTAAATTTAAAAGGAATTTAAATCTTAAATAAACGGGTTTAAATATTTATTTGATAAGTTAAATTTTATTTAAAACATCTAAAAAAGATAATAAAAATATGTTAATAATCGTTTTACAAAAATAACCAAAATTTGCCGTATTTTGTCAGTTTTACATACACTATAAAATTAAAGATTTTGATATTATTCAAATACGATTTTAAAATATGAATAGACATGTTTTAATTTATTTAAAGAAGGGAAAAATTCATTTTAAAATTTGGTTTACATCAATATATAGCTTAACAAAAACGTCAAATTTTGACTGTAAAATTTATCGACAAAAACACTGTTTTCAACCGAAACAAGTTGTCGATAAGTTGTTGCAACTTGATACATTTTCTAACATATAAATGCAAGTTTACAAACTATTTAAACATTCTACATTTAGCACTAAAGACAAAATGAGTTTACTTTTGAAAATATTTACATAAATAAAAGAAAATGATAAAGATAATGAAAATACATGATTTGACAAAAAAGTGCTAAAGTAAACAAATAAAACAACATCATTACATAACTTTCTTTTCTTTTACACATGATATAACTTATACACCTTGAATTCAAGCAAATGGAAAGTGAAAAGATAACTAATTAATGGAATTAACGACACATATGCTCACCATTAATGCAAATCAAATCAATGCAAAAGTCTTCTCTTTAAAATACAAAATTTAAGAAAGAAATGATAAGTAATCATTCCTATTTTTACCATCACCATTAATGCATATCAAATCTCTCTTTTCACATAAGAGAAAATGTATATTTAAATTTAAAAATGAAGAGGGTATTAATGTCATTACCACCAAAATCTCCACTTATAAATACAACCTCAAACCTTTCCATTTTCACTTCACTTTCATTTCACAAAATTTCCAAAATCCTTCACTACTTCCTCCATTTCTCTTCTATCATCAAGCTACCACCTCCACATCACCATACCATCACCTTACACCCTCAAAACTCACGGCCAAACTCACCTACCCCTTCCAAAAACTCCAAGGCGGAGCCCTAAAGACCCAAACCCGAGCACCTATAAGCCAAGTCGAGCCAAACATCCACCTACCCACCTTCTACACCCACCTACCCTTGGCCATACCACCTACCCAAGCCCTTACACCCCACTACCAAGGCTGTACCCCCTCTCTAGGCCACATACCCCCTAGACGAGCCACAAACCCTCCTCTCCAATAAAAAAAAGAGAAAAAGAAAAAGAAAGGAAAACAAAAGCGGCTCGGAAAGAAAATAAGTTAAGACGAGAATTCAAGACGTTCGGGAAAAGCGCATTTGTTCGAAAAGCACGTAGCCTACGAAAAAGTTTGACGGAGTGGATATAAAGGTGAGAAATTCTCATCACTTTTGAATTTATATTTTGGTTATGTTAAAACAATCATATTTATATCCTTATGACATATGAATGTTTATTTGATTGTTAATATGGATGATTTGATAGTTGGTTAGATAATTGAATTGTGATAATAATATCCCGTTATGGTATTAATAGTGAATGTTGGATTTGAAATCATATGTTATGTGATTTGTTGAATGGATGTTATGTTAGTAACTAATATGGATATTGGTTATGTTCATTTTGATTAAGTGATCTTTTGTTAATAAGACCATATTTTAGTGATATGAGATATTTTGGAAAAATAAGTATATTTTCAATTAGAAGTGAAATTAAAGTAAAAATAAAAGAGAATTTGAAATTTGAAGTGAATCGGATTTAAAAAGGATAGTTAAATTGAAATTGAAATTGAAAAGAATAGTGAAATTGAAATTGAGATCGATTTTGAAAATTGAAGTTTAGTTTGAGATTGAATTGAAGTTTAAATTGAAATTAGATTTGAAATATAAGTTTTAAATATGTTTAATTTGAAGTTAAAATTGGAATTTAAAATTTTAATATTAAAATAATGTGAATAAAATAATATTATAATATGCTAATAGTGAAAATATATTTTAAATACTTTAAAAAGTGAAAATATTGATTTATAATGATTTTATAAGTGATAGAATTAAATTTGAATAAATTATTTCAAATATTGAAAAATAAGTTAAAACAAGGTGTGTCGCGCAACGGTAGTTCGCGATTTCGCACCGAAAAGTTCAAATGAATGTGTAGAGTGGAATATAGCTCGGAATTCTTCGAGATAAGAAAATTCCGGACTATTATATCCATATCTTCTAAACGAAGAAAGAAAATCAAAATTTTATTGAGTAGATTTTGAATTAAGTCCAAATCAATTTTCTAGAAAAATTGTGCTAGTACAGTTAAGTGATCATAACGGGAAATCTGTTTAAATGAACGTTTTTAATATTGGAAAAATATGTAATAAATTTGATAAATCTATTTAAATGGTTTAAAAGAGATTTGGATTGGAAAATATGAATTATCGAATGTTTAAAAGTTGATTTAAACAAATAAGCTTATATAGCACTTTCCGCAGCAATTTTATGCTGCGAATGGTATAACTTTTTGAAAATAAGTTTAAATGTAACGATTTTTCCCTGAATCAATTGTGAATGTTTTTAAAAGGAAAATTAAGTGTTTAAACGATAATTTGAAATCTTTATAATCAATTCCAAAATAAAGTTGATAACTAAGTATGCGGAAACGACTAGTACATTTGTCCCGCCTGTGAGATCTGGGAAGATAAAACAAGGTGTTTAACTAAGGTTAGGGATGGAGCAACCAGTGCCCTGAACTTACCTGGCCTATGTTTTCTTTTCTTAGGCGAGGGGTGGAACAGATCGAAAGGAAAGCCCGGATGCTCTAAGATAAAAAGATTGTATTAAGTTTTCCAAAATAAAAGAAGATTAGTATTATCAAATTTAAGCAATCTCCAAAATGAACAAACTACGACTTGGATTGCATAGAGATAATCTTCTTATACTTGGTGTTGAAATCCGAAGAGGGAACTCGTCCTATTCGTGGAATTTAAAAGGTGATTTCACCGTTATTCCGCCCATATCACTTGTTGAATACGGAAATTGATGTTGAGTAAAATTAGAATGATTTCTATGATCCTTTTTACTCAAAAATGTTTGCTAAGATTTATTTTAGGGTTTATCGTAAACGATGTCTTAAATAACATTATTTTTGACCCGCCTAAAAGTTAAGGAATTTGTATCAAGAGTTAAGTAAGGAAATTTGAAAATATTATCCAAAGCAAAAGAATGAATTTCTTAGAATTATTCTAAGTCGAAAGAAAGAGATTTCGAAATCATCCGAAAAGAGTTAAAGTGAAAAGAGACTTAATAAATCCTTTATACTCATATTCACTTTTTATCGATGATTGGCTTCGAAGGAACTAGAGTCGGATTTGGATGATTCCTATCCAAAAACCAATTCGAACCAATGTATACGTTCGAATGTGAAGACAAGTTGAAGATGATGATTATTGAAGACTGTGGAACTTCATAGCGTGAGGACTGCTTGTTGATTTGCTCGGGGTTGCACCCATTATAGAGTTATATATAGCAGTGGTCTCCTCGTTGTGGAGATTTTTCGGATTGCAAGGACTATTCGCTACTAGTGGTAGTAGGAGAATGCCTTCGGTTTGTCCTGTTCCTGGACGATTTGTATGGATGAATGTCTAACATTACATTTTCTGAGATTACGAACATTGGTTTTTACAAACGTACATCTGTTTAGTGGCGGAGAAGGCAACTTCTCTTAGCTTAACACCCTTCCTTGAGACGTACGAGCTCAAGGGTTGTATTTTTGTGGAAGGCAATTAGTAGTCAACGGAAATGGCAATGTGGCATTCAGAGATGTGATATGTGCTATGCGAAAAGGTAATCGTTGCCTCAAGCCTCATCAAATCGGAAATGACCGAAACAGGATTAGATGCGGCAAGGCTAAGTGGGTCATTCCCAAGTAGGGTATGATCATCCCCTTCTAGATATATTTCTTTCTGCTATGACGTTCAGGATGTAAATTAATGTGGTGTATGGAAACGAGCGCTCGGTTAATGGTCGGTAACGACCGGGGAATAACATATTCGGTGCTACCTAGTTAAAGGTAGGCCGGTCTTGTGTTGGTAGAGGGCAGATGTTATGTGCCTCGGGACATCCATCTAGAGGTGTACCCATTCGTAAGGTAGATCCTTCACCTGGTCATTTGTATGGAAGTCCATTCTCCAATAAGAACCTACGGACTTGATTGTAAACCTATTATGCTGGAATTTAATCAATGTAACAATTTCGGTTAAGATTAATAAGTTTATTTGCAAATGTTTTCAAAGAGATGTCATTAGAAATAATATCAAATGTTTTGATATAAAAATGCTTTAGTTATCATAAGATAAAAACCCGTCCGTGTTTATGTGTGGGCGTGGTCTTATGAGATACTCTTTCTTTTCAAAGGATTTTATTCAAAGGCTGATATATGACACTGTCATTTATTATGGAGTTTTTCTCACGCTGGTTTATCAAGCTTGATCCGAGTATTTTCAATACTCGGGTCAGATACGAGTAGTTTCAGGTTTAGTCGAAGACGATTGGAGTTTCCAGAGGAGAGCTGGAGATATTCATCTACGTATGGACGTATTCTATTATCCGCTATACTTAGTTTGTTTTAGTTGATGTTTGTCAGGAATTGTAAGGACAGATGTTTATAACTGTCCAAGCTGAATTTAGGTTAGACTCTGATATATGTATTTAAATGTTTTTCGTTGTACAGATATTTGTTCAATATTATATGTTATTCCATTCGTGTGAGATTCTGTTATGTCTATTTTTCTTTATTACCCTTCATGTTCCGTATTTTCATGCAATTTGAGTTGGACATGTGTGGGTTATTGTTGATTCAAAGGGTACGGAAAAACGGGCCTTGACATCACCGCTCGTTGAATTCAAACTTGTACTACTCATGTGTTAACTATAATGCCGGACAAGTCAAGGTAGTATTACCTCAAAGTCATGTCTCATGACCTTTCTTAACTTTCGAAATAGTGATAAGTCTACATCTTCAACGTTTAGTGTGAAGCATACAAATAAATCGGTTCCATATAAGTGATATCGCTTTACGGAAATTAATTCATTTCCGCAAACGAATCAAACTTTTTCTTTTTTAAAAAACGAATTCATGCTTGGCTTCGTCACATTACAAGTATTAGATTTAAAACACTTTGTTAAAAGAGTTCACTAACTATAAAACATCATTATAAAAAGGATTTAATAACTTAAACACATCCTTATTATATTGATAATTAACTTTAAAAGTTCATTAATTCAGTTGATGAATTTACCTCAATAGCCTTTAATCCAAAAGAAGTTGTTCATTTTTAAACACCGTTAATTTAATTAAAAATTAATTATAATTAATTTAGTTAATTAAATAAATAATTATTATCATTAATTAAAATGAATAACAAAGTTAAAACATCCTTGTTACTTTGATAAATCCACTTTTAAACTTCATTAATTAAGCTGATAATTTGACTTCAAATGCCTTTAATTGAAAAGGATAAACTACCTTTAAAACATCATTTATTCAATTAATTAGTAATATTTAAATATAATTAATTACTAAATAAGTAAATCTTATTATTTAAAAATGATTTATTAAGTATAAACATCATTAAAGGGAAGATTAATTAAAGTTAAAACAAGTTGATTAACTTGAAAAGCCTTTAATAAAAAAGATTAATTTGCTTATAAACATCATTAATTCATTCATTAGTTAACTTTAATTCATCATTATTAAAAGATTAATTATCCTTAAACATCATTAAATAAAATGATTAATTAATTTGAACAATCATTAACCAAGTAATTAGTTAAATTTAAAACACATCATTAACTAAGTAATTAGTTAACCTTAATCCTTATTAATTAATTAATTAAATTCAATAATCATTATTAAAATAATTAATTATTTTTTAAAACATCAGTAATCAAAAACTTGCTTAACTTGTAAAATAATTCCAAGCACGATAATGAAATCAAATATTTTCGATAAAGCGAACTTTTCCGTAAGTGCCGATATAGCGACTATCGTCGTTATACGGGCAGTTCGGAAATCAAGTATATGTCATTGCAATCCATCCAAACATCACATAGCAAGGGTATGAACATATATACATTGTGATTTATAATAATACAGCATATATCAAACATTTGCTAACAATATAATTAACTTTAGCCACTAACTTTTCATATCGCTTACTACATGTAAACTAACTTCCAAATGCGACAAATTTTTGCAACATGAACCAAACCAACTACCAAAGCATCACTACACATATATAATAAGCATTCATAGGTCAATAATATGAGCATTAAAATTGTTTAGAAACTTTGGTTATATGGGTGGAGTTTTACTCACAAAAAGCTTGCTAACCTAACCAAACTTGCACCAACTCTTGAGTGCATCTAGATTTAGGCTCTACTATGCAAATGGCTAAACTTTGTGGACCTTGAAGTGAATGTTGGGCTTGGCCATGGGCTGTTTTGGGCTCAACCTAGGTTGATTTGAGGGTCATGGGTACTTGTTTGAATGGTTATGTGATTTAGAAGAGCAAGGAAGTAGTTTTAAGTGGATGGAAGAAGTTTAAAAGTGGAAAAACTAGTGTTTTAAGCTATGAACAAGAAGATGGTGGCCATGGCTATGTGAATGAAGATGTGTTAGGAAAATGAAGAGTATGAATAAAGTAGTTAGAATGTAAAGTAGGAAACATGAAGAGGTTGGAGTATATATAGGCATAGAAAGTGCAAAATTACCAAAATACTTCAAAGGACATAACCTCCACTCAAAATGCGCCACATGTCTCCCCCTCCCTCACCTTGCACACGTTGGTCACCTCCTTCCATACCCCTAAAACATGCTAGCTCCATGATATGTGTACTTGGGTATGGTTTTGAGGTATGGCATGAGATATGATAAGATACACACACACACATACATACATACATTCTTATAAACTAACGCATAAATGGTCATATCAAGTATTAATTTAAACTAAGCATGATTATTTAGAACTAACACATTAATTATCTTATCATGGCATGTGCATATATGCGTGCACTTGTACACAAATGTGCACAATGTTTTCCGATGACTTCTCAATCCCGAAAAGTCGTAATTTCAAAAAATGATTTTCGGTCATATTTTCTATTTTTATTTAAACTAACTATTTCAGTAAACATATTTTGAAAATGATTTTAACATCATTAATTATTATTTAAAAGCGGTTTATTTGGTTATAAAAATCTATTATTTGAATATTTAAAATGATTTAAATATTCAAATATAAAGTGATTAATTTACGAGTCGTTACACTCTCCTCCCTTAAAAGAATTTCGTCCCCGAAATTATTATGGATTGGAATAAGTAATAACCAAACTAAGAAAAATCAATTTACTTACTTAGTTTTCAGTAAATCTGATTAGTTATATTTTCCTTAGTTATATTAGTTCTATCATAAAAACATGCAATATAAACATTATAACCACCATATGCAATCAGGTAACATGATGCAACCAAATGCAATGTAATAAACATATGCAACAAAATACAGAGAATATTCTGTAATAAATACCATGCATCCAATATTTTCAAAATACTTTCTAAATTTAGAACTAAATGCTCGGGTTTTATATGCAAAATATTTTCAAAATTTATTTTCGAATTCCTCAAAAAGAGAAGTAAATAAAAACCAAAATCAAAAATGTCAAGGAGGGGGTCCTCCTAACAAAACATGTTAAACTCTATAATCAAAACAATATGGAGCTTCCAGTGGTATTCCGGTTCCTCCTAATACAACAACTTGAGCAAACAATCTATTTATTTCTCAAATTTTCCCAAAAATCACTTATCAAAACCACCGGGATTTAGGTCCTAGTAATAACATGCAACGACCCAGAATTTTGGTTATTTGAAATTGGAATATTTAATTGATTTTAAATATTTAAAATTAAAATTTTAACTTGAATTTCAAATATAACAATATATTGGATAATTTAATTATTGAATTTAATTATTGAATTTAATAATTGAATATTGGTTAAATTATTGAATCTTGAGTTTTAAGCTTGATAAAAATAATTTAAAGGCTTGTTAAATATATATTAATAAGAATGAAGATAATAAATTTTTTAAAATAGAATTTAAAAGCGATTTGTTCGATTCTAAAAAAATAGCTCGTTTAAATTGACGAGTAAAAATAGCCTTCCGGGGCACAGTCTTGGATTTCGATGAAACTAGTTCCGTTGGATCCGTAATAGTGTATTATTATCGGATTTCAAATTTCATAGCGTTTGGGGTTATCGTTTGATCGTACGGGATATAAACGCGCTGAAATTTATGTCGAAAATCAATACAATAATTGGGTCCAAAAGCTATCTTCTCCATATGATCGAATTAGGACTCGAAACATTTTCCATTGCATTTGGAACAAGAGTATAACATTATAAACGCTTAGCGGCACGCCTCGATAGGGGTTCGAGATTTTAAGCTACGAAATCGAGACGTTTTAAAATTTAAATAATATAATTATATGTATTGATTGACAATATTTCCATCAGTTCTTTTTCCCTTCATTTCAGGTCACTGTAGATGACTTATTGGAACACGAAAAGCATCTTCCCTCTTCTTTTTTAAAAACTAACCCGACTGCACAGTTCAGACAAGAAAAAAATAAATCAAGCTTCAAAAAAAAAATTGTTTCTCACAATATACTCAATGAAAAAATCCCAAATTTACTTCTAAAATCTAGTTTTTGAATTCTCTTCGATCCGGTATGCTTCTTATAAGGTGAGGCATAAATTTTGAACTCGACATTAAATGTCGAACGCCGGTTTTTGCCTAGGGTTTGAGTTTTTGGAGAGGAGGGTGGTCGATTGGGGATGTGGATGTTGGAATTGGACTCGCCTTGGAAAGTAGCATCTCCGGTCAAATTTGAGTGAGGAGCGGTGCCATGGGGAAATCGCGATCTGATGGGTCGAACGGCCGTGTGTCGCGATTCATTGGGCGGTGCCGAGCTCAAAGACGTGATGTGGGGGTGGTCGAGATTGTTATGAGGAAGTTGATGGCGGAGTCATTTCGAAGAATTAGCGAGCAAATCACGGTGTCAATGAAATGTGCACGGTGGAGTGGGTTTGCTTGTTCGTGTACAAGCATTGGGGGGGAAGAAAGGATCTCGGGCTGAAAGGGTATGGGCTTTATTTTAAAAAAAAGTGATTTAGTTTATAAATTGTTTTATAAAAATTCAAATACTTGTAAATATAATATCTCGTTCATTTTAGATCCAAATCAAACGCGGTCAGTCGCATTGGATTCGTATTGGCGAATCCTTCGATATGTAATTGGATTGGTCGAGATCTGAGCTTGCCAAATTTTCAGATAATTTCAAACATGTTCGAATTAAATCGGAACCAGAACGCGAAAACGTCAATAAAAACCAAAGTGAGTTAATCTCACTCAATTTTGGATTACTAGTTAATTTTAAATAGATAAAATTAATTATTGATTGATTTGTTGAATTGATCAATTATTATCAGTTGAATGGATGTTATATATTGGTAGTTGGATTGATATTCCCGCATATATTTAGTGGATGAGACCCTATGCACCCCGCATAATAGCAGATGACCCTATATACCGTGATATCCCCCTCGAAGTGGGATTGATATTTTTATGTTGTATTAACATTTGTGGATGCAGAGAAACAGGTTGAAGGGATCAACTGGATTCCTCAAAAATGTTGAATTGAATTTCATGTATATTGATATATGATCTTTTTGAATAATCTGTGGTAGATTATAGTGTGATTTGAATTTATTGGATGCTATGGTAGTTTTGGCCTAGATTTTGGTATTTTTAATACCAATAATATATGTTTTGAAAATTGGAAAGAAAATAAAAAAGAAATTTGGAAGTGGAATATTTATTGGGAATTTTGGATTAAATTAAAGAAACGAATTTAGGTAAAATAAATAGTTTGATTTTAAATTTGTACTTAACAATTTTGGAATATTGAAAATAGAGATTTGGAATAAGGATTTTAAATAATAATTCCTTAGGGATATTTGTTTTAAATAAAAAAGGTTTTAAAACCAAGTCTTTAAATAGATTGAGAAAAGAAGTGCATTTGGAAATAAATGTGAAATTGAATATACCGGATCTTAAATGAGGTTTCTTAATTACAAATGGAAATGTAATCGAGATTGGGTTGGGTTTGGAATTATAGTTTGGATTATTTGAGGAATTGATTATAAATGGAATTTAATTTAGAAATCAAATTATAAGGGATTTAAGTGAAGTGAAACAGTTGTAAACTGAAGATGAGACTATGGGATTTATAAAGTAAAGTGAATAATTATCACTTGATAAATTGAAGTTATAAATTCACGGTGAGAATTTATAAGGGGGTGAGTAAATCGGTTTAAAAAGGAAAGATAGATTTTCTTTTGAAAATGTGGAAAAGGGATGTATGAAATTGGAAACATAAATAGTTTGGTTATAAATCGTGAGGTGTATAAGTATTTGATTGGTTATACTGGAATCGGGAAAAAGTATATTTTATCGAGAAGTTGGGTTAATTAAAAAGGAGGATATTTAATTATTAAACTAGGTAGTTTAAAAAAATGTTTTAGTATAAAAATATTCCAGAAAATTAGTTATTTAAATATTTTTAAATTATCAAAATGAATTATAGGTTTATAAACAAGTCTTGTAAATCGACTAGAATCTTATTAATAAATCTGAATTAATTATCATTTCAAAGTTATGTAATTATTTTAAATTGTTTAAAGTCTATTTAATTATTAATTAAGTTAGTTTATAATGGGTTGATATTAAGTTAATTACTATTTAAGGATTAATTAGTATTATTATTTTAAAAGATAAATTATTCAATATTAATATTATTTTATATAATAACTTTTATAAAAGAGTATTTGCCTAAATTAAATTTGGAAATTTATATAGAAATCTTATAAGTATTATTTTGAGAAAATTATTAAATAAAGTTTTCGAAAAGTAATGGTATACTTTCATAGCGAAATCAGAGGCAGAGATTGCCTGAAGTTAAGTTTGGATTTCTCTGGGATAGAGACGTAATCATTGAGCTGTGAATCCATGGTTGATACCCAGTGATGCTTTCCATAATTATTTTAAAAGTTTTCAAATATTTTGAAAAGAATGGCTAGTGAACGTACTTACTCCGATAAGATAAGTACATACCTTTTGATAAAGAGATTTAATTTATTAAAATTAAATAAAATGAAACTTGGTGTTTTCAGTGGAAAATGAAATATTTGGTTGAATGATTGTTATTTGATAGTTAAATAACCGACTATCAAAATCTGGACAAGTATAAACTCGTTTAGTTTTTCTAGGACGATGATAAGGAAATCCATCCACTAACGGTTAGGAGGTAATCTCCGATCTTATTTTCGTCTGTTTATTTCCTAAAGAACCGGGGTTGAGTTTACCAGAAATATCGAACGTTGTTTTCGAAGAGACCGGGATCGGGTAAGTCATCCGAAAACCACTTCGATCCAACGAATACGTTTTCGAAATGAAGACAAGAGCATGGAATCGAAGATGGAGCAGTGAAGTGCAAGGGCTAATCGCTACTAATTTTGAGGATTATTCCAAAATGGATTTAGTAGGAATAGTGCCTTCGGTTTCGTTCAGACCCAGAACGGACTTGTATGGATGAATGTTATTAGTACATTGTCATTGGAAGACAATAAGCACTCTAAGTGAAAATTCCTTAAAAGGTAATCGTAGCCTCAAGCCTCATCAACCAGGAATGACTGAAAATCAGGGGAAATGCAGCAAGGCTAAGTGGGTCGCACCCAATTAGGGTATGTTTATCACCTTTCTAGATACCCTCAGATATTATTATTACGGTGCGCAGAAGAACTCGGAAAGGGTGGGAACACCCGGGGTGTACCGTGACAGATGGTACCCCAGTGCCTAGTCATTTGTATGGAATCCATTCTCCAATACGTACCTTTACGGTTTTGGTTGTAGAGCCTAGTATGCTGGAATTTAATTAATGTAACAATTTTGGCTATTTAAATAAGTATTTGTACCTAGACACTATTATAATATCAGATGATTTTGATATAAAATGTTTTGGTTATCGTAAGGTATAAACCCATCGTATTTATGTGTGGCGTGGTCTTACGAGATACCTTTGTTTTTAAAAGGGTTTTGATAACTTTAATAATTCAAATTGAGTGTGTTTTCTCATGCATGCTGGTTTTCCAGACTGACTCGGGTGTTATTTTATTATAATGCTCGGGTCAGACCGAGTATTACAAATACAAGATAGGATGCTATGGAGCTCATGAGACGAGTTGGATGACGAAGACGTATTACACGTATTTGATTTTATTTCGCTGTGTATTGTAGGCTGTATATTCAGCACTTGTGAGGACAAGTTATTATAACTATCCAATATTGAGTTATTGATGTGTTGTACTCTGATGATGTAATGTATAAATAACAGTTATAGTTTTTTTGTATAAGGACATGTTATTATCTATTATATATTGTTCCGCTGCGATTGTGAGATTCTGTGTTGTTGTTCTATTTACTTCTTCTACCTCTTTCTTCTTTCTCTAACGATATGGTATTTTCGGCACTCGATTGTTCGGCATATGATACAGTGGACGTATTAATGTCGATTTTCGAGGGTCGAAAATCAGGACCGTCACATAACAACTCAAAAACCTTGGTTTATAAATTTTAACTCTATAAACTATGGTATATAAGATCACCTAATCAATTCAATCAAACAAATCATAATCCATAAAGGAAAAATATAATACGTAACATTACTTAAAATGTCAAATGACTAACAAACAAATCTTAACTTAGGTTTAAAAATTTCTTGATTGCCTAAGAATATAAATAATTTCCTAAGCGTACCTGTGACGACCCGTTTCCTCGGCCCTCAGAAATCGACACTAATACATCCACGATATTCACGTGCCGAAAATCCAAGTATCAAGGAGGCAGATTATTAGGGGTGTAAAAGAAATAAAGATAGGAGATAACACAATAATAGAATCTCACATCGCATCCAACATTTTAATTATAAATAAATGATTAGATTCAAATACAAATCCAGCGGGATAGTTATAACTGTCTATCCGTACATATGTTGGAAAATACATACTACATAACATAGCGGAAAATGGGTAGATATCTACATAAGGTACTTCAGCTTCATAACTCCAAAAGACTTCTCCAAAATGCTCCCCAACATGCTCCAAAATGCTCCTAAGGTATCCTGACTACACGGCTGCCCAAAAAATAGGGCACCTAGAGTTTAAAGGGAAAAACAAACTCTGGTCAGTCATGGGACTGGTGTGAGAACTCAAGGTACGATGTTTTGAAAACAAAAAGGTATCTCATAAGACCATGCCGCACATAAACACGGAACGAGTTTTTACCTTATGATAATTGTAACGAACCGGATTTTTCGCGCTCGAAAATCGACATCCATACTTTACATCGTACTCGAATGCTGTAGATTCGACCGTTCAAATCCGAGTCGCCGGAGCTTATAACACAGTTAAGTAAATAACACAGCGGAAGAAAAAGAATAATACATTGATATACAATATCTGATACTATATTTGGCACAATAGAGTGATACAATGAATATCAATATACATCAGAGATATGATACAAGAAATAGCAGCGGAAAAGAAAATAGATAACACCAGCAGCGGATAATCTCCATCTTCAAAACACCAATCCAAAAATAGCTTGAACTCCCAATAACGATGCACCAAGATAAGCAAGTGCAGTCCATATCCAAAGACTGAACTAGCTCCAGAAAATCTACTAACCTTGACTATCTGAAAAACCCAACTCTAGACTACCCGTGTATAAATTTTTGAGCACCCAGAGTTTAGGAAAGAAACAATAAACTCCGGATCAGTCATGGGACTGGTGTGAGCAACAAAAATAGTTTATCTTTAAAAACGAACAACAAGAGAATTTTTAAAGTCAATTCGCAATGCTTTTGGAAAATGAAACTACCATAAGGCCTCCCGCACACACACACAATGCAAACGCAGAATCGGAGGAGATTTCTCCTTATGATAGTCAAAGATGCTTACTACGCAAAAATCAAATCATTGGATATTATTATTAGTGCATAGTGGAAAACATTTCGAAAGTATAATATTAATCTTAGCCAACATAGGCATTTCACACTATGCCTACTATAGCTACCATCTAAACAGTGGGGCGCCACCATAAGTAAATGGCAAGTTCTACAACTAAAACCGTACAAGGTTCGTATTGGAAGAAGGATTTCCAACAAATGGTCAGGCCAAGGAATTTCCCATGCCACGAAGGAATGCCTCTGGCTTGACGCTCCGAGAGACAACCTGCTCTCTGTCAACACAAGGCCGGCTATCCCCCTTCCCGGGGAATAAAACCTCAGATATGCCACCCCCGGTCCTTTGGGACCTTTAAACGAGGATCCTCTACACCAACATCACACAGTATCTGGGCTCCATACCATGATACTACCCTTTTCCAGAAGGAATGGCCATACCCTAGGGAAGCTACCCCTGAAACCTTGCTGCATCATTCCTGTTTTGACCATTACCGGGTTGTGAGGTTCGACGAAGTCTCGTCCACAAAGCTACGCTTTGGCACAAAGCCATGCTTTGGGTCAACAGATGATCAAAGTAATGATCATAAAGATAAATGATCAAATAAATGATCATATCACAAATGATCAAACAATGATCATCACACAGCAACACTCAACATGTCACATTACCAAATTGGGAATATATCGCTGATAACCTTCAACTACATAACCTCTGAGCTCGTACATCTCAGAGAAAGGTGTTAAGCTAAGAGAATAAATTCTCCGCCACCAAACAAAAATGTATTTGAAAGAAATCAGCTTTATATCTCAAAATGTAATGTCAGACATGTAACCATACAAGTCTGTTCCGGGTTCGAACAGAACCGAAGGCACTTCTTACGAAGCCCTTGCAAATCCGGGTATTCATAATCCCGATCGGATTTACCGTCACTTAGGGGATCTCTATACCAGGAGCTACCCAGTGCAGAGACAATCGATAGGTCATCCTATCGCTCTCGCAAATACCCGGTCTTCAACACCGGTCTTCAAATGCTAACCATATACGACGTATCACTTATTCGGAATGGGTTATATGACACAAAGGTCCTCTTCGGGCTAATCCGAATAGTGAGCGTAATATTCAAAAACAAATGGATAATGGTATTTCAATTAAGTCACAATTTATTACCCAAAACTTTCCTCCAAATGGTTTAAACACATTACCATTTTATTCTTTTAAATAAAAGATTTAATTCACAAAGTTCACTCAGTTTTCACAAAGATTCATTCACAGATTTTCCAAAACAATTTCCATTACGAATTTAATTAATTCGTTAAATCTTTAAATCAAAGATTTAACTCATAGCTTTCAAAACAATTTCATTTCGAATGGTTTAAACAAATCACCATTTTAAATCTGTTAAAAATAACAGATTCAATTCATAGCTTTCAAAAAGAATTCACTCATAACTTGGAAAAACCATTTTTCAATTCAACTTGAAATTCCTTTAACTAAATTGGAATTTTATTTCTTATACGAAAGCTTTTATCATTTGAAAGCAAATAGTTTTCATTTCGGAAAATCTGATTCATTTAGACGAATTAAAATCCTTGGGTTAAATTTAAATTCTAGAAACCATGCTTTTAAAATGGTTTAACCCATATATAACTAGTATAACATCTTTAATCCCTAGTTTCAAATCACAGAATTCAATTTCAAATTTTGAATTCAAATTAAAGTTAAATTATTTAAATTTCAAAACTTAATCAAGTTATTCGAAAATAAGTCTTATCTTTGAAATTCCATTTCAAAAGCTTTTCACTTTAAACCCAAATTTCCAATTTCAAAATCAATTGAATTTAAAATTTCAATTTCAAAAACATCAAATTTAAATCATCTGTGACTTAACCAATTTCCTCGTGAAATCCATATTTGTGTGTGTAGGTGTAGTCCAGGGGTTTTACACAGTAGTGCAACATCATTCAAACATCACAGATTAAAACACAGAAATATAGTTGATAAGCGGTATAAGGATAACGCTTATCTTTTCATTCACAGATCAATGATATATAAATATGGCAGATAATAATTACATTCATCCCAGATAAATAAATCATACTACAGATCATAACACAAATCAAGATGTATCACTAAGCATCACATATCAGAAATATCAAACAATTCAATCATTTAGTCAAATCCAATCATCCATAAGTAAGGTCAAATTAATTATCTGATTAATTTAAATTAGATTAATTTCTATGAATAAATTACTAATCCTGGTTAACAACCCATTTTAATTAATTATCCTTTAATCATCTATTTATTAACCTTTAATCATTAATCAATCAATCTTAATTAATCAATCAATCTTTAATCATTAAATAATTATCCTTTAATTATTTAATTATCCTTTAATTTATTAATTAATTACCATTTAATTATAATTCATCAACTTTTAATTATTAAATAATCAACCTTTAATTATTTAAGTCACATTTAATTAATTATCTTTAATTAATTAATTAGGCTTTAATTAAACACTTTGATCATAAATTAATTATTTTTAATTAAGTAATTATTTTTAATTAATAAATTTCCTTTAATTAATAAACCCCTTTAATTGATTATATTAAGTAAGTAATCTTTTAATCACTTTATTAATTAAATCATTAATCATCAAAACCTTAATCAACTTTAAGATAATCATTATCTTAATTAATCACTTAATTAAATCATTTTAATTTGAAACAATTCCATATTAATTCAATTAATTAACCTAATATAAAATTTTCAAATCAAAACAAATTAAATTTCAAACCATATTACTTTAAAATTTATTAAAAACTTGTTAACCAACTTATGTTTTCATTTAAACTTGTTATTTTGCTTTATTTTAAACTGGATATCATAACAATTGAAACCCGAGCTTAACCCATCATTTCCCCGAGCCAAGCCTCGTGTATTCCTCACATCATCTCGACTTCGAGACAAACCATGCTCCGCTTCGAGCCAAACCCGAGGAAGATGCTTCTTCCCCAAACAACGAACGAACCCAGACAAAATCGTGTACACGTGCATGGTGCATGACGAACTGCTGACCTCCAACCAACGCCACGATGATACGCATGTCGACAATCATCTCATCGACCAACCCAGATATCAAGTTCAATGATTCAAACTTGAAATCGAAAATCAACCTTTCGATCGCTTAAAACCCAAGAACCCAGCTGACCAAAATCCTTCAACCCATCGCCACCGACCACCAGCAACTCCGCCGTCTTGACCCAAGGTGCCCCGATGACCCACCAATCTTTTCCCCTGGGTCCGATCAATTGAATTGCCCTGACTTGAACGCAGTTCCTCCGAGATCAGGGTTGATAAAAACCCAGTCTAAAACCCTAAAAAGCTACCGCGCCACCTCCACGTCAAACTAGAAAATTGCCTAACATTTTTCCTTGACTCGTCAACCTCTAAGCTTACTCTGACATGAATCCCGAAGCTTGATTCTTCATTGATCATCTGGAATCGACATGTTAACCTTTTCCGTTCAACACAAAGATTCTCGACGTTCACGATCTTAGAAATCCTAATTCCTATACTAAAATTCATCATATTCAAGTGTGAATCCGATTATTAAATCAAAACATGAAATTAAGAACATAGATTTTTCAGTTTTAAAAAGGCTTCACTGTAATTTCTTTTTCTTTCAGCAATCTATTTGTGAATTATACCTAGTTATATTTTTATAAATAGGTTTTTGTTATTATGAATAATACCCTTTTAGATTTCACCACCTAAAATTGAATGTATACAGAGGTATTGAATTTTTTTTCTCTTGATTTAGATGCCTGGAACAAAGAACAGAGGCTTATTTTCTAGTTTCCAGACATACATTAATATATCCATCTACACCTAGGTACATATTCACACAAGCATACACAATTGCAGATCATCATATTGCAAACCAGAAGAAAAATGTATAGTTTCAAGTGTTTGCTCACCTGTGAAGATGAAGAATAGAGGAGAAAGCTTATGCCTGGAAGTGATTTTGTTTGAAAAAGCTGGAAACTGATTGCTCTACCTTAAATCTTGAATCTTTGTATTGCTGAGTTGATTTGTATTGTTAAAGTTGGAGATGATGCTACCCACAGTTTTGAAAATGAACGAACTGATGATAAAGAAGGTTGATATATAGGGTTTAAATGTATAGAGTGTGTTATCTGGTGATTATTTTCTTTTTTATTTCTGTTATTCTTTTTTTCTTCAGTAAAAAGGGTTTGAACGAATTGGAGGCAATGCTCATATATATAAAGAGATGTGCAGTTTTCAAGAGAAGTACTAAGCATCATTCTTTTGTAAAATGATTTTATACAGGCCTTGTACTTTGTGTATGGGTAGGTTTGAAAGCATTAAATGAAAGCATGTATTTACATCTGATATCTTGCTTGATGTTACTAGAGTAAATGTCATTTAATGAAAGTATGTAATGTATGTTCATTGCTTTTGTTCCATTGTCTTATTTTATTAGCTTAAGTATTTTGTATTTGCTTTTATTTGTTTGTACTTATTGATTCTTTTACTTGCCTGCATTTTCTCTAACTCGGCTGATGATACCCTTGCTTGGTGGCTGATAGATGATGTTGTATTGGGCTAGAGATGAAAGCATTTATTACTTGGTTTATATTTTATATTCTTTCTTTTGCAAGCTTGCATACTTTATTTGATATAAGTTTTATTACTTCTTTTGTTTCTATTTATTACTTGAATAAATTCCTATTGTTAATATGTTGTTAAAAATTTATTTTAATATGTTTACTTAATAATTTACATAATTTATTAATATGTGGTTTGGCTTTATATTTTACTTATATATGCTCAAATACATATATATTATTTATAATTAATTTTACAAATTTTTATTCAAAAATTCATTTAATTATCAATTTAAATTAAATTAAAATCTAGGGTCGTTACTTCCAAAACTCTTTATTACATAAAATTTACGGATATTATTTTTAATGACATTCTTTGAAAACATTTGCAAATAAACTTATTAATCTTAGCCGAAATGGTTACCCATATAGGATTTTGGGGCTATTCATTACGCCAATACAAACAAAACCGCAGGTTCTTATGGAGAGTGGGTTTCCATACAAATGACCAGGTGAAGGGACTACCTTCCGACAATACATCTCTAGAGGAATGTACCGAGGACCATCACAAAGGATCCTCTACCAACACAAGATAGGCATATCTCTATAACTACATAGTACCGAATATATCATCCCCCAGCCGTTACCGACCTTTATCCGAGTGCTCTCTTCGCATACATCCACATTAATTTACATCTTGAACGTCATAGCGGAAAGAAATATATCTAGAAGGAAATGATCATACCCTAATTGGAAATGACCTACTTAGCCTTGCCGCATCTAACCCTGTTTCAATCATTTCCGGTTGATGAGGCTCGATGCAACGATTACCTTTTCACATAGCACATCTTCTTTCACTTTGAATGCCACATTGCCATTCCACATTCACACGGCTGATTTCTACAAACGTATAACTTCCTGGGCTCATGTGTCTCAGGAAAGGGTGTTAAGCTAAGAGAAGGTGTCTTCTCCGCCACCGACTGATATACTTTTATAGAGATCACTCATTGTGATTTGGAATGCAAGGTCAGACATTCGTCTATACAAGTTTGTTCTGGGACTGAATGAAACCAAAGGTACTTTCCTCGGCCATTACTAAGCGAGAAGTCCTTGTGGTTCTGAGATTTTTCATAACAAAGAGACACTACTACAATATAGTGAATCAGGAGTTTACTCCCAATTAATAAACAAGTAGTCCCTCGTTATTATTCGTCTCAATATATTTGTCTTCAAACATCTTCAATCTTCGAACACGTAAATTGGTTCGAAGTGGTTTTCGGATAAGAATAATCCAAATCCGATCCCGGTTCCTTCGGAATCCAATCATCGATAAAAAATGATGTAATAAGATGATTGTTTTTTGATTCATTCATTTTCCTTTACCAAAATATCTTCGAGAGATATATATTTTCAAAATATTCTTTTAGTGAATACGGAATCGTTTAAACCTCTTTTTGAATATTTTTCAAATCATTTTTAATGGGCATCTTTTTGAGAAAATAGGATTATAGAAATCACTCTACTTTTATTCAATATCAACTTCCGTATTCAACAAGTACTATGGGCGGAATAATGGTGATATCGCCTTTTAAATTCCATGAATAGGACAAGTTCCCTCTTCGGATTTTAATAATGAGTATAAGAAGATTATTTCTATAAAATTCAAGTTGAGTATCCGGGCTTTCCCTTCGATATGTTCCACCCCTCGCCTAAAAGAGAAAACTGAGGCCAGGTAAGTTCAGGGCAGTGATTGCACATCCCTAACCTTAGTTACACACCTTGTTTTCACTTTTAGATCTCATAGGTGGGACAAATGTACTAGTCGTTTCCGCATACTCATTTTCCCTTTTTAGATCACTTAACTATTTGTTTAACCACCTTTGAAATAATTTTGAATTGTTCAAATCTCTTTTTAAAATACTTTATCATTTACTTAAAAATGTTTACATAAGACTTGGGAAAGAATTGTTTAGTTCCAACCTTTATTTCAAAAGTTATTGAAAAGCGTTGCGAAAAAGTGTTGCAAAAAGTTCTTTAAAAGCTATATTCTTCAAAACGACTTTTATATCATTTAGAAAACCATCTTTTCAACTTAAATCACTTTTAAAACATTTTAAAAGATTTTTAGAATTTATTACATATTTTTAAAACGATTATTTTATCCATTTCCAACTTTGGTCATTTAGTGCAAAAACTAGATTTTTCTTGAAAATTGATTTTTCCATATTTCAAAATATACAAGATGAAATCTTGATTTTCTTGTTTCATTTGAAAGATATGAATATAAGGATTCGGAAAATTCTTACTTCGAAGAATTATGAACTATATTCCACTTCGTATGTTCATTTGAACTTTTGACGTGAAAACACGAACTACCGTTACGTGGCGCGTCAAATTTTAGGCGTATTTTGAGATTCATATCCAAACTTTGTCGAGACAAGTTTAAACACTTAGGAATCATTTCTAAAGCATATTCAAACATTTTTTTTCAAAGGTATAAATGATTCCATATCGCATTTCATTTCATTTTGGAAAGTGTTTTACGTGTGAATCAATGTCGTGTATATCGTGACTTGTTTCAATATTTTCATGCAATAAACAACATATGAAAATCAATATCATAACCAAACATCCAAATAAACATATCACAACATCACAACCAAATATATACATATAAATAAGGAGTTCTCACCTTTTTTTTGGATTTGAACTAATTTTAAATTGAAATAGCTTTTCTAACTCAACTCAAAAGCTCACGAACACTTGTTTTAAGACTTCTAGGTGGCTCGACTATGCTTGTGGAGGCCTTTAGAGCTTTGAGTCGTGAGTTTCAAGGGGAGATTGGGCTCGGCTTGATGGTGAAGGAGTGGGTCATGGGTTGTGAAGGAAGGAGGAGGAGTTTTGGTGAATATTTAAGGTGATTTGATGATTACTTTCTTTAGTATATTTTTGGAATAAATTTTGGCATTATTTTGTTAAGGTTGGAAGCCATTAAAAGAGTGAGAAGAAGCTTGAAATTTTGAGAAGAAGAAGTGTGGAAGGAAGTGAAAAATTGGCTGTGTATTTATAGAAAAAACTTTGGATTTAAATATTATATTTGCAAAAGACCAAAATACCCTTTACTTAGTTTTAAAGTAATCTTACTTTTCAACACTTAACATCACATTTCAAATCTTTACTTTATGTCTTTATCACTTAAGAAGTAAGAAAACTTAAAGTAATAATGATGTTTCTTTCGATTTGACATGTTTTGTTTTTATTACTTTACTTTTCCTAATTATATTCTAGAATTTTAATTGTGTTTTAATAAAAGTAAACCTAATTAGCAACTTAATTAATACTTACTACATTTATATAAGTGTATATGAATATTAAAATAAAGGTGCAACAACGTTGCGACAACTTTAAATCGACAAAACGTTGATTTTTGACAAAATATTCTACGGTTATATTTTGACGTTTTAGTTAAACTATTTATTTATGTAAACCAAATTTAAAAATAAATTTGTATAATGTTATTTAAAAATATAAACACTCATAAATAAATTAAAATAATTTATTAAACCATTTAAACTTACTTTTCTGAAATCAGGATTTTGTCACATTTGTCGATATAAACAAATGTTATTATATTTCTATTTCCAAATCCTATCTAATATTATTTAAATCATAAAACCTTTTATATTTTATATTTAAAATCACTTTAAATGTTATATTTTTAGGTGGTCAAATTCTGGGTTGTTACAGTACCATTTTGCTCATCAGCCTTTGGTTATTGCTTAGAGGATTACCTACGCTCCTTCAAACAAAATTGAAAGTCACTTTCTAAAATTATTAGTTTCTTAATTATACAAATATATCTAAATCACTTTAATTTGCATTTAGTATATTATTCAATACCAAAATCATTTATGAAGTGTTTCGTAAATTTTCACCTAAGTTTAAAAATATTTTATAAAGTGATTTCTTTATAAAACACCAAATAATAACTTATTCCACCTTATTCAATACTCTTCTATATCCAGAGAGTATATACAAACACAAATTTTATTTTACTTTTCATAGTTTATGTGAAGATCTAATTAAAATTTGGATCTTTTAAAACTTGGTCAAACTCTCGACCTCTTTAACTTAGAGTGTTAAAATGGACGATGTTTATGGGTTGATCCAAAGCAACAAAAAGTTTACTCCACTTATATGTTTAAAAAAAAGCTATGGTTTTATTAAAACAATGTTTATTAAAACCTTCATGTCCAATCTAACTCATTTAAATCAGTGTTAAATTATCCATTATCTTATCTAAGGCAAAAAATCATTTATCAAAACAATCTTTTATCAAAAATACTTTTTATTTGGAAATCAATTCCCTTTTAGAGAACTAACAAAAAAAACTAATTAAGCATACAACATATAATTCTTTTATGAAATAACTTCAAACAATTTAATTTACTAAGACTCGCTTTGGGTTCGTTCGGATTTGAACTCATTTCGATCACACAATGATGAAGAGAATAATTTACTAAGTACTCCACAACGTTCGCCTAAGCAAACATCTGATCGTCACTTAGAAGATTATTAAGATTACCACAAAACTAACCGAAATATTTTTCTTCGAACTATCCCAAAGAAAATGCATTCCATTTAAAATTTCTTTTCCAATATTTATAATTTATAAATATTTCCAAATAATACCACTATTAATTTTCTCAAAATCTATTAAAATCATTTCAAAAAATTACCGGATCTAAATTTTTCCAAAAACTCCTTAAAATGTTATATTAAAAGACAAATATAGAATACTAAGTGTATTAAAACAAAGGTCAAACAAATGTCACAAAACAATTTAAACTTAGCCTTATTTATAAACAAATCTATTTTTAAGTTCTCATTTAAAAACCATCATTTATCAAGTTTAAAACAATATTTATTATCTCAAAGGAAAATAAAATAATTTAAATACTTTTATAATTTTAAAACAATGCTAATTGTCCCGGGGGATGATTCATGATACTCTTTATGAAACTGTAAAACCACATTTATTTTCCCAAGGAAAATAAATCAAAATAAAATGTTTTATTAAATTTATATAACATTAATTAACCCGAAAGATAATAAATCAAATTTATAATTTCCTTTAATAAAAAAATCAATAAAAAATAGTTAATTATTTCCAAAATACTTTCATTAAATCAGTAAATTAACATTAAATCAATTATTTAACTTTAAAACACATTTAAAATTAGTTAATTTACTTTAAACTCATTTATTAAATCAATTAACTAACTTAAAATATCATTTATCAAATGATTTATTAAATTCAAATAATCTTAATTAAAATGAATAATTAATCTCAACTATCATGAACTAAAATGATTTATAAAATTTACATACTATTAATCAAAACAATTAATTAGATTCAAAATGATCATTAGTTAAAATGATTAATTACGGTTCAAATATTGTTAATTAATATGATTTGGTTAAATTCAAACATCATTAATTCAAATGATTAACTAAATTTCAAAACACCATAAGTTAAAACAATTAATTAAATTTAAACAATCATTAATTAAAATGATTAATTAAAGTTTAGTATCAATAATTAAATTGATCTAATTAAATTTAAATCTCATTAATCAAAAAGATTAATTAATTTTAAACATTATTAGTTAAACGATTAATAATTTTAAAACATCATTAATCAAAATGATTAATGAATTTTAAACACCTACTTTTGTGAAAACACAAGCTCAAGTTCAAACACACACACAAGGGTTTACGGGATGATATTTAATAAATGACGATATAGCGAAAATTGCTATAATAACATTTAAACAGTTTAAATGGAATATCCAGATTAATTTCAATTAAATAATCAATCAAACAAATCTAATTATCATCCAAGAAATCAACAATAGTTTATAGCATCACATATATGATATAGTAAATTTGGGTGTGAGTTAAACTCACATTTAAATAATTATCTTTTATTATAACTAAATTTTCTCATATATTTATCCTCTAAATGTATTATCCTACCATTCAGATTATATTAAACAACTTTTTATTAAAAAATTACTTTTAGCTTAACACTGTTGAAAGATAACTTTTAACCTAACCCTTTCACCGAATGCCTTATAGTCAAACCATGAAACTGAATTCACAAGGGATTCGTTCTCAAGGTTCTCTATTTCCTGTTTATCCAACCTATAACTTAGAAAAACTCTTCTGAACTATTCAAGAATAGTTAATATTCAAATTGGGCGAGCATAACTAAACAAATCCTAAGTGATAATAATAAAATATTATCATCTCATAATAATCAACTCATTAATACACTATAATAATTTTAAAAATCATTCTTGTATATATAAAATATATTCCTTGGTAAAATTATTTCATTTACCATTTTAAAACAATACTGTATCGGTAGGTCTGTTCAAGTGTTTGAAATCGATAACGCTGATCGGACGCATCGATCAGAATTCATATACCACTCAATGGATCAAACGACTCAATATAAAACATTTTTATAACACGAACATACACGCACTCATTATATATATTTAAACTCTCGGTCTTATCCTAGGACATTACTAATCCTATCCTTTGAGAGTTTACCCCACCATGGCTTAGGGGTTCGCTAAACCTATGCCCTGATACCAACTGTGATGACCCACCTTTCTGACCCTTGAGAATGGCACTTAATACATTCAGGGTATTCGTGTGCCGTTGCCCAAGTGTCCGAAAGACAAGTTGTCTTGGGAAAAAATAAAGAATAGAACAAGATAGAATAGAAAAAACCTCACAATGGAATGGTTATATATAATACCAAATGATATAGTACAAAAGGTTACTCCTTACATGGAGCTTTTGGAATTAAACAAAAGTACTACATATAACATATTTACAACTATACATTCTAACTTGCCATTTTTAGATACAAAATACGTCTTCATAATCATACAGTGAAAAGGAATAACTAGATGATAAGGAGCCGCATGCTCGATCGCCGTCTTCAAAGAGCTCCAAAGAAAAACCTGCTACTCTCGGACTACTCAAATATAATTGAGTACCCGAGAGTTTAGGGGAAATAAACAACTCAGGTCCGACAAAATGTCTGGTATGAGTAAAAGTATGAAACAAAAGGGAGTGTATTTTACAATAATATGTGGGATCACGCCGCTAACGCAGAACGGGTTTTCTATCACATAAACAACAACCAAACATAAAAATGGAAAAGAACAATAGAAAACGAATCCAAACATAGATGATGGGAAAAAATAGTATAAAGATCCAGACTTGAAAGGATGGAAATAGTCTGACCAAAATCCAAACTTGGCAGAATGGATAAATCAAGATAACAGTCCAAACTTGATAGAATGGAAAAACCTATAATTGAACATCGTGAAGAGTGGTTGACTCTTCCCGTTGCAATTATAGAAAAATAATTCGAAGGTTCGAATCCAATAAGGAAAGGAAATTTTTCTAACAATGATTAGGAGGGTGCATCCTCCTTCAAGTATACCTCTAGTAATATACTTCTGAGAAGCTTATTTACTATGTGAAACTTCTTGGAAACCTCCAAGCCGGACCTCGCCAAAATTTACCGAGAATCCGAATATTTCACATCTAAATCATAACTGTTTTTAAAGTGACGGTACACCAAAATCCATATGAGATGTGAAAATACCCTAATGGGAGCAACCCTACATAGCTTGGCCCCCTCTCGCGCTTTGGATTTAGTCATTCTCCAGCAAAGGATATCAAAGCTCAACGGAGCAACAAATCGCCTTAAGATGATGATAATAAAGAAGCCGAAGTAACCGATTGCCGAGAAACCAACTATAGAGGATATAAAACGATCGTATATGGAAATTAAGTCTTGTATACTTATCACCGCTCGTTGAATTCAAACTTGTACTATGAAAGTGTACGTGCAGTACTAAGGATCGTGTAATATGGTATATTAATGCGGAAACTGGTAATAACAGTAAAGTAAAAATTAAAGTAAGCACACCAGGAATTTTTATACTGGTTCGAACTTCCCGTTCTACGTCCAGTCCCAGAATACCCTCTGGATTTAAACTAAACCCCTCACTTAACCCGGCGGAATAGGTATACGACACCTGAGCAGCCGAACAGGAATTTTTCCGCCTCAACAACCGAAGAGGACTTCAACTTAATACAAAATGTTTGTTGACGAATGTGTTCTAAATAACACTGATTGTCTTTTGATAGTACAACTTTCCTATAATAAAATCCTCAAGAATATGTATGTGTGTGAAGATTTAAAAGGAAGATAATCACGTAGAATCGAAGTATATGAATAATTTCAAGGATTCTAGTGATATTGAATAAGAGTGAATGCTTTTATTTGCAGAAATGAAAAGAGATTAGATTTCAGAAATATAAACAAGAATCGGGTATTTGTAGAAGTGAATTGAATATGTTTATATAGTTGTAGAAGAGTTGTAATCTTTCATGAAGAGTTTTAGTCAACAGTAGTGTCCATACCTCTTGAAATAGAGGACATTACTCTTCATGAAAAGATCGCGTCTCTTCAGAAAACTAGCCGTTTTTCTCTGGTCGGTCGACCGGAAAACCTGGCCGGTCAGCTGAGTTGAAAAACGTATACAAAACAGAAAGTCACTGTGCACATGATACAGGGTCGGTCGACCGAGGATCCTGGTCGGTCGGCCGACCTGGTGTTATATGCACAGTGAACATAGTTTTTGCTATAAAATGTTTTGTGTGCGTGTGTGATTATTTGAGGAATGATTTTAACATTGTTCTAAGACTAAAATAAAATAAAATATCCATACTAATCTCTGAATTGTAAGATTATCTTCTTTGTAGTGCACGATATGCACTTATTCTCTTTTTGTCGCTTTCATATAGCATTCTCGTCGTATGATCTCTGAAGCTTGTGTCATGAATCAAAACTCATGAATCAACATTCTCCCCCTTTTTGATTGATGACAATACTTATGTGACGAAGTAATATTGACATATATATTATAGTTCTCCCCCTGAATATATGGCGATTTTTCTGCAAAAATTCGTTAATTTGCATACATTTCTCCCCCTTTGTCATCGACAAAAAGGAATACTTATAACAGATTAAAGTAATGCAAAAACATTTAAATTTACATGGTACATTCTTTGAGCTTAATTAGAAATAATTTAAAGATGTTTGCTTAGAACATAACATAACAATTAATTAAGAAACAAATAAAGTACAAGAGATTCTTGAAAGTAAAATAAATTTAAAAATACTAAAATTACTCCTCATCATCGTCGGTATCCCACTGTTCTGGATGAAGATTTTCATCGAGAGGAGCCGGTTCCTTACCCCGTCTTTGAGTAGTAGGTGCGGGAGTTGCCGAAGTGCTGGAACTTGTGTTATCGGATGTAGACCAAGAGAAATTAGGTGCTGGTCTTTTTCCAAGGGCAACAAATGAAGCACCGGCTTCAGAAGAGCATGATAAGGCATCCCACAAATTTACGAAGAAGCCTTTAATCTTCTTGAAACTCCCATCAAGTTTTCGAAGGCGAGAATCCAAAGCTAGTTGATTTTGGGCTAAAATATCAATGGCAGCCGCTGTGCTAGTACCGGGAGGCGGTCTTTGGATAGAGGTTTGACGAGTTATACGTTCTGTAGAATGAGTGGAGGGTTGAGGAGTAGAATAGCTACGACGTAGTTGTTCTCGTGGAATGGTACGCCATTGTTGAAAGGTTGTAATTTGGGATGGTGCATCGGGTAACTTCATCAATTTTATTGTTCGTGAGTCAAAGGTACGAACTTTGGATGTTTCGGATTCCGGTGCATGAGTGACAAAGTTGTTAATCAACCGCATTATGTATTCTCCATAGTAAATATGGAGCATTTTTCCTTGGTTGAATGTAAGGAATTCATCCATAAGAAGTTGTGTCCAATTTACCCGAATGTTTCCACACATAGCATATAATGCCTTGAAGTTTTCGGGATATACTAAGTGGTACGACCCTCCTCTTGGAACAATAGACTTCATCATGAATCGATGAAAAAGTCGTGCTTTAGGTCGAAGAGATGAAGTTTGCCTTAAGTCGGTAGCATCATCTTCAAAGAATAAGTGACTTAGGCGGTCACGAGTTGATGGATTACAATCTACATCATGTAATGAGATTCCACCCGGTCGAGCATTTAAAATATGATTCATTCGATCAATGGAGAGAAACATCGAAGTGCCACAAACCGATGTCCAAACACAATTTTCAGTGTTTCTTGGTGGATTGACAAGATTGAGATTTGCTAAGAATAACTTGACCATTATATGATTAATCTTCAAGTTGTTTTTCCTATGGTCAAGAAAAGCATCAAGACCACTTTCAAGAGCGGCATTTTCAACACCGTAGGCGGTAAAATCAGGATAACTTACAAAAGACTCCTCAAAGATTTTTGCATCTTGAAGCCTTATCCATCTTTCTAAAGCTTTTTCACTTACTAACCAAGAAGCAATTTGAGAATCTACAGGAGTTAAGGAAGATTGGCCAGCGGTAGTCTTAGATTTCTTTTTGGGAGCCATTTTTCTTAAAGAATTTGAAGAAATTTAGGAAGGTTGTAATGGGGGCTAGGGTTCAAATCTGTTGTGGGAGAGTAAAGTGAAGAGGTGAGATAAAAAGGTGAAGGGTTGGGTTAAAAAATGAAGGCAATTTCAGCAGAATAACACGTTCGGTCGACTGAAGGACCTGGGTCGGTCGACCGAGTTGAGGTTCAGAACAGTGCTGAAACTTTCGGGAAAAGCTTCGGTCGACTGGTGCAGGGAATTCGGTTGACCGAGTTAAAAAAATATTCTAATGTCATTCGGGAAATACGTTCGGCTGACCGAGTCAGGTATTTTGGTCGACCGACTTGGAAGAAATCTGTTTTTAAAAACTTCTCGGGACAGCTTCAGTTGACCGGTTCAGGCATTTCGGTCGACCGAAAGCATGTCAATAGACATTTTCATGTTGTTTTTTCAAATAAGAATTATAGAAATATAATCATATTATTACATCATATTTATCTATACAACTTATTAAAAAATAACATATATATACTAAAATATAGCCATGATGAATTAGCATCGACGTTCCCATGAATTTGGAGATGGAACGTTTTCTACCGGTGACCATATTGGAGCTATTGGAGATTGAACATGGTTAGAGGGAGATGGAGTTCTGTAAGAAGGTTCAGCAACATCATCCTTCTTAGATGAACAAAATTTCATGGCAATCTTTTCAAGGAAGCTTAAACGTCTTGCCGTGACTTTCTGTTCGTAATAAAGTTCCCTTTGCATATTCATCTGTTGTTGTTGGTAGTGATGAATTTCATCAATCTTTTGTTTGGTTGATGGAGTTACTACCATTTCCTTTTTCCCTTTCTTTTTATCAGGTGTATAACCTGTATGGGAGTCTTCCCATGGTTTCCACCTGTGTCGGGGGTCATTATCTGGAGAGGGAAATTCTAAAACACGATTAGGCATTGGAAAAGTAGGATAAGGACCACCTTCGGGGATACGATTAGAATAGTCGTCGTCCGGGGATGTATAAGAGAGATGAGAATTTTCAGAATTGTAGACATCATTGTTAGAAGACATTTTTGTTTCAAGTTTTGTTAAGAATTTTTTTTTGTATTTTATGTTCTATTCAATAAACATATGTATGTATATATATAACCATATTTTCTAAAAAAATAGTGGTCTGAAATCAAATTTTAGTTTTAATCACAGAATTCTTTAAACAAAAACTGTTTACAAATGAATGACATACAATGCTTTAGAGTAAAAAAATAGTATATTCTGAAATTAAGTTTTAATGATGCAAATTAGAAACAGAGCTGGAACAAGAAACACCCATAGCCCAAGTGGCTATACTACAACATCTAACATATAAGTCAGAAGTCTTGAGTTCGAGTACCGCTTTGGTCAGAAAAATAATTTTATATTTTTCATCATTTTATATATATATATTTTTTTATTCATAAGTCTTTAAATGACATTATACCTAAATCTCGTCTTAGTTTTATAAAAGAAATTTCATTTAGTGGTTTAGTAAAAATGTCAGCTATTTGATTTTCAGTGTTGATAAATTCTAGATTTATTAATCCTTTTTCCAAACAATCACGAAGAAAATGATGACGAATATCAATGTGTTTTGTTCGGAAATGATTGACCGGATTTTTTGAAAGGTTTATTGCACTGGTATTATCACAATAAATTATTGATTTTTCAAGATGACAATTAAAATCTTGTAATGTCTGTTGCATATATACGACTTGTGCACATGCCAAAGCAGCAGATATATATTCTGCTTCACATGTTGATAAAGAAACACAATTTTGTTTCTTACCAAACCAAGAGACTAAGGAACGTCCAATAAAGTGACACGTTCCGCTCGTACTTTTTCGATCCGTCCGACTTCCTCCAAAATCAGCATCACAGTAGGAAACTAATTCAAAAGGACATTCTTTCGGATAAAATAGTCCGAAATCTTTGGTTTTAGTTAGATAACGAATAATGCGTTTAACTGCTCTCATATGTGATTCTTTGGGATTTGCTTGAAATCGAGCACATAAACAGACACTCATCATAATATCGGGGCGACTCGCTGTTAAATACAGTAAAGAACCTATCATACTACGATATAACTTTTGATCAACACTTTTGCCATCTTCATCTCTATCGAGATGAACCGTTGTACTCATAGGAGTTGGTTTGGCAGCAGTATTTTCAAGACCAAAACGTTTGATTAAATTATAACAATATTTTTCTTGATTAATAAAAATTCCATTTTCAATTTGTTTAATTTGTAATCCAAGAAAATATGACAATTCTCCCATATGAGACATTTCAAATTCATTTGTCATTATAGTTGAAAATTATTGACATAATTTTTCATTTGTCGAGCCGAAAATAATATCGTCAACATATATTTGAATTATTAAAATATCTTTATTAGTTTTCTTAATAAAAAGTGTTTGATCTACTTTACCGATTTCAAAACCAGATTCTAATAAATAACCTTTAAGACGATCATACCAAGCACGTGGTGCTTGTTTTAAACCGTATAACGCCTTTTTAAGTTTATATACATGATCCGGAAATTTTTCATGATTAAACAAAGGTGGTTGTTCAACAAAAACATTTTCTTTTATGAATCCATTTAAAAATGCACTTTTAACATCCATTTGATATAGTTTAAAATTATGAAAACACGCATAAGCTAATAATATTCGTATTGCTTCAAGTCGGGCGACTGGAGCAAACGTCTCTTCGTAATCAATACCTTCTTCTTGATTATATCCTTGTGCAACTAATCTAGCTTTATTCCTTGTTATATTTCCTAGTTCATCTGCTTTATTTTTGAAAACCCATTTAGTACCGATGACTGATTGATCACTAGGTCTAGGAACGAGTTCCCAAACTTTGTTTCGTTCGAATTGATTTAATTCTTCTTGCATGGCAAGTATCCAGTAGTCATCAGTTGAAGCTTCTTTTATATTCTTAGGTTCTATGTTAGAAAGAAAAGCAACATGACCAGCTTGATTTAATTGATGTCTGGTTTTAACATTCGTATTAACTTCTCCAATTATATTTTGCACAGGATGATCTTTTAAAATTCTAGGTGGAGATTTTATTAAATTAGAAGTTACATTTGTATTGGTTTCATGAATATCAAGATTTTAATTTGTACTAATATTCTCATTCTGAGTAGATTCATCATCAGAATCAATAGTAACACTCGGATTTATATTTTTAAAATTTTCGTTGAAAGAAACATGTAAACTTTCTTCAATAATTTGAGTTCGTTTATTATAAATTCGCTAGGCCTTGCTTCGTTCCGAATATCCAACAAATATACCTTCATCGGATTTTGGATCGAATTTGCCTAGTTGATCTTTAGTATTTAAAATAAAACATTTGGAACCAAAAACTTTTAGATATGAAATATTTGGTTTTCTTCCATTTAGAAGTTCATATGGTGTATTTTTAGTTAATGGTCGAATAGAAACGCAATTCAGTACGTAACAAGCAGTAGCTACAGCTTCTGCCCAAAATTGTTTCGATAAAGTTGTTCCATTTAGTAAAGTTCTTGCACATTCTTGTAACGTTCTATTTTTCCTTTCTACAACTCCATTTTGTTGTGGTGTTCTAGGAAAAGAGAAATTATGGTTAATACCTTTTTTGTTACAAAATTGTTCAAAAACTTCATTTTCAAATTCGCCTCCATGATCACTTCTTATATTTTTAATTTTCAAAGTTTTAATATTTTGAATTCTTTTAACAAAAACTTTAAAATTATCAAAAGTATCACTTTTATTTTTCAAAAAGAAAATCCAAGTATATCTAGAGAAATCATCTACAATAACAAAAACATATCTATTATGATTAATAGATTGCACTTGAGTTGGACCAAAAAGATCCATGTGTAAAAGTTCAAGTGGTTGTTCTGTAGATATTACTTTCTTTGATTTAAAAGAAGATTTTGTTAATTTTCCTAATTTACATGCATCACAAAATATGTTAGTTTTGAATTTTATATCGGGTAACCCTTTAACTAATTTATTTTTAGCAAGTTTGTTGATGGTATTAAAATTTATGTGACAAAATCTTTTGTGCCAAAGGCAAGAATCATTCTCTTTAGCTACTAGACACAAATTTGAATCATTATTAACATTCATATTTAGGATATAAATATTTTTATCTCTATTTCCTTCGAAAATAATGTTGTGATTTTTATCAAAAATGTTACATTTATTTTCTGAAAAAGTTATATTAAAACCTTTGTCGCATAGTTGACTAATACTTAATAAATTATGTTTTAAATTTTTAACTAATAAAACATCAGTAATGAGAGGTAAATTAGATGTACCATTGCTATTGACATTGCCTTTGCCGATGATATACCCTTTTGAGTTATCTTCAAAGGTGACTGCTCCTCCATTTGAGTATATAATGTTTGATAACATTTCTTTGTTTCCAGTCATGTGTTTTGAGCAACCGCTATCTAAAATCCATTTTCCTCTCTTCTTATGTGGTACCTGCAAAAAATTATAAAAAGTTGGTACCCAATCTTTTTAGGGTCCTAAGAGTTAGATCTTATGAAGCCAAACCCATACGGGTTCAGAATTCCCTTTATAAACATAATTCTTGTTATTATGAACAGTTTCCATAAAACTTTTGATATGTTTATTCCTTATCAATGTATTATTGGTTTTTGGAATCCATATCTTAATAGTTTTAGTATTTGAATAAACTGTTTTCCTAATATCTTTCTTAATTTTATTATTAATTTTACTTTTAGCATAATTATTTTGTTTCTTAAATCCTAGTCCAGATTTATTGTTGGAAGTTTGAGAGTTTTCTAGTATACTAGAAAGATTTTCTCTTCCTTTATTGAAATTAGAAACATTTTTAGAAATATCATCAAATTTTATTTTAAGACTAGATTTTTCTAACTCTAAATCCTTAATTTTAGATATTAAATCATTATTTTCAAAAAGTAAAATATCATTTTTATTTTTCTGAATTTCTAGTTCCTCAGATATTGACGTAATTTGAGAAGATAAGTTAGAATTCGATTGTTGAGAGATTTCAAGTTCTTCTTCCAATATTACCTTCTCATCTTTTAACATATCTACTTCTAAAACTGTTCTATCTAACTTTCTTTGCAACTCCTTATTTTTCTTTTTAAGTTGTTTTGTTAAATTTACTAATTCAGAATTTATTTCAATTAAATCTTCAAAAGTAAAATCACTTACATCGTCTGACGAAGCCATGAAGCATACATTTGCTTGTTCATTATCACTTTCACTCTCTGATGAGGATGATGAGTCAGTGTCGTCCCAAGTGACTGAAAAAGCTTTTCGTTTGGTTTTGTCCTTCTTGAAATTATTATTTTTACGATCTGGACAATCTTTCTTCATGTGTCCTTTCTTGTGACATTCATAACATTCCATTGTTGAAGATGATGGTTTGCTGCTATTAGAATTGTTGTTGGAATTATTTTTGTTTCCCTTGAATTTGTTTCTGTTGAATTTCAGAAACTTTTTGAAATTTTTAGCGATCATTGCCATATCTTCATTATCTGAGTCGGAATCATCTTTTTCTGCTTGGAATGCTACATTTTTCTTTTCTTGTGCTCCATTTCGTTTTGTCTGCAAATTTACTTCGTAGGACATTAAATTACCTATCAATTCTTCTGGTTTTAATGTTGACAAATCAGTTGCTTCTTCAATAGCTAGGACTTTTCGTTCCCATTCGTCCGTTAAAGAATTCAAGATTTTTGTAACAACATCAAAATCAGTAAACTTTTGTTCTAGAGATAATAGAGCATGATAAATATCCTGAAATCTAGAGTACATGTCATTTATAGATTCATTTGGCCTCATTTTAAAGTTTTCAAATTGATGTTTCAGCATAGAAATTTTGCTCAATTTAACTTTGTTCGTTCTTTCATGTGAAACTTTAAGAGTTCTCCAAATTTCATAGCCGGAAGTACACATACTAACTCTATTGAATTCATTTCTATCTAATGCACAAAATAAAATATTCATAGCCTTAGCATTTGATGTAGCATCTAGTTTTTGTGTGTTACTCCAAGTCGAGTATTCTCCAGTAGGAATTGTGTATTCTCTTTGTATAATATTTCAGATATCAAACCCACTTGATTGCATATAGATTCTCATTCTAGTTGACCAATAATTATAATTTATACCATTGAAAAGTGGAGGTCGTGAAGTCGATTGACCTTCTGTGAAACTAGAATTAGTGTAAGTGTTAACATCGTTAATTTGTGTGGTTGCCATATTACTAAAAATAAGTAAATATCAAATAACTTTGTGATGGTTATAAGATGACCTTGCTCTGATACCAAATGAAAGTGTACGTGCAGTACTAAGGATCGTGTAATATGGTATATTAATGCGGAAACTGGTAATAACAGTAAAGTAAAAATTAAAGTAAGCACACCAGGAATTTTTATACTGGTTCGAACTTCCCGTTCTACGTCCAGTCCCAGAATACCCTCTGGATTTAAACTAAACCCCTCACTTAACCCGGAGGAATAGGTATACGACACCTGAGCAGCCGAACAGGAATTTTTCCGCCTCAACAACCGAAGAGGACTTCAACTTAATACAAAATGTTTGTTGACGAATGTGTTCTAAATAACACTGATTGTCTTTTGATAGTACAACTTTCCTATAATCAAATCCTCAAGAATATGTATGTGTGTGAAGATTTAAAAGGAAGATAATCACGTAGAATCGAAGTATATGAATAATTTCAAGGATTCTAGTGATATTGAATAAGAGTGAATGCTTTTATTTGCAGAAATGAAAAGAGATTAGATTTCAGAAATATAAACAAGAATCGGGTATTTGTAGAAGTGAATTGAATATGTTTATATAGTTGTAGAAGAGTTGTAATCTTTCATGAAGAGTTTTAGTCAACAGTAGTGTCCATACCTCTTGAAATAGAGGACATTACTCTTCATGAAAAGATCGCGTCTCTTCAGAAAACTAGCCATTTTTCTCTGGTCGGTCGACCGGAAAACCTGGCCGGTCAGCTGAGTTGAAAAACGTATACAAAACAGAAAGTCACTGTGCACATGATACAGGGTCGGTCGACCGAGGATCCTGGTCGGTCGGCCGACCTGGTGTTATATGCACAGTGAACATAGTTTTTGCTATAAAATGTTTTGTGTGCGTGTGTGATTATTTGAGGAATGGTTTTAACATTGTTCTAAGACTCAAATAAAATAAAATATCCATACTAATCTCTGAATTGTAAGATTATCTTCTTTGTAGTGCACGGTATGCACTTATTCTCTTTTTGTCGCTTTCATATAGCATTCTCGTCGTATGATCTCTGAAGCTTGTGTCATGAATCAAAACTCATGAATCAACATACTATTCCTGGGTAAATAATAATGTCGAACAGGTCAAGGTAGTGTTACCTCAAAGTCATGTCTCACGACCTTTCTTAACTTTCGGAATAGTGACAAGTCTACGTCTTCGACGTTTAGTGTTAAGAATACAAATAAATCGTTTCCATATAAGTGATATCTCTTTACGAAAATTAATTCATATCCATAAACAAATCAAACCTTTTCTTTTAAAAAACCGAATTCATGCTTGGCTTCACATTACAAGTATTAACTTTAAAACACTTTGTTAAAAGAGTTCACTAATCATAAAACATCATTATAAAAAGGATTTAATAACTTAAATACATCCTTATTATATTGATTAATTAACTTTAAAAGTTCATTAATTCAGTTGATGAATTTACTTCAATAGCCTTTAATCCAAAAGAAGTTAATCATTTTTAAACACCATTAATTTAATTAAAAATTAATTATAATTAATTAAATAACATAAATAAATAATTTAGTATCATTAATTAAAATGAATAACAAAGTCAAAACATTCTTGTTACTTTGATAAATTCACTTTGAAACTTCATTAATTAAGCCGATAATTTAACTTCAAATGCCTTTAATTGAAAAGGATAAACTACCTTTAAAACATCATTAATTCAATTAACTAGTAATATTTAAATTTAATTAATTAATAAATAAATAAATCTCATTATTTAAAAATGATTTATTAATTATAAACATTATTAAATGGAATATTAATTAAAGTTAAAACAAGTTGGTTAACTTGAAAAGCCGTTAATTAAACAGCTTAATTATTTAAAAACATCACTAATTCATTGATTAATTAACTTTAATCCATCATTATTAAAAGAATAATTACCCTTAAAAATCATTAAATAAAATGATTAATTAATTTAAACAATCATTAACCAAGTAAATAGTTAAACTTAAAACACATCATTAAATAAGTAATTTGTTAACCTTATTCCTTAATAATTAAATAATTAAATTAAATAATTAATTGTTTTTGAAAACATCAATAAAAAACTTGCTTAAGTTGCAAAATAATTCCTACCATGATAATGAAACCAAATAGTTTTGATAAAGTGAACTTTTATGTAAGTGCCGATATATCGACTATCGCTATACAAGCAGTTCGGAAATCAAGTATATGTCATTGCAATACATCCAAACATCACCTAGCAAGGGTATGAACATATATACATTGTGATTTATAATAATACAACATATATCAAACATTTTCTAACAATATAATTAACTTTAGCCACTAACTTTTCATATCGCTTACTACATGCAAACTAATTTCCAAATGCGATAACTTTTTGCAACATGAACCAAACCAACTACCAAATCATCACTAAACATATACAATAAGCATTTATAGGTCAATAATATGAGCATTAAAAATATTTTAGAAACTTTGGTTATAAGGGTGGAGTTTTACTCACAAAAAGCTTGCTAACTTAACCAAACTTGCACCAACTCTTGAATGCAACTAGATCTAGGCTCTACTATGCAAATGGCTCGACTTTGTGGACCTTCGAGTGAATGTTGAGCTCGGCCATGGGCTGTTTTGGGCTCAGCTTAGGTTGATATGAGGGACATGGGTACTTTTTTGAATGGTTATGTGATTTAGAAGAGGAAGGAAGTAGTTTTAAGTGGATGGAAGAAGTTTAAAAGTTGAAAAACTAGTGTTTTAAGCTATGAACAAAAAGAGTTCACTAACTCTTGTCTTGCTCCCATTGAGTGGGTGATTTTCCCTTTGTTGCTTGAGATATAATTTATTAGTACCACATGACTCATAATCATATATCAAAGAATTATTTCATAAAACTGTGGCTTAGTCCGTAATTTCAAAATAATTTTAGTTTGTATTTTACAATGCATCGCTTTTGTCATGAAAAACAAATGCAACTATTATAGTTTATTTTATAACTAATATTCATAATATCCATATTAAAATAAAACTATGTCTACTTTTCAATCAACACTGGTAAACAGTTGTTATTTCATAAATAATATATGATGTGTTTTACAAAAACAGTTTTCGTAACTTGATACGACCAATAAGTGCTACATGGAATGCTCCCACTATTCCTACCATTACGACAATAGCGAACGAAATACAAAGCTCCATTTATCCACTTAATATATGCTATTTATTGTAGCCATAGTAACTAGTCTCAGTTGAGAGTATTCAGATCAATTATCTTAAACTTAAATAAATAAATTTCACATAAAACGATTCTCTATATGGAAAATACATTTTGTAATAGAAATCATATTTCTAATTCCAAATTAATTATCTATTATTATTTTACAATTCTCGTTTCCAATACCTTTTCATAAAGAGGAAGTGACCATTTACTCTTTTCATCCTAACCATGCCTTAAGTTACATCTACTCTCGTTGTTTTCCTTTCTAAAAGTCGAACCTTCAAAAGGAAACCTTAACTTCAAGATAATAATGAGCTCTTTACAAAAATGCATTCGATCATCCTTAATATTTAAGGATATCAAATAAGTTGCACTTTACGTAAATTAAACAAACTGACATTTCAGTGATCAAATTCTTATATCTATCTTGTAGCTTTTATTCTAGTGTTACATTTAACACAACAAGATCATTGTTGTAATCAATCATATTGAATACACGATCTCACACTATGGTTCACTTGCTTATTTTGAATGAAACCAATTTGATCTAGGTTTCGAACATTATGAATTGTGAACGTTCACCATATACCATTTATACGTGATTGGATATGGATTGAATATTCATATCCTTGTATTACTTTTAGAGTTCGAAAGTCATAAAAGACAACACATAGCCTTAGGCAAATAAACATGCAATACACATGTAAGTGACTAAGTTATGAATGTATTTAGAAGTTTTATAATTAGGGCTTGCATTGATCTTGAAACAAAAACATGCAAAAATATTTATTAGTAAGTATATTTTATATTTCTATTTGCCAATCCAAAGTCAGTTCATCTATATATTTTAACTTATAAACATTTTATCAATTATACTAATTGTAAAAAAATTCGAAGTAGATTAGTTTAAATTTATCCATAGTAGATGTTTTTAGAATATTAATAAGGTAAAATATTACATTTCATTTTACTAATAAGCTCTTACTTAACTTTTATGTTCCTCAAAACCCTAGGACGAAACATAGAAATCTTTTGTCTTTTTTAATGGGTGTTAGGACTCTCTTACTTTGGTATTCTGACCTTGAGGAATATCAACAAATCATAGGCCCGTAAGCGAAGGATAACATTTTATTGGTTGTATCATATCTGTGCAGTTAAAGCGCTCTGCGGCTCCATAGCGGTTGAAGTGTGAAAAGTTGTAGCGGAGATATATCGAGGATATAGCAGACGACTTTTAATAACGTAAGAATTTCTATTTCAAATGAGTTTTAACATGTAGTTGCATTAACCAAGTGTATCATTAACATTTCACCTACATAAATTTAATTTATTGTTAATCTTAAAGAATATATACGAATATATTATAAAAGATGATAAAGCGTTAATAAAACTAGCAATTTTACTACTAATTTTGTCAGTCCGTTATTATTAAGTTTTCCACATACATAAGCCTATCAAATGATTCTAGTTAAGATTAGAAAAAAAACATAAATAGATACATTCCTTTAAGTAACCTCAATGAGAAAAGAACAAGTAAACAAAATTGACAGTTAAAAGTTAGAACTAGTTATAATAATCAATAGTATATCTCATTGTTACATCAATTTTGAAGTTACAATAAAACTTAAAAGCAAGGCATCAAGCAAAATGCAAAAACATTAGATGCCAAAATCCACATAGATTAGTTTTCATCTAAAGATGTACATCCTCCAAAACACAATAATCTAAGGTATGCTACAAACTTATATGTCAATGTCAATAAATTCATTTTCATCGTCTTCCCCTTCCCCTAGATCTTGTCCATCTAATTCTCCAAGTTCCAACTCGACATCTCGATCTTCTTTGCTATGATCATTGGCAAACAATGTTCTCCTTGCACGGCTTCTAGTATTCGGACCTTCATTTTCATCTCCACTCCTTATCACATGATCTTGCTCCAATGTGAGATCATCGCCTTCCGCTATGGAATCTTGAAGTTCTTCCTCACTTGGAATAATCCATTCATCGCATTCATCAATTTCTTTTAGAAGAATTGGATCACTACTACCATCGGCAAGTCTTTCTTTGAATCTTCTCTCCAACTTTTGGTTGTACTGAATGTAAACAAGATGGTTCAGTTTTTCTTGATGTAGACAATTCCTCTTCTTGGAATGCAACTGTAATTTTGAAAAAAGAGAACATAAAGACATAGATGTTAGTTTCACATTAATTTAAAAAAAACAAGAAATGAAATATCCATTTGCACATTTAGCATATGCAGGATTTCATATGTAGGCATTGAATATGCCTTGCATTACATATGCTAATGCAAATGCCGGCATTGCAAGTGGCTGGCATTTGCCAGGCATTGCAATGCCATGCCAGGCAAGGCATTTGCAGTGCCATGCCAGTAAGGCATTTTCAAATGCCTGGCATTGCATTTGCAAGTGCCTGGCATTGCATTGCAAGTGCCTGGCATTTGCCAGGCATTGCAATGCCATGCCTGGCAGGCATTTGCAAGGCATTGCAATGCCATGCCTGGCAAATGCCAGGCATTTGCAAAGCATTGGCAATGCCATGCCTGGCATTTGCCAGGCATTGGCAATGCCATGCCTAGCATTTGCCAGGCATTGCAAATGCCATGCCAGCAAGGCATTTGCAGTGCCATGCCAGTAAGGCATTTGCAAAGCATTGGCAATGCCATGCCTGGCTTTTGCCTGGCATTTGCCAGGCATTGCAAATGCCATGCCAGGCAAGGCATTTGCAAATGCTTGGCATTGCATTGCAAATGCCTAGCATATGCGAATACCTAGCATATGCAAATACCAAGAACTAATTAAATATGCTAAAAAAAATTAAGAAAAACATTTGAGCACAGTAATATATTGGTAATGGAATGACTCAAAACTGTTGGTTTTTGAACTAATTTTTAGCCTGCCATTTGGTATTTGAGCTAATGCACCTGACATTGCATAGTAAATGAAGGCATTGCTTGAAAATGCCTGGCATATGCAATGGCTAACAAATGAATGAAAAAAAAAACATATGCAATGAAAACAAATAGCATATACAATGAAAAAAAAGCGTTTGCACTGGAAAAAAAACAGCATATGCAAGGCAAAAAACATCTGCAATGCAAAAAAAAAACATCTGCAATGAAAAAAAATAGCATATACAATGGAAAAAAATAGCGTATACAATGAAAAAAAAAGCGTTTGCACTGGAAAAACAGCGTATTGAATGAAAAAAGCATATGCAATGCAAAAAAAAGCAACTGCAATGAAAAAAAAACAGCATATACAATGGAAAAAAAATAGCATATGCAATGAAAAATAAAAGCGTATGCAATGGGGAAAGAAACAACATATCCAATGAAAAAAAAACGCATATGTAATGAAAAAAAAGCATATGCAATGAATAAAACAGCCATAAGCAAGCACTTACATGATCAAACACACTCCAGTTACGTTCACATGGCGAAGCACTACATGTTTGTGACAATCCTCTCCGCAATTTTCGACATCAATCTTTTATTGTTATTGTTGATCTGATTATCAAATGTTTTTTTAGCCCAAGTAGTACTAATGCAAGCATTGAAATCATTATTTGATTTGGGTCAATTTATTTATGCTTTCTGGTTTCACAATCAAGGTTTAGATATTATTCAAAATATCTATCTAGGAATATCTGACTAGGATTGTCCCATTGTTAAATGAATGTAAAGCAGTAAAATACATTTTTTAATGCTCCAGTATCAGCATAAGTCACATTCATTGAATATATGAACGGTGCCCATGAGTGTTTGATGAAATGCCCATACAAATACGATTCTTTTTATTACACTTGTTTCTGGATACTCTTAAATGGGTTTCATTCCAATTGTTTCTTGCTAATATACTGAATGAGTTTGTATTTTCATTCTCACTTTGTTCAAGAAGTTTTGGTGCACCGGAAGATAGATTGATAGCATAAGCCTACTATTTTAGTGTCATTTAATGGTGATATTTATGCCACAAGTTTGTTTATTACAATTATAGTTGAATTACAATGATTTATAATTGAAGGGTGAAATGTGTGGATAATACTGGTTTCGATATAGTGGGCTAAGGAGTTGCTTCAATTATTTGCATGCACACACATGTTGTATTATTGGTCTTCGGTTCGGTCGAGCATTTAGCAGTGCACACACATGTTGTATTACTGTGTAGAGTGATTGGATAAAGCATACTATGTTTTATCTACCAATCCACAACTGACCATTGGTAGTTTTATGCGTTGTTTAATAAAGAGAATTAGATGGTCCCTGATACTTCAACAAAACTATTTACATCAACCAATTTGTTGGGGACATGGCAATAAAAAATACAAAACAGAAAGAACTCATGAAAGTGATGCATTCTAGAAACTCATCCTGTAGATATGAGAAACAACATAGTAAAATGGAATGATTTTTTCTTGTCATTTAAAATTGTGTTTATGCCACTGAAGAGCACAATACATAGCTAATAATGGAAAGAAATCAATAGAACTATGTATCACTGTAAATTACCCGTCAGCATCTATTTATCATTTCATTTAACTTGCCCAATTTTTTTAAAAAACAGCAACCAAGAAGAATCGGTTAAAAATGAAACTAAACAAAGCGAATTAGAAAATATGATTACATTATTCTATGAAAAAACGAAACCTAATTTTGTGAACTTCTTGTATATTTTTGCAGTACAAGTTTCTGAAATAAAAGAATATGTGACTGAAATTTAAAAAACTAAACGTATAGAAATCACAGCAATAGGAGTTGAAAACAACAAGTAACAACAACCTCATAATCAAAGCATAGCTGCTATATAATTAAAAACTAAAAATTAAAAATTGAAGAACTAACCCTAAATTTCTATTACCTGACAGTGGATTAGAGGCCTGTAGGCTTGCAACAAACAATCGAACAAAGTAGGTGATAGAAGAAAGAGGCGAAAGTAGATGCTTGAAGATGGAATTAGCACGGCGAAAAGAGAGTGGCAGCGATAAGAGAACGATGAAAATTTGAGAAAGCCATTATTTTGGAATTTGAAAATTTTGATTTAGGGCTTACCTAATGACGTGAATGTAAAATAGTGAAAGAAAATTTTGGCTCTGCTTTGGAAATGTCAAAAAAAAATTATAGCGGGGCAAAAAAATTTATAATATAGCGGATTATTGCCTCAATATATCCGATATTATCGGATCCGCTATATTGGACCGCTATATTGAAAAATCGTAGCCCCAAAAGTCCGCTACGGGATATATCGGGGGTATAGCGGGGCAAAAGCGAGGAATTGACTGCACAGTATCATATACAACTCCTAACCCATGGCCTTTGTCCTAAATTCTTTTCGACCTTGAGAAATATCAACAAATCGAAAAAGATTATTCACTCGTACATACCATTTCGTGATGGCCTAAGTATATACGTACCATGAGGAATATCAACAAGTACGTACATATATTTTACCTTATCTATTCAATATATTAATAGTACTAAATATAACATCCTTAGCTTGAGTAATATCAACAACCAAGGAGTATGCAAATACTCTACTAGTATATAAACTGTTAGGGCTGTTATGGTTATGGTTACCGTTACCATTTTGTAAATACCGTTACCGTACCGTTTTTATTGGTAAACTAAAATTGTTTACCGTTACCGATCGACTGGTATACCGATGACCGGTATACCGATAAACTGGTAACCGTTACACTGGTAATGGTAAATTACCGTTTGTATAGAAAACAATAAGTTGATATGTTTTTACACCGAATGATGATTCATTATATATCTCATTGGGTCACTTAATAATGGACATAGAAAAGAAGTGTATTTATCATCATTTGAGTTGAATTACTGAAATAAATTGAATTGTTTTCTTGTTTCTAAATGCCCGTAATACAATATCTTACATGAATATCAATGTATTATGAATGGACTGGTAAATTACCGTTACCGCTGGTTTTGAAAAAATATTACCGATGTTTTACCGTAAAAAATGGTAAATTTACCGTTACCGTACCGATTATGCTGGTATATTGACTTTACTTTAAAATGGTAACCGATTGACTGGTAATGGTATGGTAATGGTAAATTTACCGTTACCATAACAGCCCTATAAACTTTAGAGGATAGCTTTTCTATTAAAAATTCGTAATCCTTAATATATTTAATTGAGTGATATTGACTTACGGAATAATATATTTCTTAAGAAACACCCTCGTGATTCAAGTGCCAGATACATCTGAAATCACGGAATACGTACTATATGTATGTATTTATTTCTTAAATCTAATTGAGTTTCTTATTATTCCACCTTTTATTATACATTCATATTATATAAGTTCAATTCTTGTATAACATTTTATGATTTTATCAACTTATATAATAATCTTATGTATAATTGTATATTAAATCTTATAAAATTAGTTAATTAAGATTTTAATTAATTTTATTTTATTCATTTGAACATTTTAAATTGAATATGCGCACTATAACATTTATAGTTATACATATGTATCTTAGATATAAGTATTATATTATTTATTAATTAAAATTTAATTTATTCATTTAATAAAAATAGTTTTAATTAATTATAATTAATTTCAAAAATTATATATTAATATATATATATATATAATCTTAACATTTTAAGATAACGTAACATACATCAATATACACGTTATTTAATTTAATTAACTATTTAACTAATTTTTAATTTATTAATTCAGTTGTGTATAAATAATTTTCAAAAATAATAATTTTATTTTCAAAAAAAATTGAAAATTATTTTAAACATTTACGAAAAAAATATTTATTTAAATTTAAAATTTTATTTTAGTTTCAAAACAAATTTTGAAAATAAGCCCAAGGTCTAAAATCAATTTACGACTTTATATTGGGGATAACCTCTTGTCTTACCTCATCCTTTTGGCCGGACTAGTAACCGAGTAGGGTAGAGTACTTGATTACTCAAACCTAGCCTTAGACACTACATTTCTAGACATTTCATATCCTAATATTGCTAATTTAGACCACATAAGCTATTGGTCTATGATACCATTATTGGATCTGGATCAGCATGTAGCGGGTTAAACGGATGAATTTCAATTTTTTTTACCATGTTAGATCTTACTGGGCCTAAGAAGTCTAATTGATTTAAATCTAATCTAAATAAATCTTAAATAAAATCATTATTTAATTTAATTGATTAATATGAAGATTTTATTTGTTTATACGATTGAAATATAATGTGTATACATGTGCATGCATGTGCAAATATATTGTGCACATGATTTAACATGCCTGTATCTAAATGTTAGGATTTACACTAGAACGGACACATTTGCCCCTTCATATATGTATTTGTTGTCTCTTATTATATATATTATTAATATAATATGAAATATACATATACGTATATATATACATATTTACATATACATATGTATAAACATACACCCATACATATATAGTATAGAATAACTATGTATATATATAGATTGATATACATACATATATTTATATGTAAAACAATTATATATAAATTTAAATATAAAATAATTTAAAATTCAAAATTTAAATCTGTAAGTAAAATAAAATTTGAAATTAGACGTGGTTTAATAATTTCCTTTTAAAATTCAAATTCAAAATATAAAATGTTTTATGATTAATTTATAAAAATATCTATATATAACCACAGATTATTTTTTGAAAATACATAAATACGTATACATAAATATAGTTTAATTTACATGAAATTCTTATCCAATATATATATATATATATATATATAAATAACATTGTACAATTAAATACAAAATAAAATATAAATGTATTTATTTTCAGCCATAGATTAATTTTAACAAAGTCAAAATTTTTAATTAACCCACGTGGATTGAAAGTATTATATATTTTTTAAATTTAAATTTACATATGGAAATAAGAGAAAAATTGTTTTTGAATTTCCATGCATAGTTAATCAAATATATATATTAACAAGTTACAATTTAATAATTAATATTATTAAACACACACAGGTATATATATGTATATTTTGTTTAAATAAAATATGTATGAACAAAATCGATTTTTTTAATTCATATGCATGCGAAATAATTTGTTTCGAATTTATTAAAATAAATTAAAAATATAAATATATTTATATATGTATATTAGTTTTAGTCAATTCTTAATCTAAAATGCTTTTAAAATTATTTTTTGATTTGAAAATTTTAATTTTTTATAATATGACAGTAAGCAAATATGAATGTGAATCTATAAAAATATAGACACACACATAAATTTTTTATATATAACATATTCATATGAATATTGACAGCAAATACATATGTGAATTCATGATATAATTTAACATATACAAGTACAATAGCATAATGATTATACATATAAATTGATATAGATTAAATGTTATATTAACTGAGGCATAGTTGTAACACCTTAAATGCTAAATCAAAATAACTCGTCGAATCTGATTCATACTCTTTTAGAAAATAATAGTAATCGAGAAGATCTACACAACCTTTTATTCTATTTGATTTAATTTGTGTTTGGTTTGAAAAAAGAGGAGGAATAGTGGCTTATACTTGTAGCCTAAGGGGAACGTGAGGAGCCAAAAAAAGTAACCTCAAAAATGAAAAGGGTGGTGAGTTTAAATAATAAGAGATGGAGAGAAATGAAGATCTGGATCTAGTTTTTTTCCCTTCTTTCTCCACCAATTCAAATTCTTATATCAAAATTAACTTACCCTCTTATCCCCTTCCGTATGACCGGCCATTCCGTAAGCTAATAGGCCTGTATGCAACTTCAACCATATCGTAAATCCATATTTACAGCAAATTTAAATGCATATCGTATATCGATACATGCATATATAACTTTTATACATGCACTTTTTCAATACCGATTAAAACAAATCAAATAGAATTTTATAATTAGTATCTCACAAACCATTAATTAATTTAATTAAATTAGGTGGCATTTGGTGTATTCAGCATTGTAGTTGTGTGACTCTTATGTCTAAATTCAGTCAGCAATTAATATCAAACGATGAATATTAACGTTCATACGTAAATTTAGGTAGTGTGTCATAGTTTGGCCAAATTAATCGCTTTCACAGTTTCGGTAAAATCCAGTTTTACTATTTTAGGTGGTCTCATACAGTGACAATTATTTATACCAATTCTCTTCATCAAAATGATATCACATTAGGACTTATGAAATTTGGTTTTGGTCAAAATTCCAATATCGTCCACACTCAACTTGTATAGTCTAAACACAAAATCCTTGGTTCAATAATAAAAATTATTATTAATTGATATGCTTTGATCAATGACTTTGAGTTGACTACATCTGACTGTGATATTAACCCTGTATAATCGAGTAGATGAATTTTCTATTGAATAGCATTTCAATTCCAATGCTTTAACTCAAATCCAACTATAGTCGTTCGACGGACGTCGTGCCACAATTTAACTATAATCAAAGTGGAGTGTCCATATTGAAGTTCAACGGTATTCTCAAGTCAAGAAAACTGTGTAATATTATCACTTCGATATTTCTTGTTGACCTTAATTATATTAACCAACAAAAAACTATCGAGTGAGTCATTCCATAGTTATTCAAAAACTATCAGTATGTAACCCCTTGATGCCCCTAAATGCCTTGAGTATTATACTGCCCAACATTTGGAGAGCATTACATACTTCATTCTCAATGGATGTATCGATATCCAGTCTTGACAGATCTTGATTAGGAATATTTAAAATGGTATGTTTATTTTCATTGTGATAAATTTCTAATGATTACAACACATTGTAATTACTATCACAAAAACATATCATGTATGGATTTTTTGTTAAACATACTTAACTTAAATAAATAATTGATTAATACGTTATATCAAGTATATATATAATAGAAAGAATAACACATTTATTTCGAAGAGATTTAATTACAGAGTTAATAATTTAAGTAAATTACAAAATTGCCTCTAGGGCATACCCTTGACTCTATCATGTAACCCCTTGATGCCCTAGCAGCGATGAGTAATACACTACCTAACATTTGGAGAGCGTTACGTACTTTAGTCTCAACTGATGTATCGATATCCAATCTCGATGCATCTTGATCAGGAATTTTTAAAACGTTATGTTTATCATATTATGATAAATTGCTTATGATCACTACACATTGTAATTACCACCACAAAACATACCATTTATGGGTTTTCAATTAATAGAAATTAAAGAATTAATCAATATAACACATTATAACAAGTATATTAAAAAAAGAGAAACAACTTTTGTTTCGAACAAGATTTTATTACATAGTTAATAATTTATAGCAAATTACACAACTGCCCCTAACTCTATCATTATTAATCATAAGTTATTAATAATTAATATTTAATTATTCGTTATTAAGTGTTAATCTTCAATTAATAGAAAATAATAATCAATTATTAATATTGAATATTTAATTATTATTTATTACTATAAGCATTATTTATAATTTGAATCGTTATTTAATTGATAATTAACTACTAAATTTTTTCAAATAAACAGTATAACCTTACATTTTAATCCAACACTACCCTCCAAAGTGTAAAAAAATGAAAGTTAGAATCATCATTCATTAGGCCTGAACCTAATAAAATTTGAGCCTTGGAGCAACAACTAATTAGAGTTTTTTCTACATAAACATTGTACCATAAATTATCAATCAAAACATATCTAAAATTAGATTATTTAAAATTTCTTTTTAATCTTCTTATAAGTTACTTTCGATAAACAAGAAATTTAAAGCTATATAATTTCACGAGTTAGTTAACTTTTGACTAGAGTAAAGAGGTATCGTAGCAAATAAGTAGAAAAATAGATAATATGTAACACATAAGAATCATAATTTTCATAATAATGTTGGCCATATATCATCTAACTGCATTGTACTTGTAACTTTACAACAAACTTACTATTTATATATAATAATATCTCCACTAATACAAGGTTTTTTGGCACGTGCAATGCAATTGTACATTTTTTGAACGGGTATTTTATTTACTAAAATGGGAATAAAGGTGCAAAAAGAGTTGGAATGCAAGTGTACATGAAAATAGCTTTTTATAATTTGCATATGGAAATATCTTTATAAATGATTGAAACCATTAAATATTAACTTATAATTTCAACAAATATAAATTCAAAAACATAAAGGATAATAAAAGAAATTTTTTTGTAGATTGCGATTCAAACTTGTGTACTCCTTGCAAATATATGTATTTATACTCTAGGCGGGATTAAAAATTTTACCTCTCATTTGCGAATTTTTCTAGAAGTTGTAACGAACCGCCTTTCTTACTTCGAAAGACGAGCCATTAAGGGTAAAAGAAAAGGAAAGATAAGATAAAAGAGAAGAAGCTATCAACATAGAATCTCACAACGCAACAGAACAATATATATTACTCAACATAATATATTACAAAGTCATTTCAAAAATGTTACATCAGAGTCATTCTAATACAAATTCTAGCCTAGGACAGTTATAACAGCCTGTCCCTACCTAACCGATAAAATATACATAAAATACAGTGGAAAACACGGTAATAACTAGCCATCGATGAAGCCACCTGCTCCAAGCTCCTCCAAGATGAATTTGCGGAAAAACCTAAACTGCTTGGCTGCCCATTCAAATTTGAGCACCCAAGAGTTTAGGAAAAGGGAAAATAAACTCCGGGTCAGACATGGTTCTGGTGTGAGTAAAGCATAAGTCTTTAAGTTTATAAAAACATTTAAATCAAAGGCATCTCATAAGACCATGCTGCACATAAACACGGACGGGTTTTTACCTTACGATAACCAAAATATTTGTATATAAAATCTAATGATATTATAATAATGTGTAGGGGTCAAAGTAAAATATGAATATAGCTGAAATGCTTGCATCTCACATTCAACATAGTTAGGCACAACTAAGTCCGTACGGCGCTTATGGGAGAATGGATTCCATACAACGATTGGGCTACTAAGGTACCGTCCGTTATGGTGCATCTCTAGATAAAATAACATCGAGGTCGAACCTATCGACCCCTACCAACATAGAACCGGCCTACCCCTTATTGGATAGTACCGAATATGATCACATCTTATGTTAATGGGCCCCAAAGCATACAAATGAATGATAATATCGACTCTATATAGGGATGATCATACCCTAATGGGAGCGACCCACCTAGCCCTGCTCCATCTCCCCTGTTTTAGTCATTCCCGGTTGATGAGGCTTGAGGCTACGTTTTACCTTTCATATAGCACTTCCCACTCGGAATGCTAACACTGTCCTCCAGGCAACAATACCGCCAGCATTCATCCATACAAGTTGTCCAGGAGATGGACAAACCGAAGGCACTACTTCTACTACATCCGTTTTGGAATTGCCCTCGGGATTAGTAGCAAGCAACTCTTGCACTTCAAAGAGCTCCGTCTTCAATTCCATCATCTTCAAGATGTCTTCACTTCGAAACGCTTGAGTTGGATCGAAGTGGTTTTCGGATAACATATCGGATCCCCGTCTCTTCAAAACTACTTTCAATAATTTCCGGTAAACTCAACCCTGATTCTTTAAGAAATAAACAGTCAAAGATAAGAGCGAAGAACACCTCCAAATCATTAGTGGATGGATTTCATTATCATTTTTCCTAAGAGAATGAAATGAGATTTATACGTATAATACATCATCATCGGAGATGACTATGCCATATAACTCATTTGTTTCTCCTAGATATTTCCAAAGCTACGTTTGGGTCCATATTTGATAGTCGGTTATTTAACTATCAAATAAACAACAACCAATTACATTTGAGATTTATTTGTCCATAGCAACCACTAAGCCTCAAAACAAATCCTTATTTAATAAATTTCTTTTCCAAAATGTTTGTCTAAAACATTCATATACTTATCTCTCTGACATTAGTATACTCAAAAAACATTTGCGAATAACTTCTTACTTCCAAATCTTGTTAAAAAGGATTAAACAAATGTTGTTTAAATTGGAGGTAAGGACAACCCTAAAGACTATTCCTTTGGTGTTAAGTGTGGAACTGACGTTCCATGCCACCATTTTTAAAAGTCAATTTAGAGAAACCCAGATCTCAAATTCTTTTTATATTTCTTTCGATAAATCCTTTTTAATCAAATCTATTTCATTCATGAAATCTCTTTTACTTGAAATTCAAATCCATTTGAAAATGCTTTGCAACTTCCGAATTCATTAAAACCCTTTTATAAATATTCAAAATCATTTATATTAATTGCTTTTATAAATATCCAAACTTTTTATATAAATTTTCTTATAAACATCCAAACCAGTCTATAAACCCCCTTCATGAATATTCAAATCATTTTCTAAAACTTCTTTTATAAATACCCCAAATCATTTACAAAACTTCTTTATAAACATTTCCTGTTTAAACAGCTTCTTAAATAACCATAAATCAAATTAGCTTCCTTTAATAAGCAAATCCATTTTATAAATCTTCCTTATTTATGAAATATTCTTTGCTTAAAAACTCAAATCCATTTACCCAAAAAACCTTGCAAATTTCCAAATTCCTTTATAAAACTCTTTATAAAAAATTCTTTTTATAACATGGAAAACCATTCCCATTAATTAAAAGCATCTTTAGTATAACCATTTTCCAACTCATCCTTAGAATATCTTGTTCAAAATTCAATAACTTTGCAACCATTTCTAAAAGAAAATGAGATATTTATCTTTATAAATCAAACGGAGGCTTAATGACCACAATGGTGCTTTTAATTTGGTTTTACTTCCAGTTTAATATGGAATCAAATAACAACTGGTATATAAGGGATCAACACATAACAATCAATTAACTTAAATAAATGTCCATATTTATTAGTCGGCCTAATAACATCAAATAATTCTTCACATCCTAGACGTTAAAATCAAAAGACACGGTTTTAAATAAACAAAGGTTATTAATTCTCCTTATTAAATTTAACCTAATTAAAACTTTATTTATTAATCCATCTTCAAAATATCTTTTTATTTTGTAAACTTCTCCTTTTAAGGGATTTAAGAAAACAATACCTGGGTTTTATTTCGAAAATCTTTTGAAAGCATACATATAGCCCGAGCAACTTCAAAATGATTGGAACTGGGTTCTACCAAATAGTATCATATATCCCTTTACTAAGAAGGGTAATACCCTAGAGAAGTGTTTGTGATCCGAATACATGCCTTACCTATTTTTAGTCATTTCCGAGACACTCGGACTAGTTAGTAAAAATATATCTTCTTTTTTCAAATTCCTTCTCGAAACAATACTATTTATAGATAAATAGTTTTTAACAAAATCATCCACTTGCTTTGGATTCATTCAGATTTGAACCTGTTTCGATTTGTACAATGACAAAGAGAATAATTTACCAAGTGCACTATCATATCTTCCTAAGCAAACATTTGATTGTCACTTAGAAGATTATTCTGATCATCACAAAACAGAATAAAATGTATTCTCGAACTGTTCAAAGAAAACCTTATTCTTAAACTTTATTTTAAAATATCTATATCTTAAAATATCTTTAAGAAAGATTACTGCTATTTTCCAAAATCATTTGGAATTTATCAAAGCCACGGAGATTTAACATTCTTAAAAACCCTTTTCATGATTAAAACACGTTTAATAGTTTTGATTTGTAAAATCACCTCTCTTAATTCATCTTATAAAGTTATCTAAAGATTTTCTTTTAATAAACACCTTTACTAATTAAATTTTTAACCCTTACATATCGTCGAACGCCTTATAGTCAAATTGTGAAAATTAATTCACAAGGTGTTCGATTCAATGTTCTAACAAATTCTATCTACCCAACCAATTATGGAAAAAGAAAATCTACTATTAAATCTGACGATTGTCAATGCTCAAAACTAGACGAGCATGACTAGTTAAATGCTGATAATTTAAATATTATTAACCCCTAACCCACGCTCCTTAAAAATAACTACATAGATTTTGAAAATCGTCCCTTTTAAATATATAAAATATATTCCTTGGTAAAATTATTTCATTTACCAAATTTAAAACAATATTATGTCAATTTAACTTTTTCAAGTCTTTAGGAAATCCCTATCAGATAACGTTGATCAGGCGCATCGACCAGAATTCTTAAGCCACTCAGCAGGTCAAACAGCACAATATCAAACATTTTTATTCACTAACAAATACACACTCATATATATATTACACTCAGACTCATTCCAGGGCACTACAGACCCTATCTATAATGAGTTTATCCCACCAAAGCCTAGGTATTCGCTCAACCTGGCTCTGATACCAAATGCAACGAACCATCTTTCTTACTCCGAAATATGAGAAATTAAGGGTAAAAGAAAACGAAAGATAAGATAGAAGAGAAGAAACTAACAACACAGAATCTCACAATGCAACAGAACAATATATATTACTCAACATAATACATTACAAAGTCATTTTCAAAAATGTTACACCAGAGTCATTCTAATACAAATTCTAGCATAGGACAGTTATAATAGCCTGTCCCTACCTAACTGATAAAAATACATAAAATACAATGGAAAACAAGGTAATAACTAGCCATCGATGAAGCCACCTGCTCCAAGCTCCTCCAAGATTAATCTGCGGAAAAACCAAAACAACATGGCTGCCCATTCAAATTTGAGCACCTAAGAGTTTAGAAAAAGGAAAAATAAGCTCCAGGTCAGACATGGGTCTGGTGTGAGTAAAGCATAAGACTTTAACTTTATAAAAACCTTTAAATCAAAGGCATCTCGTAAGACCATGCCGCACATTATCACAGACGAGTTTTTACCTTATGATAACCAAAACATTTGTATATAAAATCTAGTGATATTATAATAATGTCTAGGGGTCAAAGGAAAATATGAATATAGCTGAAATGCTAACATCTCACATTTCAACATAGTTGGGCACAACTAGTCCGTACGATGCTTATTGGAGAATGGATTCCATATAATGACCGGGCTACTGGGGTACCACCTATCATGGTGCATCTCTAGATAAAATAACACCGAGGTCAATCCTATTGACCCCTGCCAACACAGAACCGGCCTAACCCTTACTGGATAGTACCGAATATGATCACCCATTATGTTAATGGGCACCGAAGCATACAAATGAGAGATAATGTCGACTCTAGATTGGGATGATTATACCCTAACAGGAGCAACCCACCTAACCCTGCTGCATCTCCCTTGTTTTAGTCATTCCATGTTGATGAGGCTTGAGGCTACGTTTTACCTTTCATATAGTACTTCCCACTCGGAATGTTAACACTGCCCTTCAGGCAACAATGCAATGTCAGCATTCATCCATACAAGTTGTCCAGGAGATGAAAAAACTGAAGGCATTATTCTACTACATCCCTTTTGGAATCACCCTCATGATTAGTAGCAATCGGCCCTTGCACTTCAAAGAGCTCCATCTTCAATTCCATCATCTTTATGATATCTTCACTTCGAAATGCTTGAGTTGGATCGAAATGGTTTTCGGATAACATATCTGATCCCGGTCTCTTCGAAACAACTTTCGATAGTTTCTGGTAAACTCAACTCCGGTTTTTTAGAAAATAAATAGTCAACGATAAAATCGGAGAACAGCTCCTAACGTTTAATGTACGGATTTCATTATCATTTTTCCCAAGAGAACAAAACGAAATTTATACGCACAGTACAACATCATCGGAGATGACTGTGCCATATAACTCACATGTTTCTCTTAGCTATTTAAAAAGGTATGTTTGGGTCCACATTTGATAGTCGGTTTTTTAACTATTAAATAAACAACAACCAAATCCATTTGAGATTTATTTATCCATAGCAACCACTAAGCCTCGAAACAAATCCTTATTTAATAAATCTCTTTTCCAAAACATTTGTCTAAAATATTCATATACTTATCTCTCTGACATTAGTACTGAAACGACCCGCAAACCCGCATAATTCAAGCTGAGAATAAACCACACATGTCCAACCCAAATCGAACGAATTTGCGAATAGTTATAGGAAAGAAAGAAGAAAAGAAGAAGAGAAAAAAAGAAGAAGAAGAGAGAAAGAAACTAAAACAACATAGAATCTCACAATCGCAGCGGAACAACATATAATATAATATCAATGAACTATACAAAAAAGAAATTGTAATCTTTAATATACATACATCAATCAGAGTACAACAACAAATCAAAATCATCAGCCTAGATAGTTATAATGACCTATCCTCATAAATGTTGATAATTTAAACAACAATGTAGCGGAAAATAAACATATACATGAATACGACACAAAGACCTCTAGCTCGTCTGCCGAATCTCCAAAGCATCCAAATCTAAATCTGTAAATATGCTATGTCCAACCCGAGCATTGAATGGGAAGAACGCCCGGATCAGTCTGGTAAACCAGCGTGAGAAAACACATCTCAACTGAATTTTAAAATTATAAAAACTTTTCTTTATCAAACAAAGGTATCTCGTAAGACCACGCCGCACATAAATACGGACGGGTTTTACCTTACGATAACCAAAACATTTCATATCAAATCCTGTTATATTATACTAGCGTCTAGAATACAAATAATATTAAAATAGTCGAAATTGTTACATTGGTTAAATTTGACGGCGTAATCGGTTTACAAACAAAATAGCAGGCACGTATTGGAGAATGGATTTCCATACAATGTAAGGTAAGGGACTACCTTTCATACAGTACATTTCTAGAGGAATGTACCAAGGATACACAAACAATCCTCCGCATCTGGCAAGACCGGTCTATCCTTATTTGGCACTCATACATGGCCTGGATAGAAACCGGATATGTCATCACCTCGGTCGTTACCGACCTATCTGAGACGTCTCATAGCATACACCACATAGCCGATATATAAAGGGTTACCTAGAAAGGTGATGATCATACCCTTATGGTAGCGAACCACATAGCCTTATGGGGTACCCTGTTTAAGCCATTATTGAGTGATGAGGCTTAAGGTAACGTTTACCTTTCACATAGCACATTCCACTTTGAATGCCACATTGTCATTCCTTTGATTACTATTGACCTTCACGAACATACAACCTCTGAGCTCGTAAAATTGCCTTCTCCCACAACACCAGAATTGTCATTTTGTAACGGTTATAACCGTTGGTAATCAAATTCCCAATGGTTATAACCGTTGGTAGCAGGTACGTTATAATTTTTTTTACATATTTTGTAACGATTATAACTGTTGGGACATTTTAGTATTCAAACCGTTGGGAAATTTTAGTATTCCCAACGGTTATAACCGTTGGAAAATTTTCTTTTTCCAATGGTTATAACCATTGCAAATTATGGTTATAACCTATGACTCTGATTTATCTTTTTCCTTTTCCAACGATTATAACATTGACAAATTTATCTTTTCATGTACACAGCAACAATACAATTCATTGTTATTAACGAACAAAAAATAAACAAAAAAATTCAAAGAAATTTTGATTGCACATTTCAATGAACGTTGGAATTATCGAACTGTCATAAAAATTCAAGTAGCTAAACAAAATAAAATAGTAGATTAGGAACTGAGACAAAACAACTGAAACATATTTCTATTAAAATCTAAAACATTGTCGGTAAAAAAAGAGAGGATGCATAAAATTAACACTGCATCCTATGAACATATAATTCCAAAGCAATCCAAAGTCGCATTTAAGTAGCCTTCTTAGGGGACTTCGGTGCAGCCTTCTTCTTTGGTGATTTTGCTGCCCCTTCTTCCTTAGCGCCAGTCTTCTTAGGCAAAAGCACAGGATTTATGTTAGGAAATACACCACCATGAGTTATGGTCACTCTAGCTAATAATTTCCCCAATTCATCATCGTTTCTTATTGCCAGAAGAACATGTCTTGGAATAATGCGATTCTTCTTATTGTCTTTTACCGCATTACCGGCTAGCTCCAAAAGCTGTTAAAAATTGAAGCATTTAATACCACACATAGTTTAATTCAAAATAACAAGAGATTTAGGATAAAAAGGAACAAACTTCAGCAGCGAGATACTCCAAAATGGCTGCAAGGTAAACAGAGGCTCCGCTACCAACACACTTAGCATAGCGACCCTTCTTCAAATATCGGCCGATACGACTAACGAGGAACGTAAGTCCGCCTTGATAGATTTAGTAATGGACTTCTTCCTTTGTCCGCTTATGTTTCAAATATAAAATTAGGTTTTTGATTGGATTTGGGGACAAAATGATTCGATGTGGACCTAGATGATGAAAGTAATTGGGATTTTATAACATAGACTAGGTACTGGGAATGACGCGGATTGCTGATTTGACCCGTTGGATAAGATAATATGGATAAGATAATATGGACGGTGAAGATATGTTTATAGCTGGGAAGGAATATGTTTTTTGGCGCGAGTGAAAATTGGAATTATGGAAATTTGAGGTGGCGCCACTTTTTGGGCTGTGGATTTGAATCGACTTTCCCGCAAAACGATAGTTCGCATTTTGCTTGAAAACCAAATTGAGGCAACGGTAAATGTAGTGCTGTGAAATGTAAACCGACTCTCTAAACCCAACCCACTAACCCACTATTAATTGAGGTGGGTCGCATCCTATAATTTTGCAGTTATAAATAGATCTTTCAGAAATGACCCATTAAAATATCGTTGTAAATTCCAAATAAACTGGAAGATAAACTTTGCTGTTGTGTATTATTCTTATGCAATTCTTTTTTGAGTACCTGATCTTGGTAGCTATGTAGTGGCCATGCATTGACCTTGTTATATTAACTATTTTGCTATTTAAAAATTATTCTTACCTAAAACCTGTTCGCTCTTGCTTTATATTGTTAAATTGAATATTCTTGGGTCTAAATCTTTTGAAATTATAATTTCAAGTTTAAGTAATCAATAAAGTAAATTTCTCGTTTTTAATTATATATATACATATACATATATATATACACACACATATAATTGGGAAATGAGTTATTTCTTATAAAAAGTAAAATTATAATTGAATTTAATTTCTGGTTGATCATGAAATATTTACTTATTATCTATTTTTACATACTGAATCTTTATCATTTTTTCTTTTCAATTTTCCTTCACATATATAAGAAAGTTATTATTTTATAAACTCTGTTATTAATGGCAAATATCGATTCAATTGCAATAAACATAATGGAAAATATTCCATCTTATATATAAGAAAAGGTGACTCTGTGATTTACCACTATATTGTTACAGAAATAATTAAATATCTAGAGTCTTTAGAAAATAGTTTTAAACAACTAAGACTTCAATAAATGTCAAATTTAATGAAAAATAAAACAAAACATGAATATAATTAACCAGTATAATAATAAATAAGGTAACATACCTCAAATTTGACGGGAGGACCACCTTTGGCAACTGCATCATGTAAAAGGAGAGGAAGCTGGGACAGTATCTACATGAGAAAAATTATTTAATCAGAAGAAACACAGTTAAGAAAGCATACACAGTTCATACACCCAAAGGAATACCGTGTGTTGGGTTAACGTATGGAAAACTGATATCATTTATTAGTATGTATACGCATTTCCGCTTAGTTTATATTGTAGCAGATTTCATATATGTGCCATAAAAGATGACTAGAAAAGGAAAACATAACCATGTAAAATAGATAGAATTGGGTACAGAAAAAGTGAAAAACCTCATTTGGTTTGGATGCACTTGGGGTAGCTATGCCACCATTTCCTGCACGGTTAATGGGGTCTGCATTCACTTCGGAAATTTTCTTCAGTTTTTTCTCTTGTATCCGTAACAGGGTAGTCAATAAAATAAATGTGGCTTAATGTCTATAGAAAGATGGCGCCGAGAAGAAATATTTATGGGTCGAAGCAGACTTTTCGACCAATTACTGTTATAGGTACACAAAATCACGATGAACACGGCAAAAAAAAATGTACAAAACAAGACAAATAGTATAACAAGTTACATGTTGAAGTTCTATAATATTCTTAGTTTCAATTGTTTCGCCTCAGTTGAGTAACTGCACAAATCGTATCATATAAGAATTATTATGTATTGGTTGTTCAGCATTCAAGAATTTCGACACTGCAACAGTAGATCATCATACATTTGTAAGCACATAAACTTCCTTAATTTTCTAATTTAAATACTATACAGTCCATTTATTTGTATTCACTGACTTTATTTATTGGATATATCGTTACATGGCTTAAAACCCTTAACAAGTACAATATCAAGAGTTTAATATTTCATACCAGCCTTCTCTGTTGTGAACATGTTATGATGCCACTGTTACGGTAAATTATTGTAGAGTTAAGTCCAATTTTTTATTATGTGAATTGTGAAATGAATTTATTTTTCCTCTATTGCAATTTCAAAACAGGGAGAAATTAAGGAATTGTTTTTTGAACCTCATGTATATAGGACGAAGATACAAATAAATGCCTTTAGGAATCATTGCAAGGCTAAATAATTCAATGTGTGTCTTATGAGTTTTGATTTGGGTAGCATAGGAAATATTACACAACCTGGATCTATAATGTTGTTTGTATATAAAACCTTTGGAGATTAAAATACATAGGATCAAAGATAAAAAAATTAGATTGAAAAATTTCGTATACTCATAGGATTAAACATTGCAAGTTGCCACCTGACAAAGTACATGCGAACAGAGATTGAGAAAAGATATCAATTCATGGAATTTTTTAAGAGTAGTTCTGTGTAGCAACCTAAGGTACTTACCTACAACTTTATCTAGCTATGATTAAAATACTAGTGGTAAGGTGGGAGGGAATGCGCAAACCAGCTCATGGAAAAATCATTTGACCAAGATGTGGAATGATGATAAAGGTTCCTTTTAGGGACTACAATATGCCCCATGCATCATTGGGCATACTGGGTTAATTAACTACAAGATTGTCAATTGTAATATAAGAGAACAGAGCATAAGTCAATTGATAGGATATCATTTCGTATTTGGCATAAGTCAATTTGCTAAACTGAAGATGAACTAATTTGACATAAGTTAATTTTTCTCCCAATAAACGCAATTAATATGGATAGAATATATTAATATCTTTCATCCTTGATGTAATGTTTACAGTCAGTTGATGGGTACATGCATATTGAATATATAGCTCGATTATTTGCACCAATAAACTGTCACAAATAATAAGATGCAAACTTAATCTGTTGGACTTAAGAAACACATGAAGTGGGTAGACATAAGCAACCACTACATGTCAATTTTTTGAAGAAGGACGTAGCTGATCTTCTTGCTAACGGACATGATTCTAATGCTTTTGGAAGGGTATTTTTTTTCAATTAATTTTCCTTTTCTTATCTGATAGGATATTAGATTTGTTCCTTTTTAGATTTGTTTGTTGTTAGTGAAACTTTGTAATTTGTTCATAAAAAAATTACCTGGTTAAAAGATAATATTTTTTCTTTAGTCGTTTATTGCTAATTTATTTTCTAGCTAAAATGCTTCGATAGATTTTCATATGCCTTAGCTTTCGGTTTCCTATTGTAATCAGTCTATTATTAGTTGTAGCCAATAATAACGTAATTTTTTCGCTAATTAATTTCTATTCACCATATATGTCAATAGTATTCATTCAATTTTGTTTCTAAGTCCGACTAATTCTTCTGAATTTGACATGCATGTTGCCGTTCTGACATATTGAATCCGATATCTAACTTTTTTTCCTCTCATTTCCAAAATTTAGTCGATTATTGATGATAGCAGTTGAAAAATATTACCGTTGCACTTTTGACTAAGTTATAACTGCTTCCTTATTGTTTTGTTTCTTTGGAAATTTTCTGTAATTATTTTAGTGTATACTTTAGTAATTAACATAATATGTTTTTTTCTCACTTCTAAAATGTGAATTATAAAGTTTCCTTAACATTTGCTGTTTAATTTTCTGTAACAGATAGAAGCAATCTTAGTGGAAATAAACCGTGTATATTGCTATGAGATGATTGAGAACTACTGTCAATGCATTCTTAATCTCCTTCCAAGCTTACGAGATATCTTCCCACCTTATGTCATCTTAGTTTTCTTCCCACCTTCTTATACCATCTTCACCAAACCTGAAATCTGCAATAAAATAAATTTCAAATCCACAATTTATGTGATTACACTTGAAATATTAATAGAAAATACAATAAATTTCAAATTACAACCTTATGTAAACTTCAATTAAATTTTTAAGACCGGTAGCACTAGTGTGTTTAATATGGCAGTAAATGATTCCCGTTTTATATGTAAAAGAACATAAGCAAAAGAAAATATTATTTGGTGCTAATGAATGGAAACATATACCATCTTTATTCTCTGTTGAAAATTTTGATAAGCATCAATTAAACATCAATTTGATAAAACATAATACATTCATAATTCTCCAAAATTAAATGTGAAATATACTTGATACTTATCTAATGGTGTATTGTTGATTGCGACTGACATACTTTAAATTACATGGATCGCTAAATTGATTACACATGCTTAATGGTACGTTAGTATATTTGAAATCTTATTAAATTGGTATTTAATTTAAATTGACAACTTTACATAAGTTCCAATTAACTTTTTAAATTAAATATCTATTAATGTGTTTAATATGGAGTAAATAATGCCATTTCAAATTTAAATGATTAAACTTAAGAATATTTATTACTTGCTACTAATAAATGGAAACGCATATCACTTTTGTCATAGATTGGCAAATTTTGTAATCATATATGAAACATTATTTTTGGGATCACAAGTATAATACATTTATGTCTCCCTAAAAAAATTAAAAAGAGAAAATATTTGATAGTTATCCAATGGGATAGTGTTGATTGACATTTAAGATTGATATTCGGTAAATTAATAGGATGTAAGTTACTTTCCAACAATCTTCTGTTAGTTCAAATTTCAGGTTTGGTGAAGATGGTATAAGAAGGTGGGAAGAAAACCAAGTAGGTATTTATTTTATTGCAGATTTTATTTTATTGATCACTTTATGTCATCTTGCTTGCAGCATTGATGATGCTTTCCCAACCGTAAAGTTAAATTTTGTTGGTGGTGCTGAAATTAAAATGTTTCCCAAAAATTATATTATGTTACAGCATGTTGGGGACGTAAGTTTTTCTTTTTCTTGAATGCATTATAGTCTTCAAATAATTTGCTTTATAAAAACTGAAATATTGGATTCTAAATTCTAGAATTCCACTTTTGAATGGTGTATGGCTTGGTTAGATAGTGGATTTGAAAGTTCAATAGTATTCGGAGGTTTAAAATACTGGACCTTTTTTTTTAATCATTTTGGTTTACTTTTTCTAATTTTTTACAATTTTGTTCATGGCCTAAAACAAACTACAGATGTAGTTCACTTTCTGCTAGTGTTGCATTTAGTTTTCTTCAGAAAAATTACAGTTTCTACGTTGGCAAAAAGTGTAATATGTTTGTGTTCGGTGATTTAGAAGGTGGAAGTGGATTATACAAAGCTTGTATATTCTGACAGGATGAGTCGGTTATATACAGCCTTTATTAGTCAACTGAAACAGAAATAAACGTTGCGTTTGTGTTCAATTGCAGATATTGCACCGAAAGACAAAATACTGGTTCACGATTTGGTAAACAGGCGCTAATTTTTAGAATAATTTTCAGAATAATTTGTCTATGTGAGATTAATAACACCTTTCCAGAATAATTTTCAGTTAAAATTTACGAGTTAATAATTTATTCTTAGTCTAGAAAGATTCAAGTATTTGCATAAGAATAAATCATATAGATGTTATAAGTCATATACATTGAATTTCCAGGCGAGTTAGGTTATCAAAACTCTTATTAAACAACTAAACTTACATTTTACAACTAGGACACTTATGTACTACTTACTACCACTATGTTTTCCCTGCATCATAAGACTAAAAAATACAAACCTTTAAATGTTGCTATATTGAACAAAGAATGTCCTGAAGACGCCAAGGAAGCTATATCAACTCTCATTATTGCAGCAGCGAGATTTTCTGACTTACCCGAACTCTATGATTTAAGGAAAAATTTCACAGAGAGATACGGGGTTCAGATGGAATCTTCGGTCACTGCCCAGGTAATTTCCAATCTTCATTTTTCATGCATTATCCAGCGGTGAAAATCTAATTCTAACTAGTTACATCTATACATGATATGTACAGTTTATCGAGAAGGTTCAAAAGAAATCATTTTCAACAGATACAAAGTTGTAGTTAATGAAAAGCATCGCTGATGAATTTTCTGTGAGATAGGATCCAAATGCATTCCAACAAAAATTGGCTAATCCTACTCAAATGTCATTGGTAAATTTCAATCTGTATGAATAACAAGTGTATTTTAAAGTGTCGTTGTATCTAATATTATTCACCTTCAATAAAAATATATGTAGGGAAAAGCTAGCATATCGAAGAATAGTTACAATCGATGACCCTCAAACTTAGATTGAAATGCGAAGAGTGAAGCAATGAACCCCCATCTGCGTAAATCAGTTTCTGATGCTGCTGGTGAAACTCACATTTCATACAACAGAAAGAAAACAGTGTTCAATCCCGATATCACAGTTACTAGAAGAAAAGAAACAACAAGCAATTCACTTAATAGCTCATTTAATAGCAAAAAAGAAAGGGTTTACAGTGCAATGGACAAGTCTCAAAAACAGCAGGTTCGTCATTATCCAACAATCAAATTATATACATATATAAATGTTTAAATTAAATTATCCATGGTCAATCATTTTGAGCAAGACACATTAACCATTAAGTAAAACTTATGTATCATTAAATTTAGCAATCAAACTGATATCGTGAAATTCAAAATATGAAATCAATTTTCAGTCTAACTAGAATTCAAAATAAATAATAAAACTCTTAACTTTGATTGAATTTGAATTCAAAAAATGGGAAATAACTACTGTTGATGTGTATAAGTATGCTTCGATAACACTTAACTTCAAATCTACTCTTACATCTAATTATCTTCTTCCAAAACTGAAAAAATTATTAATCATTCTTTGTGTCAATATAGAAACTCTAAATCAATTAAGAATTACTGCTAGTTCCCTTCTTCCAAATTCAGCAACTGCCATATTGGAAAATTGAAATCAAAATTGCCGCTGATTGAAATTCCCAAGTTTTAAAAATTAAAACCCTAACCTGAAATAGCCTCAACAATATTTGCTTCCTGCTACGAGCGTTGGTTGTTGTTTGTTGATTTGTCTTTGACATTGGCCGATGTTGCTGCCCTTCGAGCCTTCGAAGTTTGATCTAAACGATATTTTTTAGGAGCAACCACGTCTGTTTTATTAAGTTTGCAGGGAAACGAGACTTGCTGCTTCGGGCAAAGGCTGGCGCTGTAGAAGGGGCGCTAGAGGCGGGGGTGGCGATAGTGGAGGGGGCGAAAACCCTAAAACGAAATTTTGACATGAAAGAAAATAAGAAGCGTAAGAAAGTAAGAAGCGTAAGAAATGGGATGAAGAATAATAAGAGATAAAATGACCATCCTATCCATGCTACTTTTAATTATTTACAAAATCATCAGATTTGGTAACGGAAATAACCGTTGTAAATGCTTGTAACAGAAATATCCGTGGGGAATTTGTAACGGTTATAACCGTTACAAATTGAAACGAACAAAGTGTTACAAAAGAGCCTATTTGGTGTAGCGCCACCAAACAGATGTACATTTGTAAAAGTCAATGTTGTGATCTCAGAAATACAATGTCAGACATTCGTCCATACAAGTTGTCCAAGAACATGACAAACCGAAGGCACTCTCCCACCACATCATGTCGGGAATTACCCCTAGGATTAGTAGCGAGAAGTCCTTCCATAACGTAGATTTTCATAACAAAGCACTACTGCCACTATATATATAATATGCATCGCGGGTCTAGTGGCACGTAGCCGTGCATCTTGACGATCTCCGTCTTCAAAATCATCATCATAAACATGCACTTTCGAACACATACACTAGTCCGAAGTGGTTCTCGGATAAATCCAACCCCGGTCTCTCTGAACCAACAACGATAAAGAAGCCCTTAACCATATGCGAAAACCAAGTCTCGTAGACTTATCACGTTTTCAACTCTCAACTTGTTATCCTTCGGCCAAGAAGGAAGCCCGGTAGATTGGAGAACCATTGACACTCCGCACTACTCGAATCAACATTCTTAATCCAAACAATAATCAAGCCTACTAAGTCGGCTTTGTGCTAATTTCACGACTAAGCAGTTCCTGCATCAAGTCAAGGAACTAAAAATGGCCAAATTTGATAGTCGGATATTTAACTATCAAAGCAGCAAACAATATCTAGCACATAAGCAATCACTAGGCCCATTTAAATAAACTTTTATTAACTAAATCAATTTCCAATTATTTACTTCAAATTATCTTTAAAAGATATATCCTCTAAACCATTTTAATCTTTCGATATTGGAAAACATTTCCATATACTTATATCAGCGGTATAAGTATATTTAATAACACTACCATTTTGGAGACACGCCAAATAGATTTCTATAACCGTACAACTTCCGAGTTCATATGCCTCAAAATGGGTGTTAAGTATAAGAAGCAATGCTTCCTATACCACCAAGCCTTTAGTACGATCATAAGAACCAATTTGTGTATTTCACGATGGAAGGTCAAAGCATCATTTATTGGGTCAAAACAAATGTTGTGTAAAACATCGTTACAACCACCCGAAAACACTAGTATAAGGATTTGATTGATTATATATATATAAAAATCTCATATACTATATAAAACATTTCCTTTCGGAAATCATTTAATATACAACAATGTTATAGCCCATGCCTTCCATACTTTTCTAAATACGTATATTACAATAATATATGTTGAAATCTATGCCTTCGATACTTAACACATTTTAAATCATTTTTCAAACTATTAAATTCCATTTGGAATTATTATTTTCAAAACGTTAGTTTTAAAGATTATCGCTTTAAAAAAATACTAACTTCATTAAAAATATTGCTTTCAAAACATTCCTTTAAAAGGTTATTTAACTCTTACAAACTTGAATGTATTTCCTTTATATAAAAATCCATATTTAAATCTCAATATAAATCATTTCCATACTTATAAAAACTATGTTTATAAATCTCCTTTCTATTTTATAAAACTCTATTTTATAAAATCTCTTTATCTATAAAATTCTGTTTATGAATCATTATTTTATAAAAACTCATTTTACAATCGAATTCCACTTATAAATCCATTTCTTTATAAATCTAATTTAGTTATAAAATCCATTTATAAATCCATTTACCAAATAAATTTCAAATCCATTTACAAAATATTTATAAATTCATATTATAAATCTATTTCATTATTTATATAATCTCACTTTTATAAATCCTTTATATAAATTATTCAAAAGCATCTATTTAAAGTATTCTTCCAAACTACATTTTTATAACATAAAAAATAATACTTTTTATTTGTTTAATAATAAATTCATTCCTTTTAATAATTTAAAAATTACTAAAACATATATACTTCCAAAATCTGTAACGACCCGTATTTTTGGGTCATCGAATTCGAATATTTAAAATGTAACGACCCATAATTTAATCACTTTGAACATGAATAGTTAATATGTTTTTAAATGATTAAATAATGGATTTTATATCTAAAATTATTAACCCTGCCTAATAAAACAGAATAGTATAATTACTTGTCTAATAAAACAAGAGAGAATTATTAACCTTGCCTAATAAAACAGAATAGTATAATTACTTGCCTAATAAAACAGAACAGTATAAATACTTGCCTAATAAAACAAAATAGCATAATGATTATTATATGCCATGTGGATGGTTTCCATTGGACCAAAACCAGGTCGAATCAGGTTCTGCCATGTGGATGGTTGCCATTGGACCAAAATCTGGTCGAATCAGGTTCTGCCATGTGGATGGTTTCAATTGGACCAAAATCAGGTCGAATCATGTTGTGCCATAGTTGATAAGGAGGATTTCTATTGGACCAAAATGTGGTCGAATCAAATTAAGCCATCAAGATGTTTTCTATTGGACCAAAATGTGGTCGAATCAAATTAGGCCATCAAGATGTTTTCTATTGGACCAAAATGTGGTCGAATCAAATTAGGCCATAAGGCTGGTTTCTATTGGACCAAAATTTGGTCGAATTTGGTTAGGCTATAGGAAATGACTAAAGTACACTTCTCTTCACCTATAAATAGCCAAGTCCATATCTCATTTTATTTCATTCACAAACTAAAGAAATGAACTAAAATTCATTATCAAAGGTGAAGTATTCCAAGTCTCCATCAAAGCAAATAGGATGTGAGCATATTCCTTGTGTTCATAGCTTAGTGAGTGTATTCCTTGTTTTCATAGTTTAGTGAGTATATTCTTTACTTTCATAGTTTAGTAGATATAACTTATTCTGTGAGTATATTCTTTGTTTTCATAGTTTAGTGGGTACAACTTATTCTGTGAGTTATTTCTTCCTTTAAGTTTGTTAAAATGATTGCTAAAGGAACTTTAAGTGTTAATTGTTGTTTGAAAACCCTTGTTGAATGCTTGTTTACTTTGTTTTCTAAAACAATGGTTTGATTTCCTTGCTCGATATTATATTTGGATGGTTAATTAAGTAATTTAAAATTTAGAAGTTAAATACTTAATGGCGTATGCGGAAACGACTAGTACACGTGTTTCGTCTGTGAGATCCAAGGACACTTGGACGAGGGACGGAAAATGTCGAAGGGAAAGCCCGGATGCTCCAAAATAAATATCAAACCGTTTTAACCCAAGTTAAAATAAAGTGTTATAAATATTTGATAGAATGAAGCATTGATATATCATTTATTGTTGTGTTTATTTTGTTAATTAATTGTTAGGTTGTTTAGATTGCGCTCGACCAGTTTATGAGCACTGATTATTATTTATTGATTGTTGACTTTTCTTAACCAGTTTATGAGAAATTAATTATTCATATGCATGGGCTGGGTAGAAAAAAATTATAGGATAACACCTTGTGATTTATTTCACGATTTGAGCTATAAGTGATCAATATTTTCCAAATTTGAAATAGTATGAATAAAGTAATTTAAATGGAGGTTTAAATCACTTAAATCAAATATGAATTTGATTTGTTGAGACTTAAATTAAAAACCCATTTGGTTCCGAATGGCTTTTAAAGAACGCTTATTATTCGGAAAGACCGGGAACGGGAATTTCCCATTCCGAATAATAATACGACGCTATGATTGTGATGAGTCGTATTGAAATGATGATGAAGACCAGGGATCTTCACATCTAATGGACTGCTTGTTGATTTCTTTTCATCGGTTTAGCGGCCGATATAGAAACGATACCCCTATACTTTTAAAGCAGTGGTCCAGATGATGTTTGAAGAATCTTCGGATACGCAAGGGCCTCTCACCTTTTGGGCAAAGGTTGAGGAATAAGATGCCTTTGGTTTCGTTCAGTCCCAGAACGAACTTGTGGATGGATGGATTGTTTGACATTACATTCTGACTTTATATGATTGATCTTTATTAACGTATATCTGCTTGGTGGCGGAGAATTTATTCTCTTAGCTTAACACCCTTCCTTGAGACGTATGAGCTCAAGGGTTATGCGTTGGTAGAAATTAGTTATGTAATTTTGGATTGGTAATGTGACATTCCGAAGAATGCTATGGATAGGATCAAGGCTTTTGTTGAAAAGCATAGCCTTGTGGGTACGAGACTTCACGAACCTCACACCCCGGGAATGGCCGAAACAGGAATAGATGCGGCAAGGTGTAGGATGTCTATTCCCTTCTAGATATATATAGTGATACCATGGTATGGAGCCCAGGTATTCACTTTGTGGATTATATATTTATATAGCTGTACTGTGGTCTTACACGCCCAATATTTGCTTGATGTGGATGTTGGAAAAGATCGAGGCCCCATTTTAAAGGTTGGTAACAACCGGGGGATGGATAGACTTGAGTAAGTAGTTACCATTGAGTGGTAACCCGGCCTTGTGTTGGCAGAGAAACAGTAGTTTCTCGGGACGTCCCTCTAGAGGCGTACACAATCGTGGATGAGGAAGTTGGTCATTATTGGAAACCCATTCTCCAATACGAACCTTGTACGGTTTTTATTGTATTACCCACTGTTTAATACAGTGGCTATAGTAGGCATACTATCATGTAACGTATGCTGGCTAAATTAATAATTTTATTTTGAAAATGGTTTTCAATCACTAAGCACTATAATAATATTTAAAGGATATTTTTAACGTATCAAAGGCATGTTTGACTGTCATAAGGAGAAACCTCGACCATGTGTGCATTTGCATCTTGTGTGCGGATCGAGACCTTATGATAGTTTCATTTTCCAAAAGTATATACGAAAATTGTTTTCAAAAGCAACTATATTTTTAAGTTCTCACACCAGTCCCATGTCTGACCTGGAGTTTATCGTTTTCCCCTAAACTCTGGGTGCCCATAATTTTCCACACGGGCAGTCTAGAGTTAGGTTTGTCAGTTAGATCTGGAGCTAGGATATTTGGAGCAATTATGGATGTAAGACTTGAAGATGGAGCATTTGGAGATTTTGCTTTATTTTCCGTTGTAGTTGTTATTCCGCTGTATTTATGTAAACTCTTAAATGTAAACTCTTTTGTATATGAATAAAAGAGAGGTTGTTTCACTTCCGCTGTGTTCTGATTTTTCTAATATGTTTATTATCCCAACCCCTAACGATCAAGGATTCCGATCATTTGATTTACGACATTTGAATACATTCAATTATATTCAGGTGTCGATTTTGAAGGGTCGATAATCCTAATCGCTAGGAAAGACGTGAATCCTTATCTTTTGAGTTGGACTTGTCTACATTTTAGTCAACTCAAAGGGTGAGAATTTACGGGTCTTTACATCTGGTATCAGAGCAGTTGGTTGGCGACCCTCTTGGCCACAACTGTTATTTAAATATGATATTGGGAGCTATTTAGAATCAAAAGCGGTTGATTTACATCAACGGCTATTGACTTAGCTCAGGGATATAAACTATCAGATAACTCATTAGAGATAGGGTTAGAAATACCCTAGAATGGGTATATGAGAGAGCATACCTTAAAAATTTTAAGATTTGAAATTTAAATAAGATTTTGAAGTTATAATTTAAAAGATGAATATAAGCTCAAATGCCTTGTGAATCCATTTTCACAATTTGACTATAAGGTATTTGATTTTTGAAATAAAGATGAGTTGATAAATTAAGTAGGGGAGAAATTCTTTATGAAATTTAATAAGTTAAACTTATAACTATAAGTTATAATTGGAAAGGTAAACTTGAAAATAGAAAGATTTTGTATAAACTTAACTATGAATTTGAAATTTAGTTAAGTAAATAAGTAAAGGAACTAATATGGTATATTAGTAAAGTGAATATGATTATTAAACTTAAGTTTTAAAGTGGAAATAAACTTGAGAAGTTGAATAAAAGAAATAGAAACTCAAGCTGAAATTTGATTTTTATAAACTTAAGTTAAGTTTAAAATAAGTTGGTATAACTTATAAAGATGGAACTAAAACCAAATATGGAAATGGTTAATTTTGTTAAGTGAAAGCAAATTTTGAAACTAAAGGATAATAGAAATTGAGGTATAAATACGTAAGTTATACGTAGATCATTTCCTCAAACAGATTAGAGTACAGAATTTTATCCATCCGGAAATGGATTTATCACTCGATTCTTGAGTATGAACATTGATAAGAATTTATGGTTGGGTACTTGTGTTTTCTATCATAGTTGAGGGCTATGCAAGGAAAACAAAGGCTACTGATCATGAAGGCTGATCAGAGTCCGTACTAAAGGATCCATGGATCAATACTAGTTCGAAAATGAAATTGTGTATTCGAATAAATATTCAAACAAGATATCTTATATAGATGATCTATGTATAACTTATGGAAGTAAGTTGAAAATTTTAAATGATGAAAATCTTAAGTACATTAGCACTAAGATATTTTGGTCCAACTTAGGTACGTAATACATATTCAGGATGGTAGATTTTGTTTGCAACTTATACCAAAATTTTTATTTTATATACTTTGGTATAAGTATGGATGGATGATATATATATATATAATATTTTAGCTATAACTTGTGCATGGAGTACAAGTACTTCTACCCTTCATTTCCGTTTCAATTTCGAGGACGAAATTATTTTAAGTAGGGGAGGTTGTAATGACCCGTATTTTTGGGTCATCGAATTTGAATATTTAAAATGTAACGACCCATAATTTAATCACTTTGAACATGAATAGTTAATATGTTTTTAAATGATTAAATAATGGATTTTATATCTAAAATTATTAACCCTGCCTAATAAAACAGAATAGTATAATTACTTGTCTAATAAAACAAGAGAGAATTATTAACCTTGCCTAATAAAACAGAATAGTATAATTACTTGCCTAATAAAACAAAACAGTATAAATACTTACCTAATAAAACAAAATAGCATAATGATTATTATATGCCATGTGGATGGTTTCCATTGGACCAAAACCAGGTCGAATCAGGTTCTGCCATGTGGATGGTTGCCATTGGACTAAAATCTGGTCGAATCAGGTTCTGCCATGTGGATGGTTTTAATTGGACCAAAATCTGGTCGAATCATGTTGTGCCATAGTTGATAAGGAGGATTTCTATTGGACCAAAATGTGGTCGAATCAAATTAAGCCAACAAGATGTTTTCTATTGGACCAAAATGTGGTCGAATCAAATTAGGCCATCAAGATGTTTTCTATTGGACCAAAATGTGGTCGAATCAAATTAGGCCATAAGGCTGGTTTCTATTGGACCAAAATTTGGTCGAATCTGGTTAGGCTATAGGAAATGACTAAAGCACACTTCTCTTCACCTATAAATAGCCAAGTCCATATCTCATTTTAATTCATTCACAAACTAAAGAAATGAACTAAAATTCATTATCAAAGGTGAAGTATTCCAAGTCTCCATCAAAGCAAATAGGATGTGAGCATATTCCTTGTGTTCATAGCTTAGTGAGTGTATTCCTTGTTTTCATAGTTTAGTGAGTATATTCTTTACTTTCATAGTTTAGTAGATATAACTTATTCTGTGAGTATATTCTTTGCTTTCATAGTTTAGTGGATATAACTTATTCTGTGAGTATATTCTTTGTTTTCATAGTTTAGTGGGTACAACTTATTCTGTGAGTTATTTCGTCCTTTAAGTTTGTTAAAATGATTGCTAAAGGAACTTTAAGTGTTAATTGTTGTTTGAAAACCCTTGTTGAATGCTTGTTTACTTTGTTTTCTAAAACAATGGTTTGATTTCCTTGCTCGATATTATATTTGGATGGTTAATTAAGTAATTTAAAATTTAGAAGTTAAATACTTAATGGGGTATGCGGAAACGACTAGTACACGTGTTTCGTCTGTGAGATCCAAGGACACTTGGACGAGGGACGGAAAATGTCGAAGGGAAAGCCCGGATGCTCCAAAATAAATATCAAACCGTTTTAACCCAAGTTAAAATAAAGTGTTATAAATATTTGATAGAATGAAGCGTTGATATATCATTTATTGTTGTGTTTATTTTGTTAATTAATTGTTAGGTTGTTTAGATTGCGCTCGACCAGTTTATGGGCACTGATTATTATTTATTGATTGTTGACTTTTCTTAACCAGTTTATGAGAAATTAATTATTCATATGCATGGGCTGGGTAGAAAAAAATTGTAGGATAACACCTTGTGATTTATTTCACGATTTGAGCTATAAGTGATCAATATTTTCCAAATTTGAAATAGTATGAATAAAGTAATTTAAATGGAGGTTTAAATCACTTAAATCAAATATGAATTTGATTTGTTGAGACTTAAATTAAAAACCCATTTGGTTCCGAATGGCTTTTAAAGAACGCTTATTATTCGGAAAGACCGGGAACGGGAATTTCCCATTCCGAATAATAATACAACGCTATGATTGTGATGAGTCGTATTGAAACGATGATGAAGACCAGGGATCTTCACATCTAATGGACTGCTTGTTGATTTCTCTTCATCGGTTTAGCGGCCGATATAGAAACGATACCCCTATACTTTTAAAGCAGTGGTCCAGATGATGTTTGAAGAATCTTCGGATACGCAAGGGCCTCTCACCTTTTGGGCAAAGGTTGAGGAATAAGATGCCTTTGGTTTCGTTCAGTCCCAGAATGAACTTGTGGATGGATGGATTGTCTGACATTACATTCTGACTTTATATGATTGATCTTTATTAACGTATATCTGCTTGGTGGCGGAGAATTTATTCTCTTAGCTTAACACCCTTCCTTGAGACGTATGAGCTCAAGGGTTATGCGTTGGTAGAAATTAGTTATGTAATTTTGGATTGGTAATGTGACATTCCGAAGAATGCTATGGATAGGATCAAGGCTTTTGTTGAAAAGCATAGCCTTGTGGGTATGAGACTTCACGAACCTCACACCTCGGGAATGGCCGAAACAGGAATAGATGCGGCAAGGTGTAGGATGTCTATTCCCTTCTAGATATATATAGTGATACCATGGTATGGAGCCCAGGTATTCACTTTGTGGATTATATATTTATATAGCTGTACTGTGGTCTTACACGCCCAGTATTTGCTTTATGTGGATGTTGGAAAAGATCGAGGCCCCGTTTTAAAGGTTGGTAACAACCGGGGGATGGATAGACTTGAGTAAGTAGTTACCATTGAGTGGTAACCCGGCATTGTGTTGGCAGAGAAACAGTAGTTTCTCGGGACGTCCCTCTAGAGGCGTACCCAATCATGGATGAGGAAGTTCCTTTGCCTGGTCATTATTGGAAACCCATTCTCCAATACGAACCTTGTACGGTTTTTATTGTATTACCCACTGTTTAATACAGTGGCTATAGTAGGCATACCATCATGTAACGTATGCTGGCTAAATTAATAATTTTATTTTGAAAATGGTTTTCAATCACTAAGCACTATATAATATTTAAAGGATATTTTTAACGTATCAAAGGCATGTTTGATTGTCATAAGGAGAAACCTCGACCATGTTTGCGTTTGCATCTTGTGTGCGGATCGAGACCTTATGATAGTTTCATTTTCCAAAAGCATATACGAAAATTGTTTTCGAAAGCAACTATATTTTTAAGTTCTCACACCAGTCCCATAACTGACCTGGAGTTTATCGTTTTCCCCTGAACTCTGGGTGCCCATAATTTTCCACATGGGCAGTCTAGAGTTAGGTTTGTCAGTTAGATCTGGAGCTAGGATATTTGGAGCAATTATGGATGTAAGACTTGAAGATGGAGCATTTGGAGATTTTGCTTTATTTTCCGCTGTAGTTGTTATTCCGCTGTATTTATGTAAACTCTTTTGTATATGAATAAAAGAGAGGTTGTTTCACTTCCGCTGTGTTCTGATTTTTCTAATATGTTTATTATCCCAACCCCTAACGATCAAGGATTCCGATCATTTGATTTACGACATTTGAATACATTCAATTATATTCAGGTGTCGATTTTGAAGGGTCAATAATCCTAATCGCTAGGAAAGACGTGAATCCTTATCTTTTGAGTTGGACTTGTCTACATTTTAGTCAACTCAAAGGGTGAGAATTTACGGGTCTTTACAAAATCACTTTGAAAATCATTTCAATTCAAAATCACTATTTTATAGTATTTCAAAATACTAAAAAAATAGCACTAAATAAGCAAAACAATACAGCAGAAAAGGCATTTCGTAGCGTTGAAAAAATGCAACCAAAACTTTTAGTAGCCTTTTAGTAAACGCTGCGATACAACATGCAACTAAAAGTCTGTAATTTTTTGTTGCGTTTTAGTAAACGCTACCAAAAATTAACATATTGTAGCGATTCTGAATCCCTACAAATGTTTTTTTTGCAGCGTTTTTGGGATACTACCAAAATTAACATTTTTAGTCGCAATTTTGCTTCCATCCTTCTATGATTTTCTGTAGCATTTATTTTATGTTGCTCTAAAATTTTCCAGTATTTTCTTTATGCTACAATATATTTTTTGTTGTTTACATTTATTCCAATAGCATTTTTAAAATACTGCTACAACTTATTGATTATTTTGCAGCATATTTTAAATGCTGTTGTTTACTGTTAATGGCTTATACCATTTCCAACAACCACTTATATAACAGTCATATTAAAACCAGCAATCAATCACATAATTATCATATTCAAACCAACAATCAATCAATCATATAATCATCATATTCAAATAATTTACAAAAAAAATTTAATCACATAATCAAGTATAATATTCATAACCATTTCGATAATAGTTTTTCGACAAAATGAGCGAATTCACATATCATAACCATTCACAAACAAGTATATACAACTAATACTAACAAAATATTATAATATATATAACATTAAAGTCATGTTCATTGCTTGATTACCGACAATTCTTTGTTGCGGCTTGTCTTCGCTTTGGATACTAATTACCTGTAGACAAGTTTAACGGTCAACTACAGACATAAGTTATCAAGTAACGTTTAAACATATGCATTCAACCATGAATTATCAAGTAACATTCAAACGATCAACACCATACAATCCACACTATCTACTAACTTCATTGAATTTAAAGCAACTCCTAGGAAACAACTTTCGTGCCCCAATCTTAACTGATAAATCATGTATACATGCTCTTAAAAACAAAATAGTAGTTGTTATTTATTTTTGACAAACTATCACCATACAACAGAAGTACCTAAATAGTAGTTTTATCCAGTTCTGTCAAAGTAAAGTAAAACTTCTGTTATTGAAAGACCTATGTCATCTTGGTCATTGCAATTGTGTTGTGTTTACCAAGTCTTTAGAAAGTAAGATATTGTCTGGTCAAAGCTATGCTTAGTTGATATCAGAGCTTAAACGTAACAGAGTGAGGCTTACTTGAGCAAGGTTTTAGTTTTACTTACGTAACCGCTTACATGGATCACCTGAACCCTCATGGATCGCCTGAACACTGACTAATAGCATCCAAACATTAAACTGATTATATGATTCCTGATTTAGTAATATACACACTATAAATGTTTTCTAATTTACTTAGCCATGTTTGGAACTATGTTATATCTATTTTTTAGTGTAATTAGTGGGTAATGTGTACTCAGTACATTAGGTCTGACTCATGCTCACTTAGATATGAAGAACATGTATAAATACTAATTACCTACACAAAAGTTACATGATTACATGTCCCCACCAAATTTACGTGATTTAGTTTCCTTTTGATATACAACTGCAGGTAACGCACTCATTAACTTATACCATAATAACCTATACTATCATGCATATCTAACTGCATTTAAGGCAAGTAACTCACTCCTTAGATTTTCATGTATGTTAGTTCAGGTAAAGCAAGTAACTATAGGAGTTAGCCAATTCACCTATTTACTACTTAGATTCTCACTCAGTCCCATATTAAGAAAGTCCTCCATCTCCTTTTCTAATAAAACCAAAAGACATGCTAATTTTCTATCATACTTAAATGCACAGTCCATATTGATTTAATGTAAAATCAGTACCAAAAGCTATCTAACGTAAATGAACATGAAACTATAAAAACACTAAATGTATTTGTCAACGTTATGGCTATTCTTAGTACTATGTAGAAATAAAAATGAAGCAGATACAAAACCATGCAATTCGCAAGCATTAAAATACAATGGTCTTATAAAATAGTACTAAAGATGTATTATAAAATAATATAGGTTCTATTACAATTATAGGAGACAGTAAAGAGCCAATAGAATTCATATGTTTTTCTAATTTTATTTATCATTTCATTTTATTTTTATAATTTTCTGTAGTGCCAATAGTCAGTTTTCAACAGCAAAAGCTACATGGTTACTACATTTATGCTACATTTAGACGATCTTAATTCGATTTAGTATATAGTTGGAGGATGTAAATTGAGCCAGACATTAGCCTATATGATACTTGTTATAGAAAAACTGTCATAGAACCATAGTAGTTCCAATAGCAGTGAGTATAAGATTTATTGTGTCTACCATTTGATTGCTTCTGACCATAGTTTTAACAAAGTAATTGTCTGCCATTTGATTGCTCCTGACCGCAATTTTAACATGGTGTATGCCTGTTTATTTTATAAACTAATGGAAAACAACTTTTAAAAAACATGGACCGTTTCAATGCCAAAATTGGTAAAACAAAAAAAACAAAAAAAACAAAAAAAAGAAACTACTTATCAGAGTTGAAAAGAAACAAGAAAACCAAAAAGAAGAAAGCTAAAACCAAAGTACTACTATAGCTTATGCTAGTTCAATGGCTGATGTGCCTGTATGCTAAACTCACTTGTGGAATATCCTTATAATAAAACCAAATTGTTAGTCACAAAAAACATTGTATATATGCACCGTGTACATCCCTAATTCCTGACTGCATATTCATTGAATTTATAAAGTGGGAGTACAAACTTAAGTAGACCATGACTTGCAAATTCTTTGAATTATTGATGTATTCTATTGATGTGTTTAAAAATGGAACTAGCAAACTCATGTATGGGGCAATAAATAAAGGAGATTACAGAACTGAAAAATAATACCTAGAACTTTATTCCCCAATGACATATGCAGCCGGCCAAGCTATGGTAGTACCAAAGGCATCTTTCATGTATGTACATTGCGGTGTAGATCTCTATAGTAATGCGTCATTTACTCTCACAAAGTCTACCCAAACTTTTACCGCACTTTTTCTGTAACAACCCTGTATTTTACAATTATTTTTAAATTGATATTTCCAGATTTAAAAGCTTTATTTATGAAAAAAGAATAAATTTTGTTATTTTAAATATAAATTTGAATTTTGATATCAATTAGAATTCCAAACATAAATAAATTGATTATTTCCAGAAAATATGAATTTTGTCAATATAGTCAAACCTTGACTTTTAAATTTAAATTTTAAATATTTGAAAATTTAAATTTTAAATATTTGAAAATTTAAATTTTATCTTTTATTATGAAAATAGATTAAATATCATGAATACTGCTTTTCGTTTCGTTGAAATTGGATTTAAATTGTGAAAGTTATACTTTTTACAATATTGTGTGTATATTGATTTATTTAACAATATTGTTTATTTTAACCTATATAGATAATATTTTATTGGTCATATCTTATTCTAATTTGTATACATATGCCATATTATATATATTTTGTCTTTTAAATATTTTTAAAGTGATAATAAGATTTTTTTCAAAGTGTATTGAATTTATTTCTAATTTTTAAAGCCTAGTTTGCATTTTTAAGTTATTTTTTTATTTTAAATTCTATTTAATTAAAATTTAATTATTTATTTCACTTTGAAAATGTTTTAAAAGTCATTTTTATTTCAAATTTTGTTTTAGAATATTTTTAAAATAAAGTTAATAATTTTCCAAAGTCAATGGTGATTTATTTGTAATTTCTGGACACTGTTTTGTATTTTAAGCAATTTCTTTTATTATTTTTCTAATTTCTTTAAATTTTATTATTTATTTTCTTATATCTTTACTTAGTTTCGGTTTGTATAGTATTTTTCTGAAATATTTTGTTTATATAAAGATCTATAAGGAAAGAAATGTGAAAGGTTGCGTAACGCTTTGAAACGGAAGCCCTTTTATTTACCAAATCCTTTAATTCCTTTAACTCCTCAAAATTTATTGCCTAGCCATGTAAAACCCTAGTGTAGCCGTCATCTCATTTGGCATTCACGTGAAAAAATATCCCATCTTCAATTGTTTCTCACGGCTAGAGAAAATTAGGTAATGGCCTCCATCTCTTTCTTCCTACTTTTCTTCTTTTTCTATGCTATTTTGCTTGCCTTCTTCACTGATTGAGATCGGCCTCTACCCCTATTCCACTGCCACCACCTCCTTCCATCTCTTCCCGACCACCACCAGCCCCCACTCCACCAGATCTGACCATAGCCGAACCATTTTGATGGTAAAACCCCCCAAATTTCAACCTAGATGCCTAAAAACCATGTTTTTTGACCTCTACATGCTCACCCACCTCAACCACCACCCAAACCACCACCATAGCCACCACCACCTCCCTGACCTGACCAAAACACACCCCTCCCCACCTCTATCCAGTCATAACTCACCCCAGGCCGAGCACAATTCCCAAGGCCAAACCTTGTTTTGGCACAAAAATCACCTAATTGCCTTCAAAAATCACATCACCTCCTCATGTACAAACCCCACCTTGTCTTGCCTTGAACCCGAGCTATGTTGGCCCAAACCTGACCCAAAACTTGACCACATCTGAACTACATCAGAGCCCAAAGCCATACCAAACAATAGAGAAGGCAAAGCAAAAGACTGCGTAGTCGTATCTCCCTTTATTTCAATGTTATTGCATTTTAAAGTCGTATTGAATTTTGCTGTTTTGATTGTTTGTTTTGGGTTGTACACAAGAGTTGTAGATTGGATTCGCTCTCCACTCAAGTCCGTAGTCTTTTCATCGTGCTTTTGTTTCCATTGTGTCATTGGTTTTGATATCTCCAGCACAAACAGGTGAGTTATTCTCACCAGACAATATGTACCTATAAAACTAGTAAATTGACACCCTGCGAATCTGTAGAAATATATTATCATGTTATATATGCTTATATTATTATCATATGATGTTCACACCTGTTATTACACCTGTTATATCATATGTTACTGTTATTTAATGTTATTATGTTATTTATATCTGTTATCACCATTGCAAGTTCCCTGTAGACTAGAATCACTATGGGTTGAAATGATACATACCCGAACGGACTTTAGAATAGGGAAAAATCGTTATGGGCTGAAATGATAGGCCTGAACGATTTTTATTTAATTTATTTTAACTTGGGATTGCGGGTTTGAAATGATAGAACCTGGATTTTTCTTTTTTAACTGTGGATTGAAATGATACATATCTGTATCACTTGACCTAGGTTAGAAAATTATATACAGGCCCGTGGTTATTTTATAAAGTATTTTGGATATTTTTAAGTATTTTAAAAATTATAAATTTATGAAATTTGATTTAAATAGATTTTGAAATGTTTTAAAATAAAGAAATTATGATTTTTTTTCTATGTGTTAAAAATGTAATTAATGAATGGTTTAATTGGATTTTTGAAATATAACTTAAGTTGGAAATTTGGAATTTTGGTTAAAAATGATATTTAAGTTATATAAATAAAATGGATATTAAATTTTATTTGGAAATGGTAAATATGATAATTTGATTAAATTTGAATTTAAGTGATTTATTAAAGTATTATTGATTTTTCTATGAATTTAAGTGGTTAAATAAATGAATGTTTAAAAGTGATCTTTTAAAATATAACTTGACTAGGAAATGCGAAATTTGGTTTTAATTAAAGGTTTAAGTTAATTAAATAAAATTGGAAATTTTGTTAAATTGTGAAATGGTAATTTAAATTTGAAGTGTTAAGTCTATTTGTTGAAATGTGAAGAATTAGAACTTTTACACTTAAACTTATTAAGTAAATTGTTGAAAATTGGATTTAATTATAAGAAATTTATTGTGAAAAAGATATATGTTAAATGATATGTAAATGAACATTTTAAACGTTAAAATATGATTTTTAAAATGTTTATGTGTTTTAAATTGAAGTTATTTAATTGCTGGAAATAAACTAACACCTGAAATCTACTTTTAATAGCATTCAGAAATGCTATAGATTCTGTTTTGAACTAAAATTGTGTAAAAAGAGCTATTACAGCATTTCTGAAATGCTGTAGTTGTTGTAGTTGAACTTATAGGTTAATATTGAACTCAGGCCTATTATAGCATTCTCTGGAAATGCTATAATGGTCTGCAGTCTTTGCTGAAACCAAATTTAACCCTTGTTTTGAAATCTGAAATGCTGTCTTTTCTGTTTTGAACTATAATTCAACTAAAACTGAGTTTTAACAGCATTTTTAAGTGCTATCTTTGCTGAATTAATTTTTTTTTCAAATATAACTTATAGCAGTTGTTTTTAAATGCTGTGAAATACTGAAATTCTAATAATTAGGGTTTTTGACTTAGCAAACGAACTCAGAATGGTTTGAAACTTTGGAAATTGAATACTTGATTTGAAAATATAATAATTACACTTTTAAAAGGTTTAAATGAATTATTTTGATTGGAATATAAACTATTTAAAGGTGATTTGAAATGATAGTAAATGAACGATATCTTTGAATTTAAAAGGTATTTAAAGTTGAATATTTGGATTTGAACTGATAGGATATTTTATTTTATTAAAATGATTTGAAATGAAGTTTTGTAAGGATATGATATTTTATTATATTAAAATGATTTGAAATGATATGAAAATTTAAATATATGGAAATGGTTTGGAATTGATTTAATCTTTATTTTGATAAAGATATGGTTTGAAATGATATTTTATTTTGAAGTAAAGTATTGTTTTTAAAAGTTATAACCATGGGTTATAATAATGATTGGTTGGCAAAAAGACCGGGATCGGATATGGACATACTCTCTGTCGATACCGAAAACCACTTTGACAACCGTGTACGCGGTGGAGATTCCAGAATGAAGTAGGATGGTGGCGACGTTCTTAAGGTATGTTACGTGGACCCAACTCCTGTGAGTTGGCATAAGGTGGCTAAAACAGGAGCGATCTCGGACCAGTGAGGTAACACCTCTTCTCAGACACATTTCTTCGATATTATACTCTTGCTTGTGATTGATTAGATGGCCATCCTCCGATTTGGGAGTGTTGTTCGAGGTGGAACGGTAGTGGATGCTATGCGTATCCATCAGTCCGTGTGCGTAATTGGTATATCTACCCTGGCATTGCCTAGTTGTGCCGTGTCACCTACCATATCGAGCTTTACTACGATTATGATTTTAAGATCCGACCGCGTTAAGGTTCTCCATCCCCTTAACGCTATTTTCTATATGATTATACTTTACTTATTTAGACACTATTATAATATCGAATATTACTACATAGTAGATAGTTTAACGGATCCTTAGAGGATGGGCGGTCCCAAGCATCTTCTAAGTTACTTGTACCTTTATTACAGTTCACTTGAGTTGGTTTACATTATATAAGTTTATATTGTCCTGACTTGAGTGTTTTGTGTTTTGCTTTACGCTCGGGTCAGCCTGAGTTATTCACAGATTTGGATTTCCACTCTCTTGGAGATTTGAATCGCTGGAGATTATCTGCTTGTCATGTCCTATCTATTTCAATTCCGTTGTTCTACTCAGCTTGTACTTGGTTATTTTATTGAGACTTTTGTTGTACTCTATTTCTTCTGTTGTATCTTATGTAACTCTGACATATTTAGATAGTAGCTTCATGAACTACTATTTCTTTTACTTCCGCTGCATTATTTTACTCTGTGTTTGTGGTCTGTGATTATATTTATTTACTGTATATTCTGAGATTTGCAAAATTTTAATTACAATGCGGTATTTTGAGCAATTCAACTCCGGCATGAGTGTCTACCTATACACTTATAATGGATGCGAATGGTTGAAAATATCGGGTCGTTACATTTTCCCAATGGAACATAGTGAACCATCGTTGTTGGATTAGTTGAAGCGATAGCTCCTTCAACCACTAACCGTCCCGTTTCACCCACATCAATCAACTTGCATCTATTCTTTGCTACTAGATTTGCACACTGTTGGGTCAGCAAAAATGCATGAATTATCAAATTTTTGCATAATTATAAATCTATTTTGCAATTTGTACCATGCGCAAGTTTAGTTATAAAATAACAAACCAAAATAACAAAACAAATTTGTTTATCTAAGGAGAGCACTCATAAGGTTTTATTACCATTAAAGCAAAAACTACCAACGCTCTTAGTACATGACAAAATAAATGTTAAAAATAAAGGATATATGTGAGCCTATAGTGAGGGATCATAAAAAAAATGATCAACAAGATTTGTTACTACAAACAACTAAACCAAGGGGCATCAAATATAGCTAACAACTGAATATATATTACATAACTTGTGAATTAGGTTGATAGTCTGTTTGTGAAGCGAAGCACAACAATTCAGAACGTGTTAAGCGAGCAAACTATATTGGTGGGAGGCACTGTGAAAGGAGGAGAACAGATCGTGTTTCAGTGTAGTAGTTCTGCATAGGATGAAACTATCGTAGCCTGGTTGAATTACTTTATAATTAAATATGGATAAATTATGGTGAAGCAAACTTTCAACAATATGACAAAGTAGAGCATGGTAAATGATGTTGGCCTGCCGAGAAATGCTGAAAGAAGGGATTGGTGTTTAAGGGGAACTGCTTGAGTTGAAGCACGGAATGTGTACAAGGGTTGAAGACATGCTGTGTAACGACCCGTAATTTTCAATAATTAAAATTAGTTAATTCAATAAGGTTTTGTGATTTAATGTTGGAAGAAAAAAAATTGTGATTTAATAGTAAGAATATAACTGAAATGAAATGTAATTGTATTAATTTAAGGTAATTGATAACTGCTTTAAATGTAATTCCAATTAATTAAAATGATTAAAAAGTTATAATTGGTTATAGATTGTAAATTAATTGTAATAATGTGTGTATTAATTGGTAATTGGATTAAAAGAGTAATTGATAATTTAAATGTTGTATTAACAAATGAAATAGTATGTAATAAATTGTAATTGAATACAATTAGTAGCGTATAAATAATTATAACATTTGTTGTAAACAATCAACTTATAAATGTGATTAAATTAAGCTAAAGGTGACAATTGTTATTTGTTACCTATTTGTTTAACTTGTTGAAATCAAACTGGAAATAAATTGCAGTAAATGTAATTAAATATTGCGTTAATGGAAATTAAGATGAAATTGGAGAATATTAACATAATAAGATACAAATCAAGGTTAACTATGTCCATAGAGTAATGTTTGATTAAATAAAAAGATTGAAATCTAATTAAACCAATTTATTGGAATTAGAATATAATTAATTGGAATTTAATGTAATTAATTATTGTGGTTAATGTAAGAAAAAGCGTCAATTGTAGAAAATGAGAGTAAGAAACCTATGTTAACAATTTCATAAGGTATTGGTTGATTTAATAGTAGGAGTGTAAATCAAAATAAAAGAATAAAAATGAATAAGTTTAGTAAAGGAGTAAACATATGTTTATTTATTTGAAATGTTTGGTAGCTGAAAGATTGATTGTAGAGATGAGAAACTATTATTTAGTAAGAAATGTGTAATTACCGTTTGTATCCAATAGTGTATAAATATGTTTAAATTACTATTAGATAGGAAATAATTATTCTACTTCTCATTACATTCATTTAGTCCATTTTGAAACTTAAAATTAATGTAATTGAAAATTTTCAATTAATAGGAGAGATAACGCTAAATTGTAAATTAATAGGTGTAATTAAAAGTAGCTTATGTTTTGTGAAAATATAAGGAAAGTTTGATCTAATGAAAAGAACATTTACATCAAATAAAATGAATGTTTCATTTGTGAATGTAGGTTTAATTTCATTAAAATAAAGAATAGAATGATTGATTTTAAAGGAAGAAATATATGTTTATTGAACTGTGTTTTAGCTTATAGATTGATTACAAGAATAGGAAAATAATCTATTTCAAAGTTATTTATTACTCTTGTGTATAAACAACAAATTTATAAACGTGTTTAAATAAACAATTGTTTTATTTTTCATCCATTTTAGTTGTCTGTTTTGAAATCTAACTTTGTAAGCAATTGCAATTAATGTAATTCAAATATTTCAATTAAAAGGAAAGAAAACGTTGATTGCAATTAATAGATTTAATAAAAGAAACGCACGTTTTGTGTTAAACAAAAAGGGTGTTTTAATGGAAATAAAAGATCATTTTGGGAAAACCAAATTGAACGTTTTCATTTTTAAGGTAAGTATAAAAAATTTATTATGCGTAGATAAAAACCTAAATGCGTACAAATTTGAATATTATTTGAGTTAATGGAGTTAATTTGGTTACGTTTCAAAAAAAATTGAATTTCAAAGGGTTGTGTGATGTACATGGTCTCTTCAGTTCTTTTGTTATTAATTGTTGCATGAACGTTTTAAAATAGTTACCTTATTATTAATACTTGATCTGTTCATTTATCCTTCTAATTAAAACCCGAGCCTAGACTTTTAGGTTGTATTTAATTCTTGCGACCTCATTTTCACGTATACAAAGTTTTACTTTTATTTGGTTTGCAAACTTTTCCATTCCTACGTACATTTTCTTATGCATTATTAATGCCTGGAGCTTTCAAAATAAAACGTGACATTTATTTTGTCTCTCTATCTTCATTTCCTAATTATGAATAACCTGCAACTTATTTCTTCATTTTCGTTTTGTTCTCCTGACACCTCATATTCAAAAGCTCTTATTCTTGCAAATCCAAAATGTGACGCCCCACCTCTATGCTCACAATAACAAAGAGTATTAAGAGAAATATTGTTTGTTATTACGAAGAATAAGGCTGGATAGGAGCGGCCATCCGTAGTTAGGCCTTACACTAATATTGATTATCTCGATAGGAGTAGTATATATTCTTTCATCTCTTTAATCTTTGTTTATTTACTCTCATTGACATATTCAATGCTGGTATAAAACGAACTACGATGGTTCATAATAGTTTAGGACAACATATATAATAATAACACAGATAAGCTAAATGCGGAACACAGATAATATAAAATCTCATATATATATATATAACTGAAGTCAGTTACAATACATGTGATACAATACATATGATACAACTACAACTGTCGACACTGGAAGTTACGTATACAAGTACATTATTGTGAGTAATATACATGAATACATATCATCCTATAAAATGACAACGACTACTCCAAAAGATATAAAGAGACTTCAAAGCTCAAGCAGCAACCCAAAGCAAGATATCAACAACCTGTAATAACTTGGTCTGACCCGAGTATTAATTCAAAAGAATAATACACGGGTCAGTCTAATTCAAACTCAGTTATTAATGCACTAAAGCAATAATAATTAAATAATCAATAGACGACGGTCACAATAAATCTCGTATATCCAACCCTTCCATAAGAGAATCAGATAATAGTAGATATAACACGAAACAGTGTTAAACAACAAATCAGCAAATTCAAATCATCAACAAAGATAAATAAAAAGATTATCAATGAAGATAATTTGAAAACAACAGAATTGCCTAAACGGCAATTAACAACAAGTGGCCAAAGCAAAACTCAAGCCATTGAAACAACATAATCAACAAAATCTAATTATCGATACGATAATTAGAAAACACATAATCTAGTTATCTAGTAGATAATTAGATAACAACAAAATAATCAATTTAAACCAAATCAAAATACAATTTCAAAATATTGAATTGAACACACGAAACAATTCAAGCAATTGAAATATCAATTAAAACGTCAATTCTGATAGGACTGCAGTACACGCTCACGTGCACTGCCTCGCCACTACAGCATAAGATGTCATCACAACTCCAAATATTACAGCAAATCGAGACTACAAAGCGCACAGAAGTACAAAACAGAAATGCACACAAATATACATGAAGTCAATGCAGACACAACATGCATCAAATCAGGTCAAAGTAAACCAGATCATCAAATGAAACAAAGACCAGACACAATACAACCGAGGTGCAACTCAATACAACAAGTTACAGCATAACACAAATGCTCAAAGCAACTCGAACTAGCTAAATGAACCAGCTCACAAGTCCAGACCACATGAAGTATGAAAACAATGAACCAGTACAATGTGAACTAGCTCGAATGAATCAAAGTGCAGACAGTACAAAACCAAGTAAAGCAGACTACCATGAGCAACCAAGACATCATATACATATATGTGTACAATTGAAGACACAGTGCAAGTTCAATGCAGACAATAGTTTTATTTTAACAAAGTCAAGGCATGGTGAAAATGAAAACTACTGACTTCAGATTATGGAACAGAAAAGAATATCACATTTGAACAAAGCATCTAGCAACAACAAGTATACATGTATGCAGCTGTGAAACGGGATAATGCAAATACATAACTCAACTGGACAGTACAAGTTAATGACATGAACAATGCACAAAGGCTACAATATCACATGAACCAAACAATGCACCGGTAATGTTAACCAGCCTCGACCTAAATCAAAATGTACAAATGAAACATGAAACTGGACAGTGTAAGCTCGAGTAGGAATAGTGGACAGAACAAGTGCAGCCTCTACATGAAGTATACAAGCTACTAAACTCCAAGCATTTCAAACTTGAAGACAACATAAAACTGGACCAAAGTGACTTCAACAAATTGATATGCAAACATGTATGCAGTGACAATGTACATACATATATGCAACAGTTTTCACACACTCAACACAATCAAGGCAATCCAAATTGAACAATGAAGTGCACATGAATGCAAAATGAAAATTCACAACAAGTCAAGTATGCTACAGGTTGAAAATGACCAGAGACAATAAAATCAAATGGCCAAAGTCGAACAAAATCAACATCGTCAAAATCAAGTCAAAGCCGAAGACAACAAGAACAAAATCAACGCCTTGGCGATCGAGGAATCGAACCAAGTCAGAAATCAAAACCGTGTTATTCAATTAAATTGAAAAAGCCAGTAATCAATCTCAAGCATCAATACAAAATCAACCGGCCGGGATAAATTAAATGGCAAATTCAAACGAACGGAAAATAGGAATTCAAACCCTATATAAACTTAAGATTGAATTAAAGGTGTGAGTGAAAATCACTCACCTTATCTCAACGATCGCAATCCAACTGCAGAAATTCCCTTCCCCCCCCTTTCAGCTCACCTTTGCATGACCTGACCAAGCTCAAAGCAAAGCATAACCGAAGTCACCAGGAAAATCAGCTCCGTGATGACCAAGGCAACAATGAACGGATCGAACAGTTCAAAATCAATACCGTGAGTAGCAAGGAATCGAGCGAAGTCAAAACCCTAGCAGCCATTTTTTTTCGTTTGTTTTGTTATGGGCTTGCGAAGCGAAATAAATGGGGGAGGAACGGGTATCTGCTTTGATAATTATCACAGCACCAAGCCAAAGAAACGTGGGCCAAATTTTATATTTAAAGCCCACATAACCTTTAACAATTTTTTAAAAGAATTTCAACTGATTAAAACTCCGAATAGCAATTAGCCAGCTGATCTAATCGTCTAATGACGATAATTAACCGGTGCAAAACCCCAGGTTGTTATAGACTCCCCTCCTTATAAAAATTGCGTCCCCGCAATTTTCATAGTTAAAGTCGTCAATAACAATTATTTTTCTAACATAAACTGGTTAAGCTAGAAAAATAAAGGTCAAGAATACAAACGCCAAAGAAATCTTTTAATTTCATACAAGAAATTCACAAATTCTCAACAAAATCTAATTATTAAATAAATAATCAGAAACAACAAAACTGAATAAATACATTTATCAGCAATATTTAATTATCAATTAGATAATTAGAATACAGAAATCACAAAACAATAATATATAATTATCGATACTGTGATATCCCGGAATTTTTGGCAATATAAATTTAATAATCTGCATTTAAAATTAAATTGATTTGATAATATTTGTTAATTAGATTTGAATTGATTTAATAATCTTCTTTTAAATAAATATTTAACTGATAATTTATCTTTTAAAAGCTAATAAATTGTTTTCTATTTATAATGTATATATATTTGTATATATTTTAAATAGATAAGCTTTGTTTTAAATTTAATAAATAAAGGCATGTTTTCTAATTTTAATATTTTTTGGTAATTTGGACAATTTGATTTAATTTAATATTTAATAAATAACCAAATGATTTTAAAATACTCAAGATAAAAGTTATTTGTTTAAAATGATTTTAGCCTAAGTTTAAATTTAAACAAGAAAGGTTTGTTTTAAAATATTGTTTAACAAATATGATATATTTATCCATTTAATAATAATAGGAATTTATAATCTCTTTTATAAATTATTTAAATTTTGACAAATTATTATTTTCAAGTAACATTATTAATGTATTGTTTTATATATATAAATATAAATAGATTTTAAGATAGAAGTGTTATTTACAAATTAAATATGTTGTTATATATGTGTATATATATATATAACTTGATGTTAAAATTAGATTTTAGAATTTATTTGAATCCAAAAGCCTTGAAATTAAAAAGAGTAAATATTTAAAATATTTGGATTTTAAAAGATATTTGTATAAGCTTTTATTTGTATATATATATACATAACTTTATTATTTTTTTTCTCTAAAAAGTAATTCATAGATATAAACAATAAATATATATATATAGAGAAATAAAAGACAATAAGTATTTAAGTTAGAAATGGAACATAATAATAGAGTAGGTAAATTCTAACATCTTGTTAAGTATAGAAACTTACTTATATTGCAAAGCATAAGACTAATGCAAGGCAAGAAAATAAACACTTAGTTAAATCTGGAAAATGCATTTAGATCCTAGGCTGTAAGGCATAAGGAAATCTTGTAGATATGCTAGGCAAAAGAAAAATATACACAAAGATATCTAAGTACTATACGAAATAAAATATAGGATAAGTTGTAGACATGGAGGACAACTTCATTAATACTAACATCTCTCTAGTACTAGAAAAATCTTATCAGCCCCCATAGAAGAAATAAAATATCTGACCAAATTAAAAGAATCTTGTACCAGTCAAATAAACAAACCTGTATACTTTGTTCTATTTATCAAACCTTCCTCATTTCTTTTCGTTTACAAAGAAAACTTAGCCTTTCCAGTTTTTAAAGTTTCAAACAAGATTTGTAAAATCATGTTCAAAAACCAGAGACATAGCAAGCATTTCCATTTTTACAACTTAAACATCATACAACAACAAAGGCAAGCTAGATGATTTAGAGGAAGATCAAAGCTCACTTTTAAAAGTTCAAAACTGTTTTCAAAATCTGGATGCTCTGTCTTCTTTTAAAAGGTGAGTAACATCACTCTTTAAAGAAAATTAAGTATGGATCTAGTTGCTTTATTATCTCTAAAAATAAGTATGTTTGCATGTATATTTATTGCTATATATATATATGAATGTATGAAATGTGTGCCTGCTTGTTGTATCAGTACTCCTTCTGTTTTTAGTCTCAAAGCTAGAGTTTTTAACAAAATCTATTATCTTTTGATCTGATTATTGTTAGGATTTATGTTTCAAACAAAAGTTGTTTATTTTATGATAGATCAATGTTTAAAATTATAAGTAAGTCAAAAATAAAATTTGAATATCTTTGGAAAGCAAGAAAGCTGAGTAAATCTTTAAATAAGTTTAAAAATAAAGTTCTTAATTCATGGATTCAGGGTTATAAATCGAATCCCTAACCAGAATCATGATTTTTAAAAACAAAATCATAAATTTTAGAATTAGAATCAGAGAGCAGTTTGGGTTTGTCTAATTTGAGCATTTTTTTGTCTGATTTGAGCATTTTGAGTTGTCTCGGTTGATTCTAGTGGTCGGAGGAGTTGAGTTTCCTCCTGGAGGTGGAGGAGTGATCAGAGGGGTTGGAAAAAATAGTGTGGCGGTGGTCAGGCGAACGTGGTGGCAGCAGCGAGGTTTTGAAAATTTTAAACCTAATTTTAACAAGGCTGAGCTTTTCGTTTCGTTCGTCCTCTTCGTACGATCGATTGTTGCGCGATCTTGGGTGATGTTAGCTGGAGCGTTGACGAAGAGGTAGCCGGAGGTTTAGACCTTCTGATGGTCGAGGTTGCGAAGGCGAGGGTAGTTTCCAGGTTTTGTTTGAAGGAGGTTCCAGTGTTCCAGGTTTGGGGTTTAAGACTCGATTTTGATTTTGGGTGGTTAGTCGAGTTCTGATGGTCGTGGATTGATCTAGGGATGATCGATGATTGGTAGAGATCGTCGTGGGTGATTGGAGAGGGATGGCTAGTCTGTGCATATGCTTAGTGCATATCTAATTTTGATGAAGCCTGTTGAAGTATGGTTTGGTACTCGAGTAACTCTCGAGTAATTCGAGTTTTGGCTCGAAGTAGGGTAGGGTTTTTCTCGAGTAGTTTTTGGGTTGGCTCGGGTCAAGTGTTTGTTACAGGTTTCAACTTCAAACCTGTTCTGCTTTTAAATGATTTTAAATATAAAGCAGAGTTTAAGCTTAGTGTAAATCAAAGTTTAATCTGGATTTAAGATTAGTTTAAATCTCAGTTTTAAATAAATAAAGTTTTTAAAAATTTAAATTCTTTAATAATTTTAATTGTTAAGTAGTTAAGTGTAATTTAAAAGAACTAGGATTTAAAATTGGTTTAAATTCTCTTAAACTTCTTTATGAGGTATATACTTCTTTAACATGAAATTTAAAAGGGTTTTTAAATTATTTTTAAACCTTGTTAAAGTTGAATTAGTATTCATTTTAAATCTTAAATTTAAGATGAAATTTGAAAGTAAATTTAAAAGTAAATTGTTTTTAATTGCTTTGTTAATGATAATTTAATTATTTATAAGATATGTTTTATTTTAAAGTTAATTAAGATTTAATGATTTGGACTCATTAAATTATTAAGGTAATTAAATGGAATATTTAATTAATTTAATTAATTAAAGATATGGATGATTAATTAAGTAATTAAGAGTTTTAAATTAATTAATTTAAGTTTAAGACAAATTATTTAAAGACTAATTAATTTGTAATTAAGGGTCATTAATTAAATAAGATTAGATTTAATTAATGATTAGGGATGAATTAATCAAGTAATTTAAGATTAATTAAGTTACAGTTAAAAACTTAAATTAATTAAATAATTAGAAGTTGATTAATTGGTTATTAAGGATAAATTAAATTGTAATTAATATTGATTAATCTAAGTTTAATTTCTTAAGAAAAGAAATTAAGAATTGTTAGTAGTTAATGAAGGTCATTTACTTAAGATTTATTTAATAAATAATAAAGGTGATAAATTTTAATAATTAATTAGATTAATTAATTTAAGATAATAAATTGTGAAATTGCTTAAGTGTAATTAAAGGAATTAATTACTTAAGGTAATTAATTAAATTTGATTTATTTAAGTTAATTAATTTAGTTTAATTAATTTAAATTAATCATTGGATGATTTGATAAGTATAATTACTTAAATGTAATTAATGAAGTGTAATTACTTAATGAAGTAATTAATGGTAATTACTGTATGTAATAAATTGAAGAGGATTTTAATATGGAAGTAATTTGGATTAAATTACTTTGTGAAATTAATCAAGGGATTAATTAAGATAATTAATTAAGGAGTAATTAATCTATTAAATGAAGTAATTAAGGGTAGTTAATTACTGAATGGGATTAATCAAGAGTGATTAATAACTATGGTTTAAGTAAAGATTTATTTACTTAATGTAGTTAATTTAAATAGAATAATTAATTAAAAATGTAATTAGGGATCATTAAAGTATATAATTAATGATGTAATTAAGGGTTGATTCATTAAGACTAATTAATCAATAATAAGTGTTTTTGAGAAATTAATTAATGTAATTAATTAAGGATTAATGTAATTAATTATAGTTAATTAAATAAATAGAGTAATTAAAGATTAATTACTGTATTTGGTTAATGATAATTAATTTATGAAATTAATTAAAGGATAATTACTTGAATATAATTAAAGGATAATTAATCAAGGATGGTTAATTAGGATGGAAATTAGAGAATGATTAATTAATTGATTTGTAATTAATTAATGGTTATATAAGCAAGATTTTTAATGATGAAGTAATTAATTTAATTTATTTAAATTAATTAGAGATAAGGTAATTAATTTAATTCATTTAAAATTAATTGTAAATGGTGTGATTATTAATCCTTGTTTATGTATGGATGGATGATATTGATTTCCTTGAATAGTTTGAAATCTCCGATATGAGATAAGTAATGCTGTGTGATATGGATGCTTTGGTTGAAGTGAATTATATGCTGTAATGATAATGTAGATTATCTATCTGTGATATTGTGAATTATCTATCTGTGTGTATATGGATAATGAAATGAATTGTTTTAACTTTAAAACAACTTGGCCTTAAAAGATACGTTTTGGATTTCGGTGAGACCGGGATCGGGTTTCCAGATTTGGATATCCGAAAACCACATCGATCCAAATTAACGATAGGTCGTGAATCTCAAGTGAAGATGAAGATTCAGAGTGCAAGGGTTATTGTCGTTAACTCTGAGGATGATTCCAAAATGAGTGTAACGAGATAATGCCTTCGGTTTCGTTCGAACCCGGAACGAACTTGTATGGATTGAATGCTTTTAGAACATCGTCAGGTGGACGATGAGCATTCTAAGTGATGTGTTCTGATGAGGTAATCGTAGCCTCAAGCCTCATCAATCGGGAATGGCTAAAACAGGGGAGGTGCAGCATGGCTTCGTGGGTAGCCCCCACTTGAGAGTAAGGTTTTCCCCTGTCTAGATGTCCCTTATTATTTCGGCTTAGTGTGCGGTTGGTCGCGACAACCGTGTGGTTATCTTATTTGGAACTATCCACTAAGGGATGGTTCCGACCTTGTGTTGCAGGGGATTGGGAGTAATCCTCGGTACGCTGATCTAGGCCAGGTACTGTGACGGGCGGTACCCCAGTAGCCCTGCCATTGTATGGAATCCAATCTCCAATAATCGCCATCGGATTTGATTGTATTACCCACTTGTTGGCTAGTATGCTGGAATTTAATCATGTAACAATTTCAGCTATTTCTTATTTATTTGAAAACCCTAGACCTATTATAATATCATAGAATTTCCTATCAAATGTTTGGTTAGCGTAAGGTAAAAACTTACCTTTGTTTATGTGTGGGAAGTCTTACGTGATACCTTTTGTTTTCAAAGGATTTTCAAAGTTAAGCAACTTTAACCTGTTACTCACACCAGACCCATGTCTGACCCGGAGTTTATTTCTATTTTTCTTAAACTCTCGGGTACTCAAATTTTTACGAGTAGCCAAGGGATTCAGGTTAGCTTTGACGAATTGTGGAGGAGCAATGGAGCAGGAGGCTTCAGCATTATAGATATATAGTTTTCTACTGTGTTGGTATCTCTGTGTTGTATTTGAGTTGTATCGATTTGTATTAACTAGACAGGTGTTTATAACTGTCTATTATGTGATGTATTATCTGTGTAACTCTGATTGATGTTGTATATTATGTAATATTTATGTGATTAATATAATTTATTCGTTCCGCTATTGAGATTCTGATGTTGTTTCTTCTTTCTTCTTTATCTTTTCTCTTTTCTATCCCTTTCTTTCTTAAAGATGATGCGACTTTCTGGTGGTAGAAAGTTGGGTCGTCACAGTTGGTATCAGAGCATAGGTTGAGCGAATACCTAAGCTCTGGAGTGGTGTCTTTCTTGAGAGAGCGTATTTGTAATTTTGAATATATATATACATATATCTATATTTCTACCTATTTGTTGGGTTACCTTTTTGGGTTTTCCAATATAAGTTATAAAGGTAGATAGGGTAGTGGTGTGTGTAACACGACTACCAATGGTTGGAGTTTGAATGTTTGAGGTTGGAAGTGTATCTGCCGAGACTGTAGACCCAATACTGTCTCGAGTGAATTTTTGTTGTGGTGTAAGGATTTCACCAATCTCTGAAGGAAATCTGTTGGGGTTCAGAGTCCATTTTTTGAAGTGCAAGTTTGGATGAGTATAATTTGGATTCTGGTAGTTGAGCAGAAGCTAGTGATGGTATCTTGATACCTCAGGAATTAGTAGTTGTGTGATGAGATGCAGTGACTATGGATGTCTCCGAAGATGTTTCTTTGGAACAAGTTTAAGGAAGTGTGTCTGCATCGGTGTTGAGGCTGAGTTCAGCTGGGTGTTTGTGTTTGGCTTTGAGGCCTGAGTTTCTCAAGGAGTTTTGGATTAGGAAGTCCTTAGCATCAGGGGCAGCGTCGCAATTCAGATTGTTCTGTGTGTAGGCAAGGAGGTCATCTGTCAGCAGTTTTCTAGAGGTAAAGTTCAGAAGCGGCTGTGTGGACCCATTTCTTCGATGGATTGGCTAGATAGGCATAAGCTGTTCTGATTGGTAAAGAGAGAACAGTTTTCTTTGGATATTAGATTGGGTTGATCGCAAAAGTGACTTGCGATAGTTGAGTGTTCTCTTGGTTTGTCAAAGATCTTTTGGGATTTCTGAGTTTTCTCTTTATGGATTTGTTGAACTATATTTTTGGGATGTGTCATCCAGTTTGTGCTCGTGTGTATCATCAGCATTTTCATCTACTCAGATCAGAGTTGTGCAGCGAAAGTAGTTTGGGAGTGCATATTTTTTATCTTTTCGGATAGGAAAAGTAAGTTCAGTCTTCTGATGTTTGAGGAGTAGAGTTTGTGTTCTTGGATTGATTTTGAGTGGATCATTTTGATGAGTTGTTTTTGAGGCATCAGCGAAGGTTGAGCTGATCGGTAGGGATGAAGACAACCCAGGATCGTCAGATGAGTTTTGAGGATAAGAGACGGAGGAATTTGGATTTCGAAGTCGGGAATTTGATTTTGAGTAAGTTTTCTCAGATCGAAGGAGCTTTAAGTTTGGTAAGATTGGGAAGCTAGCTCCGAGGTATCTTGGATCTTTTCTGTGTTTGTGAGGATAAGTGTTTGGTCTTCTGGAGTGAATTGTCAGTTTGGATAACTGGGATTCGATGTGTTTCACGTATCTCTGAGGGAGTACGTGTATGATCCATCTCTGGTTTTGGAACCAACAGTTCTAGAGGTTTGGTTGTTGAGTTAGACTTGTCTATTGTCTGATATCCTGTCTAGTTTTGTAGATCTAGAGTGGTAGGAGCTCTGTAGCTTAGTAGTATAGTTTTGTTTGGGTTCTGTAGGGCGATTATCCCGGTATTTATACCTGGGAAACTCTAGATAGTCCTATCCACAATTTTGTCTGGATAGTTGGATTTGTTATTTGGATGATTGATTGCTATGGTTGTTAGCATATATTGATGATATATGCTTGAGTTTAAAATTAAATTTTTAATTAGATTATTAAATTACCTTTGTTTTAAATTTCGGGGACGAAATTCTTTTAAGGGGGGAGGAATGTGATATCCCGGAATTTTTGGCAATATCAATTTAATAATCTACATTTAAAATTAAATTGATTTGATAATATTTGTTAATTAGATTTGAATGGATTTAATAATCTTCTTTTAAATAAATATTTAACTGATAATTTATCTTTTAAAAGATAATAAATTGTTTTCTATTTATAATGTATATATATTTGTATATATTGTAAATAGATCAGCTTTGTTTTAAATTTAATAAATAAAGGCATGTTTTCTAATTTTAATATTTTTTGGTAATTTGGACAATTTGATTTAATTTAATATTTAATAAATAACCAAATGATTTTAAAATACTCAAGATAAAAGTTATTTGTATAAAATGATTTTAGCCTAAGTTTAAATTTAAACAAGAAAGGTTTGTTTTAAAATATTGTTTAATAAATATGATATATTTATCCATTTAATAATAATAGGAATTTATAATCTCTTTTATAAATTATTTAAATTTTGACAAATTATTATTTTCAAATAACATTATTAATGTATTGTTTTATATATAAAAATATAAATAGATTTTAAGATAGAAGTGTTATTTTCAAATTAAATATGTTGTTATATATGTATATATATATATATATAACTTGATGTTAAAATTAGATTTTAGAATTTATTTGAATCCAAAAGCCTTGAAATTAAAAAGAGTAAATATTTAAAATATTTAGATTTTAAAAGATATTTGTATAAGCTTTTATTTGTATATTTATATACATAGCTTTATTTTTTTTCTCTAAAAAGCAATTCATAGATATAAACAATAAATATATATATAGAGAAATAAAAGACAATAAGTATTTAAGTTAGAAATGGAACATAATAATAGAATAGGTAAATTCTAACATCTTGTTAAGTATAGAAACTTAGTTATATTGCAAAGCATAAGACTAATGCAAGGCAAGAAAATAAACACTTAGTTAAATCTGGAAAATGCATTTAGATCCTAGGCTGTAAGGCATAAGGAAATCTTGTAGATATGCTAGGCAAAAGAAAAATATACACAAAGATATCTAAGTACCATACGAAATAAAATATAGGATAAGTTGTAGACATGGAGGACAACTTCATTAATACTAACATCTCTCTAGTACTAGAAAAATCTTATCAGCCCCCATAGAAGAAATAAAATCTCTGACCAAATTAAAAGAATCTTGTACCAGTCAAATAAACAAACCTGTATACTTTGTTCTATTTATCAAACCTTCCTCATTTCTTTTCGTTTACAAAGAAAACTTAGCCTTTCCAGTTTTTAAAGTTTCAAACAAGATCTGTAAAATCATGTTCAAAAACCAGAGACATAGCAAGCATTTCCATTTTTACAACTTAAACATCATACAACAACAAAGGCAAGCTAGATGATTTAAAGGAAGATCAAAGCTCAGTTTTAAAAGTTCAAAACTGTTTTCAAAATCTGGATGCTCTGTCTACTTTTAAAAGGTGAGTAACATCACTCTTTTAAGAAAATTAAGTATGGATCTAGTTGCTTTATTATCTCTGAAAATAAGTATGTTTGCATGTATATTTATTGCTGTATATATATATATATATGAATGTATGAAATGTGTGCCTGCTTGTTGTATCAGTACTCCTTCTGTTTTTAGTCTCAGAGCTAGAGTTTTTAACAAAATCTATTATCTTTTGATCTGATTATTGTTAGGATTTATGTTTCAAACAAAAGTTGTTTATTTTATCATAGATCAATGTTTAAAATTATAAGTAAGTCAAAAATAAAATTTGAATATCTCTGGAAAGCAAGAAAGCTGAGTAAATCTTTAAATAAGTTTAAAAATAAAGTTCTTAATTCATGGATTCAGGGTTATAAATCGAATCCCTAAACAAAATCATGATTTTTAAAAACAAAATCATAAATTTTAGAATTGGAATCAGAGAGCAGTTTGGGTTTGTCTGATTTGAGCATTTTGAGTTGTCTCGGTTGATTCTAGTGGTCGAAGGAGTTGAGTTTCCTCCTGGAGGTGGAGGAGTGATCAGAGGGGTTGGGAAAAATAGTGTGGTGGTGGTCAGGCGAACGTGGTGGCAGCGGCGAGGTTTTGAAAATTTTAAACCTAATTTTAACAAGGTTGAGCTTTTCGTTTCGTTTGTCCTCTTCGTACGATAGAGTGTTGCGCGATCTTGGGTGATGTTAGCTGGAGCGTTGATGAAGAGGTAGCCGGAGTTTCAAACCTTTTGATGGTCGAGGTTGCAAAGGCGAGGGCAGTTTCCAGGTTTTGGTTGAAGGAGGTTCCAGTGTTCCAGGTTTGGGGTTTAAGACTCGATTTTGATTTTGGGTGGTTAGTCGAGTTCTGATGGTCGTGGATTGATCTAGGGATGATCGATGATTGGTAGAGATCGTCGTGGGTGATCGGAGAGGGGTGGCTAGTCTGTGCATATGCACAGTGCATATCTGATTTTGATGAAGCCTGTTGGAGTATGGTTTGGTACTCGAGTAACTCTCGAGTAATTCGAGTTTTGACTCGAAGTAGGGTAGGGTTTTTCTCGAGTAGTTTTTGGGTTGGCTCGAGTCAAGTGTTTGTTACAGGTTTCAACTTCAAACCTGTTCTGCTTTTAAATGATTTTAAATATAAAGCAGAGTTTAAGCTTAGTGTAAATCAAAGTTTAATCTGGATTTAAGATTAGTTTAAATCTCAGTTTTAAATAAATAAAGTTTTTAAAAATTTAAATTCTTTAATAATTTTAATTGTTAAGTAGTTAAGTGTAATTTAAAAGAACTAGGATTTAAAATTGGTTTAAATTCTCTTAAACTTCTTTATGAGGTATATACTTCTTTAACATGAAATTTAAAAGGGTTTTTAAATTATTTTTAAACCTTGTTAAAGTTGAATTAGTATTCATTTTAAATCTTAAATTTAAGATGAAATTTGAAAATAAATTTAAAAGTAAATTGTTTTTAATTGCTTTGTTAATGATAATTTAATCATTTATAAGAAATGTTTTATTTTAAAGTTAATTAAGATTTAATGATTTGGACTCATTAAATTATTAAGGTAATTAAATGGAATATTTAATTAATTTAATTAATCAAAGATATGGATGATTAATTAAGTAATTAAGAGTTTTAAATTAATTAATTTAAGTTTAAGACAAATTATTTAAAGACTAATTAATTTGTAATTAAGGGTCATTAATTAAATAAGATTAGATTTAATTAATGATTAGGGATGAATTAATCAAGTAATTTAAGATTAATTAAGTTACAGTTATAAACTTAAATTAATTAAATAATTAGAAGTTGATTAATTGGTTATTAAGGATAAATTAAATTGTAATTAATATTGATTAATCTAAGTTTAATTTCTTAAGAAAAGAAATTAAGAATTGTTAGTAGTTAATGAAGGTCATTTACTTAAGATTTATTTAATAAATAATAAAGGTGATAAATTTTAATAATTAATTAGATTAATTAATTTAAGATAATAAATTGTGAAATTGCTTAAGTGTAATTAAAGGAATTAATTACTCAAGGTAATTAATTAAATTTGATTTATTTAAGTTAATTAATTTAGTTTAATTAATTTAAATTAATCATTGGATGATTTGATAAGTATAATTACTTAAATGTAATTAATGAAGTGTAATTACTTAATGAAGTAATTAATGGTAATTACTGTATGTAATAAATTGAAGAGGATTTTAATATGGAAGTAATTTGAATTAAATTACTTTGTGAAATTAATCAAGGGATTAATTAAGATAATTAATTATGGAGTAATTAATCTATTAAATGAAGTAATTAAGGGTAGTTAATTACTGAATGGGATTAATCAAGAGTGATTAATAACTATGGTTTAAGTAAAGATTTATTTACTTAATGTAGTTAATTTAAATAGAATAATTAATTAAAAATGTAATTAGGGATCATTAAAGTATATAATTAATGATGTAATTAAGGGTTGATTTATTAAGACTAATTAATCAATAATAAGTGTTTTTGAGAAATTAATTAATGTAATTAATTAAGGATTAATGTAATTAATTATAGTTAATTAAATAAATAGAGTAATTAAAGATTAATTACTGTATTTGGTTAATGATAATTAATTTATGAAATTAATTAAAGGATAATTACTTGAATATAATTAAAGGATAATTAATCAAGGATGGTTAATTAGGATGGAAATTAGAGAATGATTAATTAATTGATTTGTAATTAATTAATGGTTATATAAGCAAGATTTTTAATGATGAAGTAATTAATTTAATTTACTTTAAATTAATTAGAGATAAGGTAATTAATTTAATTCATTTTAAATTAATTATAAATGGTGTGATTATTAATCCTTGTTTATGTATGGACGGATGATATTGATTTCCTTGAATAGTTTGAAATCTCCGATATGAGATAAGTAATGCTGTGTGATATGGATGCTTTGGTTGAAGTGAATTATATGCTGTAATGATAATGTAGATTATCTATCTGTGATATTGTTAATTATCTATCTGTGTGTATATGGATAATGAAATGAATTGTTTTAACTTTAAAACAACTTGGCCTTAAAAGATACGTTTTGGATTTCGGTGAGACCGGGATCGGGTTTCCAGATTTGGATATCCGAAAACCACATCGATCCAAATTAACGATAGGTCGTGAATCTCAAGTGAAGATGAAGATTCAGAGTGCAAGGGTTATTGTCGTCAACTCTGAGGATGATTCCAAAATGAGTGTAACGAGATAATGCCTTCGGTTTCGTTCGAACCCGGAACGAACTTGTATGGATTGAATGCTTTCAGAACATCGTCAGGTGGACGATGAGCATTCTAAGTGATGTGTTCTGATGAGGTAATCGTAGCCTCAAGCCTCATCAACCGGGAATGGCTAAAACAGGGGAGGTGCAGCATGGCTTCGTGGGTAGCCCCCACTTGAGAGTAAGGTTTTCCCCTGTGTAGATGTCCCTTATTATTTCGGCTTAGTGTGCGGTTGGTCGCGACAACCATGGGGTGATCTTATTTGGAACTGTCCAGTAAGGGATGGTTCCGGCCTTGTGTTGCAGGGGATTGGGAGTAATCCTCGGTATGCTGATCTAGGCCAGGTACTGTGATGGGCGGTACCCCAGTAGCCCTGCCATTGTATGGAATCCAATCTCCAATAATCGCCATCGGATTTGATTGTATTACCCACTTGTTGGCTAGTATGCTGGAATTTAATCATGTAACAATTTCAGCTATTTCTTATTTATTTGAAAACCCTAGACCTGTTATAATATCATAGAATTTCCTATCAAATGTTTGGTTAGCGTAAGGTAAAAACTTACCTATGTTTATGTGTGGGAAGTCTTACGTGATACCTTTTGTTTTCAAAGGATTTTCAAAGTTAAGCAACTTTAACCTGTTACTCACACCAGACCCATGTCTGACCCGGAGTTTTTTCTGTTTTTCTTAAACTCTCGGGTACTCAAATTTTTACGAGTAGCCAAGGGATTCAGGTTAGCTTTGACGAATTGTGGAGGAGCAATGGAGCAGGAGGCTTTAGCGTTATAGATATATAGTTTTCCGCTGTGTTGGTATCTCTGTGTTGTATTTGAGTTGTATCGAGTTGTATTAACTAGACAGGTGTTTATAACTGTCTAGTACGTGATGTATTATCTGTGTAACTCTGATTGATGTTGTATATTATGTAATATTTATGTGATTAATATAATATATTTGTTCCGCTGTTGAGATTCTGATGTTGTTTCTTCTTTCTTCTTTATCTTTTCTCTTTTCTATCCCTTTCTTTCTTAAAGATGATGCGACTTTCTGGTGGTAGATTGTTGGTTCGTCACAGATACGATAATTAGAAATGGCAAAATCTAATTATCAACAAAGATAATTAGAAAACACCAATCACAAATCGCAAAACCGCAAATATCTAGTTATCAACCAGATAATTAGAAAACAATAAATATCCAATTATCAAAAACGATAATCAGAAAACAACAAATATCTAATTATCAAAAACGATAATCAGAAAACTCAAATCAACAATTATCAAATTATCAAAAACGATAATCAGAAATCACAAATATCTAATTATCAAAAACGATAATCAGAAAACTCAAATCAGCAAATATCTAATTATCAACAAAGATAATTAGAACTCAAATCAACAAATATCTAATTATCAACAAAGGTAATTAGAACTCAAATCAACAAATATCTAATTATCCAAAACGATAATCAGAAATCACAAGTATCTAATTATCAAAAACGATAATCAGAAATCACAAATATCTAATTATCCAAAACGATAATCAGAAATCACAAATATCTAATTATCAAAAACGATAATCAGAAAACACAAATATCTAATTATCAAAAACGATAATCAGAAAAACATCAAATATCTAATTATCAAAAACGATAATCAGAAAACATCAATTATCTAATTATCAACAAAGATAATTAGAACTCAAATCAGCAAATATCTAATTATCAACAAAGATAATTAGAACTCAAATAAGCTAATATCTAATTATCAACAAAGATAATTAGAACTCAAATCAGCAAATATCTAATTATCAACAAAGATAATTAGAACTCAAATCAGCAAATATCTAATTATCAACAAAGATAATTAGAACTCAAATCAGCAAATATCTAATTATCAACAAAGATAATTAGAACTCAAATCAGCAAATATCTAATTATCTGCAGATAATTAGAAACAACAAATATCTAGAAATCAATTAAGATGACTAGAAAATCAACATAAAAGGTGGATCGATCCCAGCAGATGGCGAGTTTTATCTACGCCGCACGTGCATCTCAGATGGCCGAAGCCTACCAAGTACTATAAATTTTTGGCGCCCATCAGATGACCCGAAGGTCCGCAGAGTGACCCGAAGGTCTAGTACTGGTATTCGACCCGAAGGTCCATCAGATGACCCGAAGGTCCATCAGATGACCCGAAGGTCCAGCAGAGTGGCCCGAAAGCCTAACAAATGACCCGAAGGTCCAACAGAGTGGCTCGAAAGCCCAACAAATCATCAGAATCATCAAACAGCAGATGTTTCAATTAACGAGTCCGGAATTAACCAAAATAGCAAACGCACATGTCCCATACCACGTGTTTTACTAAATCGTTTAATTCTCTTCATCGTTTCCTTGAAAGTGCAAAATTGTGTATTTTAAATAAATAACATTTTACGTTCTCAAACGGACAAGTCCGGAATTAAGCGAGTCAGTAAAAGTGAGGGTTCATAGTCCTCAATTTTGCTGAAGCGTTTAAATCGCTTCCTCATTCTTTTGAAAGCGCAAACCGTAAAATTTTTGAAAACAATTTGAAAACCCGTGATTAAAACAGCAACATCAGTAGCAATTTCAATAAGGAAATTGCACTTCACAAAACACCGTAAAAATGGATATCAAATCAGCATTGCGGAATAACCGCTTGAAAATCCACTTTAAAATTTGATGGTTACTGAAGTCAAAGCGACAGTAATTTTTATACGTAAAAATCTCATCAAAATAATTCACATCAAAATATAATACCAGTGAATTTTCATTCATTAAAAATGTCAACAAAACACCGTGTTCCAAAAATTTAGCACCGGTGTAAAAATCCCGTTATAAAAATAACGGCAACAAAATATGTTTAAACCAAACACCGATTCAATGTAAAATTAATGCAGTAACGTGCAACTCATATTTGCACGCACACTACAAGATGAACAAAGAAATCACTCGATTATATCTTCAATGAAGATAATTTAAAACAGCAAAAATCTCAACAAAATCACATAACTGCAATCGCTTCGGATCCTCAAATCGGATTCGAAATTTTCAAAGAAAACAAAAATAAACACATCTATGTAACAACACAATGAAATTTATTTCATTTTCATATTTTATTTTTAAATCAAAAGGGTTATTAGCCGTACTCAGCGAAGGCAGTCTCACTGTTTCCGCTGCGCACTCTGATAAACAAAACACAAATCAATCAATCATCAAAACACAATTTCACTTTTATTTTTAAATAGAGATATTTAAAAATTTCATCATAATTTCAAAACTTTAGTTTTGACTCAAGGCACAAATAAAAACATCAACAATAGTTGTAACACATGTTCCATCTAAGTTATGTTCTATATTATGTCCATAAACCCCTTGCTCTGATACCAACTGTGACGCCTCACCTCTATGCTCACAATAACACAGAGTATTAAGAGAAATATCGTCTGTTATTACGAAGAATAAGGCTGGATAGGAGCGGCCATCCGTAGTTAGGCCTTACACTAATATTGATTATCTCGATAGGAGTAGTATATATTCTTCCATCTCTTTAATCTTTGTTTATTTACTCCCATCGACATATTCAATGCTAGTATAAAACAAAGTATGATGGTTCATAATAGTTTAGGACAACATATATAATAATAACACAGATAAGCTAAATGCGGAACACAGATAATATAAAATCTCATATATATAACTGAAGTCAGTTACAATACATGTGATACAATACATATGATACAACTACAACTGTCGACGCTGGAAGTTACGTATACAAGTACATTATTGTGAATAATATACACGAATACATATCATCCTATAAAATGACAATGACTACTCCAAAAGATATAAAGAGACTTCAAAGCTCAAGCAGCAACCCAAATCAAGATATCAACAACCTGTAATAACTCGGTCTGACCCGAGTATTAATTCAAAAGAAAATAATACACGGGTCAGTCTAATTCAAACTCAGTTATTAATGCACGAAAGCAATAATAATTAAATAATCAATAGACAACAGTCACAATAAATCTTGTATATCCAACCCTTCCATAAGAGAATCGGATAACGGTAGATATAACACGAAACAGTGTTAAACAACAAATCAGCAAATTCAAATCATCAACAAAGATAAATAAAAAGATTATCAATGAAGATAATTTGAAAACAATAGAATTGCCTAAATGGCAATTAACAACAAGTGGCCAAAGCAAAACTCAAGCCATTGAAATAGCATAATCAACAAAATCTAATTATCGATACGATAATTAGAAAACACATAATCTAGTTATCTAGTAGATAATTAGATAACGACAAAATAATCAAATTAAACAAAATCAAAATACAATTTCAAAATATTGAATTGAACACACGAAACAATTCAAGCAATTGAAATATCAATTAAAACGTCAATTCTGATAGGGCTACAATACACGCTCACGTGCACTGCCTCGCCACTACAGCATAAGATGTCATCACAACTCCAAATATTACAGCAAATCGAGACTACAAAGTGTACAGAAGTACAAAACAGAAATGCACACAAATATACATGAAGTCAATGCAGACACAACATGCATCAAATCAGGTCAAAGTAAACCAGATCATCAAATGAAACAAAGACCAGACACAATACAACCGAGGTGCAACTCAATACAACAAGTTACAGCATAACACAAATGCTCAAAGCAACTCAAACTAGCTAAATGAACCAGCTCACAAGTCCATACCACATGAAGTATGAAAACAATGAACCAGTACAATGTGAACTAGCTCGAATGAATCAAAGTACAAACAGTACAAAACCAAGTAAAGCAGACTACCATGAGCAACCAAGACATCATATACATATATGTGTACAATTAAAGACACAGTGCAAGTTCAATGCAGACAACAGTTTTATTTTAACAAAGTCAAGGCATGGTGAAAATGAAAACTACTGACTTTAGATTATGGAACAGAAAAGAATATCACATTTGAACAAAGCATCTAGCAACAACAAGTATACATGTATGCAGCTGTGAAATGGGATAATGCAAATACAGAACTCAACTGGACAGTACAAGTTAATGACATGAACAATGCACAAAGGCTACAATATCACATGAACCAAACAATGCACCGGTAATGTTAACAAGCCTCGACCTAAATCAAAATGTAAAAATGCAACATGAAACTGGACAGTGTAAGCTCGACTAGGAACAGTGGACAGAACAAGTGCAGCCTCTACATGAAGTATACAAGCTACTGAACTCCAAGCATTTCAAACTTGAAGACAACATAAAACTGGACCAAAGTGACTTCAACAAGTTGATATGCAAACATGTATGCAGTGACAATGTACATGCATATATGCAGCAGTTTTCACACACTCAACACAATCAAGGCAATCCAAATTGAACAATGAAGTGCACATGAATGCAAAATGAAAATTCACAACAAGTCAAGTATGCTACAGGTTGAAAATGACCAGAGACAATAAACTCAAATGGCCAAAGTCGAACAAAATCAACATCGTCAAAATCAAGTCAAAGCCGAAGACAACAAGAACAAAATCAACGCCTTGGCAATCGAGGAATCGAACCAAGTCAGAAATCAAAACCGTGTTATTCAATTAAATTGAAAAAGTCAGTAATCAATCTCAAGCATCAATACAAAATCAATCGGCCGAGATAAATTAAATGGCAAATTCAAACGAACGGAAAATAGGAATTCAAACCCTATATAAAGTTAAGATTGAATTAGAGGTGTGAGTGAAAATCACTCACCTTATCTGAACGATCGTAATCCAACCGCAGAAATTCCCTTTTTCCCCCCTTTTAGCTTGCCTTTGCACGGCCTGACCAAGCTCAAAGCAAAGCATAACCGAAGTCACCAGGAAAATCAGCTCCGTGATGACCAAGGCAACAATGAACGGATCGAACAGTTCAAAATCAATACCGTGAGTAGCAAGGAATCGAGCGAAGTCAAAACCCTAGCAGCCATTTTTTTTCGTTTGTTTTGTTATGGGCTTGCGAAGCGAAATGAATGGGGGAGGAACGGGTATCTGCTTTGATAATTATCACAGCACCAAGCCAAAGAAACGTGGGCCAAATTTTATATTTAAAGCCCACATAACCTTTAACAATTTTTTAAAAGAATTTCAGCTGATTAAAACTCCCAATAGCAATTAGCCAGCAGATCTAATCATCTAATGACGATAATTAACCGGTGCAAAACCCTGGGTTGTTACACAAAAGCTTTCTTTTATGAAACATGATTTTTTTTCATTTTTCCGTACACGTCCTATCCTCATCTTAGTTTTTCTTCAATCTTTTCCTTAAACCTCATCTTGAGAGAAACATAAGTATTAAAATTTGTTTTTTTTATGCGCACTAATTATTATTTTAATAATATTTCTTATAACATGAATATCTTTTGCATATAAACTTTGATTCATGCGCGATTTCTTCTGTTGGATTCATATTTAAATTCCGGACAAAATGAAATTAATTTAGTTGAATTTGGAGACTGTTGGGTTTTTGCGCTTCTGTTTGGATTTTTATGGGCTAAAATCAAAGGTGGGTGTTTTAACCCACTCACAACTACTAAATTATCTTATGTTGGTTAAATTAAATTTATGATGTGAATAGAAATTGATTGATTGATGTTTGGTAAATTTAAATTGTCATTCCAATTAAATATGACTTTTATTGCATTTAATCGTCATTTAATTTAATATTAAATTTTAATTCATCAGTTTATACTTGTTATTGATAATTAGTTAGCTATTGATGTTTATTGATTGATTTGGATGATGATTTTGATGGATGTTTGATTGTTGATATTGCATGACTGGATGTTATATTTTTATATTGCTATAACACTGCAAGTTCTCTATGGGTTGAAATGATACATACCCGAACGATTTATAGCTTAGGGAAAAATCGTTATGGGTTGAAATGATAGACTCGAGTGATTTTATGGGTTTTATTTAATTCGGGATTGCGGTTTGAAATGATATATAACCGTAAATCTTTAAATTTTGGGTTGAAATGATAAATATCAGTATCACTTGACCATAGGGTAGGAAAATTATATACGGACACCGGATTGGTTAAATTAAATGATTTTTAATTCCTTAAATTTGGAATTCAGTTAACTGGCATTTTGAAATAGAAACTGATTTATATAAACTGAATTATTTTCGATAATCCAAGTGTTATTGTTGAAATTAGAATTGATTTAATGAATTGTTCAAAGGATTTAAATTTGAATTTCAAAGTTGAAGTGTCAAATATAAATGAATTTATCAGAATTGAGTTACTGAAAATGTTTGGATATAACTTTAAAATTTACTTTAAACTAATTTAAACTATTTTAATTAATTTAAATCAATTTAAAACTAATTAATTTATTTAATCTATTTTAACCTATTTAATCCAATTTAATCTATTTTACCATTTTAAACTAATTAAATTTATTTAATCTATTTTAAATCTACTTAATATAATTTAAATCTATTTAATCTATTTTAAATATATTTAATCTATTTAAAACCTACTTAATATAATTTGAATCTATTTAACCTATATTTAATTTATTTAAATCATTTTACATCTAATTAAATCTATATTTAACCTATTTAAATCATTTTAAAAATCTAATTAATCAAATTTAAATTTATTTAAACTATTTTACGATTTTAAAACTATTTTAAATTATTTTCAAACTATTAAAACTATTTATGACTATCTAAACTATTTTCTAAAATTTCAAACTGTGTAAAGTTGAAGTATTTATATTTAAATCCTTGATGATGATACAACATAAGTTGGAATTTGGAATTGATACCTTTTGTGAATTGACATATTTGAGTAAATATGATGATTTTGGAACTAGGATTTAATTAACCTATCTTACGATAAATTGAAAAGTAAATATGACTTTAAAAGTGAACATAGTTTTGAAAGTGAATATGATTTCGAAAGAGGTATGATTTGAAATCGAATATGATATTTTGATATAAATTGTGAATTGACTTTTTGAAATGTAAAAGAACCATCAGGTATGAAATAAGCGTTTGGTTGTTAAAGAGACCAGGATCGGATAATGTCATACTTTCTGCCTATACCGAATACCACTTTAACAACTGTATACGTGGTGGAGATTCCAGAAATGAAGTAGGATGGTTTGGTGAACGATTCTGTATGAGGTATTTATGTGACCCTGACTCCGTGAGTCAGCTTGATGTGGCTAAAACAGGAGCTATACCGGGCCAAGTGAGGTCATTCCTCCTATCGGGCATATTTCTTCGATACTATATTTTGAATTTGTGATTGTTTTGGTGGCCACTCTTTGATTTTGATTATGGGAGTGTGTCTGAGGTGGGCGGTAGTAGCTGCTATGTGTTACCACCAGTCCGGAAGTGCAATTGGTATGTCTACCCTGGGCATTGCCTCGCGTGCCTTGTCACATGCCTTCTACGATTTTGGTTTGTACCATACCTATGGAGTGTCCTCTGATAGCCCTCTAGTTTACGGAGGAATTACGGTACTGTATAGACTATGAGAATATATAAAATGTGTTAAGGGGGATATGGGTAACGCTTTAACGCTATTTTAATACTTTACTTTACTGTTGACACTATTACTACAGCGTATTGTACTACATAGTAGATAGGTTAACGGATCCTTAGGAGGTGGAAATCTCGAACATCTCTTAAGTTATTGCACTCACGTTAGACACTGGATAGAAGATGTCAAACCTCGTAAACATCTCCGACACCGTTACACTCTTATTTTTTTTACTATTGATTTAACTTACATAAAGTCTTTTAGTTCTGAGTCGAGTGTTTTGTCTTTTCAATTCGCTCGGGTCAGTCTGAGCTTTTCAGTTTATTGAAGATGGCCTTCTAAAGGATGAAGACGAAGATTTTGTACTAGTATTATTTATTATATTTATTCAACCGCATCATGTTGTTCCGCTGCATTTATTTATTATTTATTCTTGTTGTATGTAACTCTAATCTGTATTATAAAGGTTTAATCAATGTTATTTGAAGATGGCTTCATGAACTGTTTAGTTGATTATTATAAGATAGAATTTGAGAAAGATTTGATGAATTCAGAAATGTAATAGATGAGAATGAAAGTTGTATATCTTTTATTATCTGTAAACTGAATGATACAAGTTGTTAAGAAATACAAGCAAGAGCAAGCTCTTTAAATACAGACGGAACAGCTAAGTGGGCTAGGCCCAATACAAAACAGATCCAATACAAATATGCTATAATACGAAGAGTAGATCTGGTTGATAAAATACTCTTTCATTTTACTCTCCCCCTCAACCAGAAGCTAGGGTTAGGGTTAACACTCGAGAACGAATCTGAAAAATGGCGGAGCAGATTCATCCTTTGAAAAGCCAAAAAATCTTCTCTCCCAGTTTACTTTGTCTTGAATCTCTATATTATGATGAGTTCTAAGTAAATGATCTGCTTTGACCAGATCTGAGAAGAAGACTACTGCTGCTTTAAGTTGTCTTCGATGCTGGATCTAAGAGTTGGTGTAGAGAGATCTGAAGAGCTGAGCTGAGAGATGGATTCTTTGTTGGACTCTTCAGTGATTTCTTCGATCTTTAACTCTTGTCTGAATCGATGGAAATTCTTCGCAGATAAGGCTTTTGTAAGTATATCCGCGCGTTGGTAAGTTGATGGTAAGTGATTCACTTGTAGTTTTCCTTTCTGTACCAACTCGCGAACAAAGTATAAATCGATCTCTATATGCTTAGTTCTTGAGTGCATGATTGGATTAGCTGCCATGTAAACTGTACTTTAGTTATCACACCATATTGTTGGTTTTATCTCTAGTTTGATATTCATTTCCGACAGTAAAGACTGAATCCAAATAATTTCTGCAGCAGCACTAGCTATACTTCGGTATTCAGCCTCTGTGCTGGATCTGGAGATTGTAGTTTGCTTCTTTGAGCACCAAGAGATAGGACAGTTACCTAAGTAAATATAGTAGCCTGTCACTGATTTCCTGTCATCGACATCTGTAGCCCAATCTGCATCGGCATATGCTGTGATGCTTGGTTGTTTCCACTTTTTTAGTATAATTCCATAATTTGTTGTGCCATTCAGATATCTGAGAATCCTTTTGACTGCTTTCCAGTGTTCTTCGTTTGGTTCCTGCATAAATTGTGAAACTTTGTTAACACTGAAAGATATATCTGGTCTTGTGATAGTGGAGTATTGTAGGGCTCCTACAATACTTCTATATTGCTTGACATTAAGTATAGGTTCCCCCCTGTATTTGGACAGATGTTGATGACTAATCATTGGTGTAGGCTGAGATTTAGCACCATCCATTTTTGCTTTAACCAGTAACTCCTTGATATATTTCTTTTGGCTTAGGAAAATTTCTGAGTTTGACTTTTTCTTTACTTCTATTCCCAGAAAGTAGCTTAGTTCACCCAAGTCTTTGATTGAGAATTGCTTGTCCAGATACTGTATTATCTCTTTGATCTCATTCTCATTATTGCCTGTTATAATTAAATCATCGACATAGATTAGTATGTAAACAATAAGATTATTGCTAATTTTAGTGAATAGAGAGTTGTCAGATTTGGTAGATTGATAGCCTAAATGAACTAATGTGGCTTTCAATCTATCAAACCATACTCTGGGAGCTTGTTTTAACCCATATATGGCTTTATTTAGTTTGCACACTAGATTAGTGTTTTGCTTGTATCCCTGTGGCTGCTCCATGTAGATTTCTTCCTGCAAAATACCATTTAGAAATGCATTGTTTACATCTAACTGTCTCAAGTTCCAGTTATTATTTAAGGCAATAGTGAGAACTATTCTGATGGTTGTTGGTTTCACCACTGGTGAAAAGGTTTCACTGAAATCAAAGCCATATTCTTGTGTATATCCTTTGGCAACAAGTCTTGCTTTATGTCTGGATATTGTTCCATTTGGGTTTCTTTTTAATTTGTAAGTCCATCTGCATCCTATAATGTTTTTGTTGCTTGGTGGATGAACAAGACTCCATGTATTGTTTTTCACTAATGCCTGATATTCTTCATCCATTGCTGCCTTCCAGTTTTTATCTTTAGATGCCTGTTCAAATGTATGTGGCTCTATGATGCATGCAGTTGCAGTATATACTTTTGGTTTATAAATCCCACTTTTTGATCTGGTAATCATGTGATGTCCTGTTATGGTCTGTAGTTCAGCATCAGATGATTCTGAACTGCTGTTCTGAATAGCAGTATCATCTGGTTGATCTCTATAAGTATTCTGACCTTGATTGCTTGATTCTACAGGTGACTGAGGATGAGTAGCAGGTTGATCAACTGCATCATGACCTGGTCCAGATGGCATTGTGTGTTGTGATCCAGTGTCTCCTGTTCTTTCCTCAGTCTCACCAGCATCCCATATATGTGGCAAAACTGGTATGTTTGGTATGGAAATCTTTGGATTATAAACTTTATGCGTAGTTTAATACTTGCATTGCTAAAGGGAAATATTTTCTCATTAAAAACAACATGTCTGCTTATAAATATTTTTCCAGTTTCATCCAAGCACTTGTATCCTTTTTGTTTAATTGGGTAACCTATAAAAGTACATGGTTGAGATCTAAAGTCTAGTTTATGATTGTTATAAGGTCTCAGATAAGGAAAACACAAGCATCCAAAAGTCTTTAGGTTTTGATAGTCTGGTTTGACACCTGAAAATTTTTCTAAGGGACTAATTCCATTCAGTAGTTTAGTTGGAAGCCTATTAATTAAATAAACAGCAGTACTGAAGGAATCTGGCCAAAATTTTAAGGGTAGTGATGCTTGTGCTAGTAAGGTCAGGCCAGTCTCAACAATATGCCTGTGTTTCCTTTCCACCAGACCATTTTGTTCAGAGGTGTAGGGACATGTTATTCTATGTGTTATCCCATTATCAAGAAAGTACTTACCAAGAGGCTTGTATTCTGTGCCCCCATCACTCTGAATGATCTTAACTTTATGATTAGTCTGCTTTTCAACTTGAGTGATAAAATATATAACAGCATTATAAGTTTTTGCCTTGGATTTTAAAAAATATATCCAAGTATACCTAGTACATGCATCAACAAAAGATATGTAATATTTGTACCCATAATCTGAGCAGATAGGTGCTGGACCCCACAAATCTGTTGAGATCAATTCAAGAGGTACTTTGTATTCTGTAGCAGAATCTGAAAAAGCTAATTTGTGGCTTTTGCCCATTTGACAGTAAGAACATATATAAGGCAGAGTTATATCATCAAAAGAAATTTTATTTTCTTTAAGAACCTATTTTACAACACTTGTACAAGGATGACCTAATTTGTAGTGCCAAAGATCAAAGTTATTTTTACTAGTTTCACATGACTGCAATTCACTGTTATTACAATTTGTCTTTCTCTGATTTGAGCCTTTGCTATTAGTCAGTGTGAACTTGTATAGGCCATTTACAGCATTACCCTGCAACAGTATTTCCTTAGTCAGAATATCTTTAACTAAGCAATGATTTGGGTAAAATTCAAAATAGACATTATTATCATGGGCAAATTGAGAAACACTCAACAGGTTCTTTTTAATGCTGGGTACTCTTAACAGATTATTGAGATATAGTTGTCTTTTACCTTTGATAAAAGCATTACCTGTGTGTGTGATCTCAATTGCTTTGCCATTTCCCATAATAATAGATTGTTTACCTCTGTATTCTCTGCTGCCCAGATTTAGATTCTCTAGGTTGCTTGTTAAATGATTTGTTGCTCCTGAGTCTGGATACCATGATTCATCTTGGACATGATCTGCATTAGCAATTTCATCCTGATTTTGATTTCTGTTGCCACTGGACTGTTTGCCTGTATCCAGTTGAGCTTGTGCCATATTTGCACTGCCATTGCTATTTTTCTGATTGCTTTGTCCCTGACCTGACACATAATTTGTATTAAATCTGAAGTAGCATTTTACAGCTGTGTGACCAAGCCTTTCACATATCTGACATTTTGGTTTGTTATTCCCATTGAATCTTCCTCTGCCTCTTCCTCTGGCAGTCTGACCTCCTCTCTGTGATTGTTGATCTGATCTCCCATAGTTCTGATTTCTGTTTTTATTGTTAGATGCATAGTTGACAGACATGTCTGTATCTGAGGGTTTCTTGTAATCTAGTCTTCCTTCATGAGCTAGCAATATTGAGTGGACATAGTTAATGGTTGGTAAAGTTTCTTGGGATGCAATGACTGCCACTACTGCTTCATATTCATCCCCTAACCCACTCAGTATTGTTAAGACATGCTCTGTATTTGACATCTTATTTCCTGCTGCCTCAAGTAGATCACAAGTATTCTTGATCTTGTAGAGGTACTCTTTCATGGATTGACTATCTTTCCTTATGTTATGTAGTTGTCTTTTATAATGCATTATTTTTGCTGCTGACTGTGTATTGAAGATCCTTTCAACTGTTGTCCAAATTTCATTTGCTGATTTGCACCCTATAACTTGTGGTAGCAACTTTACACTGATTGAAGAAAGCAACCAAGAACTTATTAAACTGTCTTGTCTCACAAATTTGACATATTCCTCATTACTCATAGTTTTGTTTTCTTGATTAGTGATAAATTTGGGTGGAGTGGCTATCATGCCTAGGATGTATCCATCAAGACCATATCCCCTGGCTGCAGTTTCAACTTGCACTTTCCAGAGAAGATAATTGTCATCTTCAAGATGTGCAGTTATCAGATTGGAGTGTGGGCTAATCACAGTTTTGATCAAACTGTCAGTGATATCCGTAGATTGTGACGAGGTGCTAGTATCATTTCCTGATGTTGCACTACTTCCTTCAGCCATGAAGAAAATTCTTGAAAGAAAAGAACTAAGATAGAAAGAACTCGGAAATTAGGAGATTAAGAGATTCTTTCTCCAACAGGTAAGATGCAACTGAGCAATATGATGAGGCTTCTCTGATTGCTCCTGGTATGGCACTTACTTTGCTTTTGAGAGATGGGTTTCTGTTCTCCTTTCTGATTGGATTTCTGATTCTCTTTCTTGATTCTTGAATCTGTTTTTATGGAAATCTTCTACAGCCGATTGCAAATCTTGGCAAGGCAGTAGATTCTTGAACAGATTCTTTGCCCAGATGATGAGTAAGAACTCTGATGGGTAAGCTGATCCAAATGATGAGATTTCTCTGATGGATCAGTCTTTGCACAAAGCTGTTAAGCGAGAAGATGATTCTATTATCTGTGCTCTGATACCAAGATAGAATTTGAGAAAGATTTGATGAATTCAAAAATGTAATAGATGAGAATGAAAGTTGTATATCTTTTATTATCTGTAAACTGAATGATACAAGTTGTTAAGAAATACAAGCAAGAGCAAGCTCTTTAAATACAGACGGAACAGCTAAGTGGGCTAGGCCCAATACAAAACAGATCCAATACAAATATGCTATAATACGAAGAGTAGATCTGGTTGATAAAATACTCTTTCATTTTACTTTATATTTTGTCATTCCGCTGCGTGATTCTATATTTGTTTTCTTTCTTTCTCTGCTTTCTCTTATTTACCCCATAACAATCTGCCCTTTTGAATGGTCTGAGTCTGACGTGTGTGTCTGCTTAAAACGTCCAAAAAGGCAGGTCGTTACATGCTGAATGTGTATGAGATGATTCACGGAATCAGAGGAACTTCCAAGCTAAAATATTATAGGTTAGGAAATGCAGTAGTTCAGAATGTGTACATGTTGAGACATGCTGAAGGGTTGAAGAGGAACTATTGAGACTGAAGCTGATTCATAGAAATAGGGTGAAGCAAGTAGCGTGGCTGTAGGCAAAAACTACCGCGGATGGATTGAGTTACAATAGCGGAACAGAAAAATTACTGCATATCTAAATGCTAAGGCTGTACAAGGCTGATACTAAAAGTGTATAATCATATGCAAATCCAAAAAAATTATGTCTCTCCATTATATCCACTTTCTCTTTTTGATTGGCACCAAACATGAAGCATTATACACACAAAAAATCACCTGAATCAAGCAATATGAATTGGCAATGATCTACCTAAATATTGTTCATTATGGTAAACAGGCAGACACACGTGCATATGCCAAATCATAATATTCATGGTTTACTGAAGAATATAATATGACAACTACAATTATGTTCAATATCAAACGCAAGTAAAAGGTCAACACAAGTCAAATAATAAATTAAATAATGTCAACATAAGATAACTTACATAGCTTCCTTTTGTCAAAAGCATAAGTGCTCTCCTCCACACATCTATCTTAGAAAACTCTGTTATGATTCAAAAATATATAAATCTCGGTCTTATAAGTATGTGCACCACATTTTATATTAGCTCTACAATAATGAAGGTTACCTTATATTATGGATGACTCATCATTGCTCAAGATGAGTGAAAAGTAAGAACTGTTGATATATGCAAGTTTCTATCACCCTAATAATCCTCTTAACATAATATTTGATAAATGCATGCTCAATGTATTTCATGGATAAATACAGACAGTCACAAATATGGTTGAAAAATAGATTCTGGAATATTTTAACACTCTAAACGGCTGAAGGCTATACAGTTGAAATAAAATAATATTATTCGAAACTACAATAGTACAAATCCATATTAATTTCATATATCAAAACTATCTATTTTAAAATCTACTTGGAAATACTGGTAATCAAGTTGCTATAATGATAAATCTATAGATATATCCAATATAATATAATAAGAAACGGTGGCAGTTACATTGACTAATTGCTTTTTCTTGACTTGACATAAAACAATTAACCTGTTTATAGGATTAGTTAATCAAAATTGAACCTTTGGGACATGACATATCTATGAAAATTGAAAATGATCAGTTTTTGACCGTGAATACACCATAAATGGTTCTACGGTCAATCCTTGATCTGTATTGCAAAAACAGGTGTCAAACTATATGAACCATAACATGTGCTATTATTGTAATTCTTACCCTGAAACCACTCCACATGTGTTTTACAATTGTCACTCACCCAATACATTATTACTAGCTTATTAAATATCTTTAACATTGTCATAAGTATAGATATTCCCTCACCTTTTGAATATTGGAATTTGAAGTTGATTTTGAATTTCAAATGTAATTGCACATTCAACCCACATAACCAGGATGATAACTAAAATGTAAACTTTTCTTAAATGAAGAATGCATAATCGTCGGTACATCAAGAAATAAAAAATGGAAGTGAGTAGGTTCAGCAAGTAGCATACAATCAAGTGACAAATACATAACTATGGATATTCTAGCCATCAAAAAGTTAATCCCCATAAGATATTAGAACTGATCAACAATAACAAGAACATGTAACTATATATAGATGGTAATTAACTTTTTCTGAAAACGATATCTTGGAAAAATTAATAGCCTAGTTAAGTATACCCAAGGCTAGGCAATTTAATTTAAAAAAAATAGCATAATGTGCATGAAAAATTATCGAAATATTTACTACTAGTTTAGAGACGTTTACCTTCAGGATTAAGCGAAAAGTTATCCAAATGTTATATATGTAATAAAAGTTTGCCTATAGCTGCGATTGAGATTCAAACAGGGTTATTACTTCTATAAAAATTGATCGACATAAAAAAAGTTTCTGCCATTATTTGTATGCCAAGGATTAGAACAAAATACTGCAAAGGTATTAACTATTATTGAAGATAATAAAAATGGAAACAAGGATTTGGGTTTTCCTATATCAGGACATCTCCTTCTCATGAGATGGGGACAAATAATTGAAGGGGACAAACAAAAAGATCATAGCGCATGTTTTAATAGTTTCCAAGTAAAAAAGACATCCTAAAATATAGATTGATTCGCTCTTTTATTCACTAGCACCTTTTTAGTTTTCCATAAACAGAGTAAATTTGTTTTACCATTGATTGCTTTATGCACAGTGACAATTAGTATGCCGAAACATAAAAAAGCAGTTTGCCAATGGATGCACAAGTGAGAAGTGAGTGTCCAAAAGCCATTCCATTAATTTAAACCTTAGGTGGGATGCACAAAGAACTTTGTCCAAAAGCCATTCTAGTGGTAACTATATCATCTAATTATGCATTCAGTGCACCAGCATTCACTGGCAGCTTTGGTATTTTTCGCTTCTACATGTGCATGCTTCTGGCCTCTTCCTGCTCACTCCTATCAGAATCTGGTTTCGGTTCAAACTACTTATGCAGTCTTCATTAGAGTTGCATCGCCTGTCACATACCAGATTCAGCATTTACTTCCTTCAGCCATTCTCAAGTCCGGATTGCTTCTCTACTCAACTTTCAATATGGCCATCCTAACCACACTTGCATGCAACATATTACCTTACTCCATGCAACCACTCAATGCTCGATTTCTACCTCTCTATCCAGACAGCAACATTCAACAGCATCGACGTTCTCACCTCCTTCTTTTCAGCAGGCCACCTATTCTTCAGATTGTATCCAGTAACCTTTTCATCAACTTCTGACACAATCCATCTGTACACTGAAGTTTTTTGATGGTCTAAAGTCGCACAGCAGCTCATTCTTGCAACAACAGTTCTATGTGGCACCTTTGGTTCCAATACTTTACTTCTGCATTGTCTATTTCTCGCACCAGGCATCAAACCTGCATAGTAGCCTACTTCTTATCTGCATAGCATACTGTTATTGTTAGCTCTATTCCATAATATTCATGGTCAGGCATCAGCTACGTCCCCCTGACCAGTTCGGAAGCATCTCCAGCAACCTTCTATCCAGTTCAGATCATCACAGGCTGCTAACACCAACACCCGTGACCCTAACTGCTCCAGCCTAGATTCAAATACATCATTTACTTTCAGACCAACGGCCCAGCTTTAGGCAAACTACATGCAATTCCCCTGCCCAGTGCTTTGCAATCAGCTACAGCGTCGTCATTCACATCACTTTAGGTCCACATCAGTCTCAGTCCATGCATCTTTAGCTCCACCACTTCAGATGTAGCCCTATGTCCTCTACTTGACCCAGTGGTTGCATGCCTCTGTGTTGCCCCGCTTCAACTTCAACATTGCTGCATATCTTGCCATATTCTCAATTTTACATGCTTCAGATTTCATTCTCTTTCATGCTACAGTCCTCACGTCAATACCTTGCAGCATTGTACTTGAGAAAGCCCCATCTTTTGAGCCTCTTTTCACTTGCTAGGCCCAATCTCTTGTCATTTAAACATAATTCTTCTTTGCACACTCGGTTCACTTCTTGCAGCTTGACATCTCAAGACATAAGAGCATTTAATTCATTATTATTTGCTTAGGTTTTCTTTTGAGCTGATCATCTATGTGATGGTCTTATATTTGTAAGTGATATTTCACACAAGGTTCGAGAACTCGGTTTCGTTCTTGGTTTCGGTCATTGGAAATTTTGTTAGTTTCGGATGATTTCGGAAGTTTCGGAAGTTTCAGTTTTGGTTTCGGTTTCGGTCCTGATTTCGATTTTTAATGGTTTGTTAAGGGAAATGTAATAATTATCTTTGTCGATAAGTATAAAATATTGTCTATAAAAAAATAAAATGCGATATTGTAAATTTATTATATTTAAAAATTAATTTTTGGAGCTGCATATAACTTTATTACATTTAAAAGTTTTACAACAAAAGTTTAAGTTCAATCCAATATCACTTAACCCAATTATATAATTTGATTACAACTTAAACAAAAGAGACACAACACCGTACTGAAGTAAATAATATAATTTCAGCCCATAAGTTTAATAACAACCATTTAATAACAGCCCACTGTAAAAAGCTACACAACCCAATATTACTTCATCAAATTCAGCCGCAGACTTCGTGCAGTCATCTGGAACAGCTAGGGCAAAAAAAACAACGCTGTTAAAGAAAAGAAAAACGCGCAGCTATTTTACTGTCGACTAGTCTTTCGACTCCCGCCAAAGCTAGAGTTTTCGATATTTTATTGTCGACTCGACTTTCGACTCCCGCCAAAGCTAGGGTTTTCAACCCTCGACTCTCGACCAAAGCAGCTCAGGTAATTTGAATTTGGATTTCGAGTTTTGCTCTAATTTACTCTTCATTCGATTGTTAATTTGATTTGTTTTTTTTATTTACATAGTTACCGAAACCGATTTTTTTAGTCGATTTCGGATCGTCGACCATCGGTACCAGTACGGTACCACCGAAATTTCGGGGTACCGTCCGGTACCTCAAACCATGATTTCACATTAGACATGTACTTAGAATCATTGAATTTTCTTTGCACTCGTTTGATTATAAAACATTTAATTAATTACTGGTTAAATATTTTCATTCTAATAATTAATTAATTAAATGTATACTTATTTATATTAATTAAATGTTTACTTAATTTTTAATGAAGTTATAATTATACAACAGTTCTATATACAACTTTCAATAAGCAACATTCAATTTAATAAATTGGCCTTAAAAGCATCCTAATTATTTTATGAAAAACTTCTCTGCATTAGTTGATTCGAGCAAAATAGAACTCTGAATTATAAAATGCTATTATATAATTGGTTGGAACATAAACAAATTCGATTAGACGGTGCATTTGAAATGCAAACCATTACCAACCAAAGACTTTTTGGTCACCAGCTTTATTGATCAATAAACCAACTATCAAGTTTATCAAGTATTGTTGTCGATAGTGTTGGTGGTTATTATCTAGTCGCTAGACCAAAAAATTCTTTTTATATTACTTATACATGTTTTAAACAAACTACGATCATTTTGTTAATCAAACCAATCTTATTTGTTTTATTCTGGTAATTGCTTTCATTTTGTAATTGATTATTAAGAATCATTGACTAGTTTGGTGGTACTTATTTCCATGATTGGCTAGTGATATATAATAATTAATTGGTTTTTTTAATATAGGTTTTCTTCAACCAGTAGCCTACTGTAACATCCCGCCCTTCTGACCGCCCCCAGTCGGTAATTAAACCAACTTGAAACGTTCAAAATGACGGATTGTTATTTAGTTTATAGAGTTTAAACAGAATCAGCCACAGAAACACGGAATAATAATATTTCACAAAAATGAATTTTTTTACAATTATCAGAGTTTATACAATGCATTGAATTTATACAGCGGAATATTTCTTTAAGTACAAAATTCCTGAAACTAAAGTGAGCATTTTACCACCCTCTCTCTAACTTCGCTGCTCGAAAATCTTCAAGCTGTAAAATACTCGGTCTGACCCGAGTATTACATTCAAAAGAAAATAATACACAGGTCAGTCTAATTCAAACTCAGTTATTAGTGCATAGAGGCAATAATAATCAAATAGACGACAGTCACAATAATTCTCGTCTATCCGACCCTTTTAACAAAGAAATCGGATGACGTTGATTATAACACTTAACAGTGTTAAACAACAAATCAGTAGATTCAAATCATCAACTGAAATAAATAAACAGATTATCAATGATGATAATTTAGAAAACAACAAAATCATCAAATCAAACAAAATCAATTCAAACAATTGAAATATCACTTTAAAACATCAATTTTTTGATTGGCTGCAGTACACGCACGCATGCACTACCTCGCCAATACAGTATGTGAAACCATCACAACAGTGAATACTAACAGAAATCAAAACTGCAGAGGTCAAGTCACGACTATCGTGATTCAACACAATTGCTACAGAATGAATCAGTGCATCATTGCAATGCAAACCAACAAGGGCAAGACTACATATAAAATGAAGCAAGACCACATGAATAAATATCATCTGGATCGAATCAGTAAAAAAAAAACATGCACTGGTAAAGATATCTAGTGCAACCAGGTCATCTCAAGCATTCAAGCAAATAGGACCAAAATATCATCACAAAATCACCATGGCCGAAGTCAACCACGATAAAAAAAAAATCAAAATGAATTCTCATCTAAAACATTTTCACAAAATCACGCTTGCAGATTTTCAAACTAAAACCAGACAGCAAACTGCATGTGGAACAATATGCAATCGTGACCAAAGTCAGAGCAAAATCAGGTCGAACCGAGACTACGAGCGGTGAACACTTGTAGACCTATGCAAGCAATTCAATGGAGTGATACAAGTGGCTCAGGGAAAAGCAAACAATGTACACATAAATGAACAAATAGCACTTCAGACTACATAAAGGTGTGCAGTGACAAAATAATTGAAACTGAATATTTCAAACTTAAATAGAACATGCACCTGAACGTGATGGCACAGTTCAAGGCAACAGTAACAACACAAATACAAACTATGTCATACATGATACAGTGACAATTTCATAAACAAGTTCAAGTGTGCTAATGCATAAGAACATGAAGATATGCAACATGAATCTGGGTATCAATTTCAAATAGAAATGCATATGAACATGAAGATATGCAACTCAACTTAACTACAATGATCAAACTCAGTTCAACATGACAGCAAGCAGTGCCACGAGACCACCAAGCAGTGAACAGTGAAGGGCACTATACTGGAAAGAAATAAGATGGCCAAGTGACAATGTACATGCTCCCAAAACTGTCGAGCTACAAAAATGAACCACACATAGCACATAGCCATGTGGGAGTGCATACTTGATGATCAAAATGCAAGAACGACTATAAATATAAATATCTAGCTGTGACTCAAATACGAGATACATGAACATATATAATAGGCACAGCCACTTGCACATATAAATATACACAGTATGAACTACAGGAAATAAGATCTCAATGCAAGTGCTGGCTACACATGTGTGAAGACTACGTGATCTCAAGACAACACAAATATTCAATACTAAAAGGCAACTTAACTCAATTACAAAGCACAAGGCACGAGTGACCAAATGCAACTAGGTATACTACAACCCAATACAAACAATATCAAAGACACGGCCGGACCAAGATCAATGCATCAGTGAGTTCAATAAGTATGCAAGTGAAACAATGAAACAACATTAGACTAACGGCTGCAGTTCGAACCAACACAGTGTCATGGTCGAATAATACATGTCAATAGAGAAACATCATCATCAAAATGATGCAACAGTCAAACAAAAGACTCAACACCAGTTCGAGATAAATACCAAAATCCAGGTGCTAGAAAATCAACAGCCAATTTGAAATATCCAAAGCTGAAAATCAAGTGGAAGACTGCAATACTGTGGCCGAAATAAAATACACAAACGAATTCCAACAAATCATAGATCAACTGTTTCAAAACAAAGTCAAGACTGAAATCTTCAGTTTAACAAAGTATAATCGAAGTCAATTTTTGAAGCCGTGGTGGCCACGAGATACAACGATGCCGTGATAACCAGGAAACAAGAAATCATCACATAAAAAAAAAACATTTCAAGTTGAAGTCAAATGAACAACTTCACAAAATTTAGTCTGTATTTTTTTTCCACCCAAAGACAGTTACGAAGACAACAAGACAAACGAAATCAACATCAGAAACTCCAAACAACTGAGTAAATCACAAAAGCACAAATTTGAAAAGAGGTCACAAAAATCACCAAATAAAAATCGAATTCGCAGAAATACCAATTTAGAGATGAATTAAATGTGAGTAATCGAGATTACTCACCTTCGATTGGAGCAGTCGCGAGCAAGAGAAAGTGAACGTCGATCGGCAGAGCTACTAAAGTCGGAGCCTCTTCGATTTTATAAACCCCTAATTGATTTTTATTTATTATTATTTTTTCGTTTGCGAGGCGAAAATAAATGGAGGAGGAGGGACGAACGATTTTAGGCCGCCATTTTTTTTCTCTATTCGATTTGTTTAGGGTTTCGAATGAATGGGGTAAAGGAGGAAATGGGTATAGGGTTTTAACTAAAATGAGGGGATCGGGTACGTACTTGAAATAACACGGCCATTCCTCTGATTATGATGGTTGCGTGATTTTAGGCTAAATTAAAGGGGAGGGCGTGATTTCAGGAATAGCTGGTATGAAGTTGTGATGATAGATATGTTTGCATTTATTAGCTTGGCTTGTTTATACTTAAATATATTAATTATATTTTTTTTCTTTTTAAACATCATTAGCTATATTACTTTCATTTGCATATATCATATCAAATGTCAAAAATGTAGAGTCTTAAATTTAATCGAATAAGAAAAACTCGATTTTTTTAAAATCCAAAGATTCTATATTTTAAAATTTCAAAGCAAATTTCCTCTACATTATTTATAAATCCCAATTCAACTTTAAATTCAAATATATTCCTCATATTAACTTGAAAAATTCAAACAACTTCACCAATTTAAATCAAAATTTAATTCAATTATTAATTTAAAAATATCTAAAATTCGGGATCGTTACAATCTTCCCCCCTTAAAACTTTTCGTCCCCGAAAAGGAAAGGTTGTTAAAATTTCACCAATATTTATACCCTTCACAATTTTACCATTATTATCTCTTTTTGTTCATTGATTTCTACAATCCAGACGCAAAAGTCTTTTACCAAAATTTTCGACTTACAAAACTCAGATTTAAACTTAAAATTCTTCATGTTAGAGATTTGCATAATATATCTCTTCCAAAACTGTGGACTTTCAAAACATTTCAAAGATCTTCTTCCTTAATTTATTAGATTGGAATTATGTAATTCTAATTTCAGACTATCGATTTGCTATTTACAGTTTGAAAATACTTACTAACTCGAAGTTTAACAAGTCTATCGTCGTTCTTACAGACATTAGGCATACGATGGCCAGGCGCAGGACTAAAAATCTCCAAGTACTAAATATACTTGCTTCAACTCCCAGTGAAAATACTTAAAAATTCTTTTTCAAAAATGGATATGAAAGCACGTTCCCCCATGGATCACAGTTACCCGGCGGTTACGCTACTATCCCAGTAGAATCGCTTGTAATCTGTAGATTTCTCATCTCTTAAATTTCGCCATGGTTGTTGCCATAGATCGCAGTTCATACGGCGGTTATGCTACTATCCCAGTAGAATCGCTTGTAACCGTAGGCATCACGCCCCTCAAATTTCGCTTGACATCTAGATTTTACCCGACGGTTGCGCTACTATCCCAGTAGAATCGCTTGTAACCGTAGGCATCACGCCCCTCAAATTTCGCTAATCAATCAATATGATCCCATCGACATGATCCATCCCGAGGGATTCCAATTCAAATAGTCACTCCGACTAATGGAAATTCTACGTAGCTACGAATTTCAAATGGACACTCATAACGAGTTCCAACACCTTCACAAATTTTAAATGGAAGGTACTTTTCCATATCCTCAGTTTAGAAAACATAATGTCATATATATGTAGTACTTCATTTCACATTTCGTACATATCATATCTATGTAAACCTACATAAGATTTAAATAACAATTACTTTCCAAACTGACGGTTTTCAAATTTACCGCATTCATATATATAAGTTTCGAAAACCTACATATCCTATATCCATAACAAATAGAGGATTTCAAAAAATTTCCTCTAAGTCGATTTGGAAATTTAAGGTTATCTCAAACCCAATTCATATTTATAATTCCATTTATTATCGACTTCACATTCGATTTGGATCACACGTTACTTTGTCAATTCTCAACACAGAATTGATGTCTACCGATATATAACCTCTGAGCTTGTACGTCTCAGAGAAGGGTGTTAAGCTAAGAGAATAAATTCTCCGCCACCAACAGATATATATTTAATAGAGATCAATTGCTATGTCATCAATTCACAATGTTAGACATACAATCCAAACCGATCATCTGAAATTCAAAACTCAACTTATATTGTCTTTGGTGTCGAAGTTAAACTCAATTTAACTCAACGATTCAATCTTTTTGAAAAATTTCAAATTGAACTAATTGTTCAAATTTCTCATTTAACTTTTCAACTTCGACTTTGAAAATGAATTTCAAATCATTTATCACTCACGGGATATATTCACAACATTTCATTTCATATTGGAAAAACATGTCCATACTTATTTAAAAATAAGTAATTCACAAATCTAATTTATTTTCAACATTTGAAAATATTCAATATACTTAAATCATAATTAAGTATATATTTCATTCTTTAAGGAAATCATTCTCTTTCACACATTTATTTGAGTCAAAACGAATGTTACGTAAAACATCGTTACGACAACTCAAAATCACTAGTATAGGGATTCGAAATTTAGATAGATGTATAAATCCCAATACTATACAAAACATTTCCTTTCGGAAATCATTTACTATAACAACAGTGTTATAGTCCACTATTTCCTTTTTATTCGAAAACGTCTATTTCAACAATGAATGTTGAAATCTATGGTTTCGATATTCAATGCCTTTTAAAACATCCTTAAAGCAATTAATCTTCGTTTTAAAATATCGCTTTCCCAAAACATGTCCATTTTATTCAATAATATATTCACTGTCCAAAATCGTGAATATACTTCACTAACCAAATTTCAATATTTCCTACATATTTTATTTCAAAGATTATCCACTGTCCAAAATCGTGGATAAAATTCCCAACCAAACTCTTATTATTACAACATTTAACTTAAAGGATAATTCGCTGTCCAAAATCATGAATATATCTCCTTTATTAACTTCTATGTTTAATTTTATCAAATTCAATTGGTTTCGGATTTATAAAACAACGTTTATAAATTCACCTTTATATTTCATAACAACTTTGATTTATAAATCTCCTTTATTAACAAATTCGATCAATATTCCATTTAAAGGCAAAAATTCAATTTATAAGTTAATTTCTTATAAATCTTTTATTCTACAATTTCATTCATTTTATAACTTCACAATTTATAAATCTATAAATTTCATTCACTTACGAATTCCATTAATATTTCATTTTTAACACTTATAAAAACTCGTTTTATAATTCCAATATTTTTATTTTATAAATATCAATTTTCAAAAGAATTCAGAATCAATTTCCCAATTATTACTTTGGAGATATTCAAAATATTTGATTTAAACCAATTCATTAATTCACTTAACTTATAATTTATTTTTCATAAATCTCAGCAATTCGATGGTGGGTTTTCGAATGATCAGAACACAAATCTAAGGAGACCTTACTGAAGAGAAACTATCGCAAACCTACATTTAGAGAGGGGTATTTCCGAAAAGGATTTGAATTTTCAAAATACTTTTTTTTTCAAAAACAATTTTATACTTCTTTAAATTTGAAAAACATTTTCTTTTAAAGTGATTCTAGTAACTATTCATATTAAACACCATAAACTAAGCTTTGTGTAAACCAAAGCTTTGATACCACTTTGTAACATCCCGCCCTTCTGACCGCCCCCAGTCGGTAATTAAACCAACTTGAAACGTTCAAAATGACGGATTGTTATTTAGTTTATAGAGTTTAAACAGAATCAGCCACAGAAACACGGAATAATAATATTTCACAAAAATGAGTTTTTTTACAATTATCAGAGTTTATACAATGCATTGAATTTATACAGCGGAATATTTCTTTAAGTACAAAATTCCTGAAACTAAAGTGAGCGTTTTACCCCCCTCTCTCTAACTTCGCTGCTCGAAAATCTTCAAGCTGTAAAATACTCGGTCTGACCCGAGTATTACATTCAAAAGAAAATAATACTCAGGCCAGTCTAATTCAAACTCAATTATTAGTGCATAGAGGGAATAATAATCAAATAGACGACAGTCACAATAATTCTCGTCTATCCGATCCTTTTAACAAAGAAATCGGATGACGTTGATTATAACACTTAACAGTGTTAAACAACAAATCAGTTGATTCAAATCATCAACTGAAATAAATAAACAGATTATCAATGATGATAATTTAGAAAACAACAAAATCATCAAATCAAACAAAATCAATTCAAACAATTGAAATATCACTTTAAAACATCAATTTTTTTTGATTGGCTGCAGTACACGCACGCGTGCACTGCCTCGCCAATGCAGTATGTGAAACCATCACAACAGTGAATACTAAAAGAAATCAAAACTGCAGAGGTCAAGTCACGACTATCGTGATTCAACACAATTGCTACAGAATGAATCAGTGCATCATTGCAATGCAAACCAACAAGGGCAAGACTTCATATAAAATGAAGCAAGACCACATGAATAAATATCATCTGGGTCGAATCAGTAAAAAAAACATGCACTGGTAAAGATATCTAGTGCAACCAGGTCATCTCAAGCATTCAAGCAAATAGGACCAAAATATCATCACAAAATCACCATGGCCGAAGTCAACCATGATAAAAAAAATCAAAATGAATTCTCATCTAAAACATTTTCACAAAATCACGCTTGCAGATTTTCAAACTAAAACCAGACAGCAAACTGCATGTGGAACAATATGCAATCGTGACCAAAGTCAGAGCAAAATCAGGTCGAACCGAGACTACGAGCGGTGAACACTTGTAGACCTATGCAAGCAATTCAATGGAGTGATACAAGTGGCTCAGGGAAAAGCAAACAATGTACACATAAATGAACAAATAGCACTTCAGACTACATAAAGGTGTGCAGTGACAAAATAATTGAAACTGAATATTTCAAACTTAAATAGAACATGCACCTGAACGTGATGGCACAGTTCAAGGCAACAGTAACAACACAAATACAAACTATGTCATACATGATACAGTGACAATTTCATAAACAAGTTCAAGTGTGCTAATGCATAAGAACATGAAGATATGCAACATGAATCTGGGTATCAATTTCAAATAGAAATGCATATGAACATGAAGATATGCAACTCAACTTAACTACAATGATCAAACTCAGTTCAACATGACAGCAAGCAGTGCCACGAGACCACCAAGCAGTGAACAGTGAAGGCCACTATACTGGAAAGAAATAAGATGGCCAAGTGACAATGTACATGCTCCCAAAACTGTCGAGCTACAAAAATGAACCACACATAGCACATAGCCATGTGGGAGTGCATACTTGATGATCAAAATGCAAGAACGACTATAAATATAAATATCTAGCTGTGACACAAATACGAGATACATGAACATATATAATAGGCACAGCCACTTGCACATATAAATATACACAGTATGAACTACAGGAAATAAGATCTCAATGCAAGTGCTGGCTACACATGTGTGAAGACTACGTGATCTCAAGACAACACAAATATTCAATACTAAAAGGCAACTTAACTCAATTACAAAGCACAAGGCACGAGTGACCAAATGCAACCAGGTATACTACAACCCAATACAAACAATATCAAAGACACGGCCGGACCAAGATCAATGCATCAGTGAGTTCAATAAGTATGCAAGTGAAACAATGAAACAACATTGGACTAACAGCTGCAGTTCGAACCAAGACAGTGTCATGGTCGAATAATACATGTCAATAGAGAAACATCATCATCAAAATGATGCAACAGTCAAACAAAAGACTCAACACCAGTTCAAGATAAATACCAAAATCCAGGTGCTAGAAAATCAACAGCCAATTTGAAATATCCAAAGCTGAAAATCAAGTGGAAGACTGCAATACTGTGGCCGAAATAAAATACACAAATGAATTCCAACAAATCATAGATCAACTGTTTCAAAACAAAGTCAAGACTGAAATCTTCAGTTTAACAAAGTATAATCGAAGTCAATTTTTGAAGCCGTGGTGGCCACGAGATACAACGATGCCATGATAACCAGGAAATAAGAAATCATCACATAAAAAAAACATTTCAAGTTGAAGTCAAATGAACAACTTCACAAAATTTAGTCTGTATAGTTTTTTTCCACCCAAAGACAGTTACGAAGACAACAAGACAAACGAAATCAACATCAGAAACTCCAAACAACCGAGTAAATCACAAAAGAACAAATTTGAAAAGAGGTCGCAAAAATCACCAAATAAAAATCGAATTTGCAGAAATACCAATTTAGAGATGAATTAAATGTGAGTAATCGAGATTACTCACCTTCGATTGGAGCAGTCGCGAGCAAGAGAAAGTGAACGTCGATCGGCAGAGCTACTAAAGTCAGAGCCTCTTCGATTTTATAAACCCCTAATTGATTTTTATTTATTATTATTTTTTCGTTTGCGAGGTGAAAATAAATGGAGGAGGAGGGACGAACGATTTTAGGCCGCCATTTTTTTTCTCTATTCGATTTGTTTAGGGTTTCGAATGAATGGGGTAAAGGAGGAAATGGGTATAGGGTTTTAACTAAAATGAGGGGATCGGGTACGTACTTGAAATAACACGGCCATTCCTCTGATTATGATGGTTGCGTGATTTTAGGCTAAATTAAAGGGGAGGGCGTGATTTCAGGAATAGCTGGTATGAAGTTGTGATGATAGATATGTTTGCATTTATTAGCTTGGCTTGTTTATACTTAAATATATTAATTATATTTTTTTTCTTTTTAAACATCATTAGCTATATTACTTTCATTTGCATATATCATATCAAATGTCAAAAATGTAGAGTCTTAAATTTAATCGAATAAGAAAAACTCGATTTTTTAAAATCCAAAGATTCTATATTTTAAAATTTCAAAGCAAATTTCCTCTACATTATTTATAAATCCCAATTCAACTTTAAATTCAAATATATTCCTCATATAAACTTGAAAAATTCAAACAACTTCACCAATTTAAATCAAAATTTAATTCAATTATTAATTTAAAAATATCTAAAATTCGGGATCGTTACACCTACTATCGTGGTAACCATATTAGCTTTACTGCTTATTTATCAATAGTTTTTTTCCCACTTGTTTGTTAAGAATTACAACATCTTCTGTATTATGAACCAACGTTTAAATTAGTACAGATGGTCCCATGCTTTATTGATTAGGACTTGTACTTGCCCTAAGCACCATTTATTTCACTTTTTCCTCCTCAGCTTCCATTTACTAACTAAAAAAATTTGTTGCTAAATTAAGTATTCCAAATTCCAGTATGCACTCAACACAACAGGGTAATGTTATTCACTATTCTTCATTCATTTTATAGAAGATGGTTACCACCTATTTATAGCATATCTTAAACTATAATTCTACATTTCCATCCTTAAAAGTAATATTGGAACTTTATAAATGCAATAGTAAGAACAATTTTATTACCCGATAACACACTTGGTCCTTAAAGTCTAGCTAGGATTTTACCTACGATACATTTGGTTCCCAAAGTCGTATTGCAAATCCAATAGTAAGGTAGTATTTTAAATAATAACATTCTTGGTCCTTTTAATTTTGCAGGAATTTTATGAAACATGGGTAAAGAAAATATTATTACTAGCAATAAATTATCAACAAAAATAGATATTTTTACCTCCATCCCATTGATTTCACATATTTAAAGTTTGTTTAACTTACAGACAATTTGCATTTTTACATCTTATTGTTATTTACGAACAATGCATACCATATGCATTTTCTTTTAAAATTTCTCTAATTATGATGATATTCTTTCTGATAATGTGCACAGTGAATAATTATGGTTTTAGTCCATCTAAATAATATTTTTGGATGAATGGTAAAATGAAGATCCAGTGCTTAAGGTCAAAGCCTCAAAATTTTAAGAACAGGCTCTTAATGCAAGTCCCTCACTTTTTGTGAGCATTTTCTTCATGTATACTTTTCATTATTCTTGTATATAGTACTGACAATAAATAGTCATTGGTTCAAGCTCCCCAAAGTGATAGATGCAACAACTGGATCAAGAATTTTTTTGTCTAAAGATGTGCACTTTTAATTACAGTAGTAAACTAGCACGCATTATCTGCAACTCTTAATTCAATTTTGTCATTATCAACTGTAACGATCCACCTTTTTGGATGGTTCAAATCAACAATAAACCACACATGTCAGACTCAAACCATTCAAAAGGGAGGATTGTTAATGGGGTAAATAAAAAAGAAGGAAAAACAAAACACAGAATCTCGCAGCGGAATGACAAAATATAATAATCAAATAAACATTTCATGAAGTTGTTTTACAAATAACATTTAATTACACTTTTACAATTCAAATCAGAGTTATACATACATATGAAATAAACAAATAATGCAGCGAAACACAGAATGCAGTGGAATAATAAATAGCAATAATATACTGAATCTTCGTCTTCGTCCTTCAGAAAATAGTCTTCAATACATTGAAAAAGCTTGGACTGACCCGAGCATAATGAAAAGACAAAACATTCGAGTCAGAACTAAAAGATCTTATGTAAGTCAGATCAAAATAAGTAAAATAGAAATATTAGTGCAATTGTTTCATAGATGTTACGGGATTTTCATCTCCTATCAAGTGTACAACATGAATATAATTATTTAAAGGGTTTCAAATAATTTGAAATATCAATCTTAATCATCTAATTAAAACAAATCCGAAGTTTGAATTAACTTAAACCCTTCAAATAATTCAATTCCAAATAAAATCCAAATTCAAGAAATTATATGGGTATATATCATTTCAATCAGTATCAAAAATCATCATTTCCAAATCAATGAAAACCACTCGGGTATATCATTTCAACCCATAACGAATTTCCCCTAATCTATAAGATCGTTCGGGTATGTATCATTTTAACCCATAGGGATAACATAGATATAGACATAAATAACATCCAATCATCCAAAATGTCAACCAATAACATCTATCCAATCACCCAAATATCAACAATTGAACATACAGCACAATCATCATTGAAATCAACCAATAACTACCAACAATTTACTGGTTATCATTAACAGGTATTTAACTGGAAATTTAAATTTCAATATTAAATTAAATGGCAATTAAATTCAATAAAAGTCAGATTTAACTGGAATGACAATTTAAAATATACTAAACAGCAACCAATCAATTTCTAATCACATTATAAATTCAATTTAACTAACATAAGAAAGTCTAGTAGTTGTGAGTGTTTGTTCACCTTTCATGGCTACGAAGATGATGATAAAAATGGAGCAATATGGAGATTCCTAGCAAAGATCCAAATGAAAAGCAAATCCAACAAATATTAGACACGAACACGAATCAATAAACAAGTTTCAACTACTTCCAACTTCCAAACAACCCAAGATCCAAACTACGGGCAAACCTGAAACTAGGTCATCTTTAAGAAAATATTCGGACCAGAATATTACTGAATCTGTAAAAGTGACTAACTAGAAAGTTGTTAGAAATTATTTTCTCTCCACTTTCTAAAAAAAGAATCACTCAAAAATCTTCTGTCTTGAGGAAGTTATGGTCAAAAAAAACAGAGGTGTTTTCTGAGTTGAAAATCTAAGTTCAAAAATACTTCAAAAAGATTTAAGTTTTTGGCATAGTAAATTAAGGAATTTGAAGAACTGATCTAAAAGAAAGTTGAAGCCACTGGAAAAATAAATGGTTTAAAAAAAAGAATCACATAATTTGGTTAATTCCTGAAGGAGATATGATTGATAAAATATGGGGTATTTTCAGCCAAAACTGGATCCGAGAAAGGACTTGAAAAATAGAGTTTTTGATATAGAAATATTCGGAATGGGAAGAAGGGTTCAACAAAAAAGTTGTTTCCATTGAAATTATACACGGTTACAAAAAATATATTTGATTTGGAGTAGTTTAGTGGAATATAGAAGCCATGGAAATAAGGGGAAGAAAGAGGGAAAATAGGGAAGGGGAAAAGAAGGGAAAAAGGAGAAAGAATAGGAGAGGGAAGGTGAAAGGAGATGGCCTTGGAGATGGTGGAGAGGACGGCGGCTATAGGGGAGGAGGAAGGGTTAAAGGAGAAGAGGAAAGGAGTTTTGATTTGTGAGGTTTTTGGAGTTTTATATCTAGTGTTCTCTGTAGATTTTGAGGAGAACGAAGAAGTGTGCAGAGAAAGTTTCTCAAGAGAAAAATTATGTACGTAGATGTTATCAGATAAGAAACATAAGGTCGTAGGCAAAGGAATGGTCACATGACTGACTAGAGTCTCTTGGTTAACCAAGGCCCATTAGACCAAACAAACCCAATATGCCTTAGCCAAATAAAACACAACTAAACACTACCAACTCATGTTAATTTTTCACAGTAATTCAAATTTTTAGAGCAATTGGAATTTGATTTTGACGAAACGAAAAGTGGAGGGAAGATCAGAATTCAGTCTAGTATCATATAAAAAGAACAAAACTTTAAAATTCAAATTTAATTTTTTCAACCAAAAGTCAATCTTTGACTAAGTTTGACCAAAATTTGAAATTTTACAAAAATTTTATTCTATTAAATTTGGTCAAATAGAACACTTAACATCACAAATAATTCAAATATATTTTTATTTAATTTTTATTTAAATTCAAAATACTGTCATTTTAAAGTTGTTAAAAGTTATGGATCGTTACACTTTATCTTAATTAAAAGATGTAATATCAATTAATGCAATATTAATTTGTTTCCCTTTATCATATTTAAAAGGTTAAATGCCATTAACTACGCATCAAATTCTCATCTAATTACATTCAAACCTATGTATCATCCTTATTATTCAATCAACAATACCCTATGAATTATATTAACATAAGTTTACATTTTATTATATTCATTATTTTACCGTTAACATCTTTTACCATATTAACTGCAATAATTAATTACATAAATTTTCATTGATTTCCAAATTAATTCCAAACATATTAAATAATGAGATGATAAATGAACAATTGTTACCTTTAAGTAATTTAATCATATTTATAAGTTTATTATCTACAACAAATGTTATGACTACTTACACATCACTGATTATATTCAATTTTAATTAACAACATATAATTCCAACATTCGATTGCCTTAATTCCATTGATTACCCATTTAATATTCAAACTCGGACAACCGTTGGAAGCCTCTCGAGTTCTCTGTTGGTGATTTGGTTTTCATTCGGGTTTCTCCTCTGAAGGGGGTTATGCGATTCAGTACGACTGGGAAATTGGCTCCTCGCTTTATAGGACTGTTTCCTGTTACTGAGCGCATAGGCCCTGTAGCTTATCGAGTTTCACTTCCAGCTCATCTATCTAGCATTCATGACGTGTTTCACGTCTCTCAGCTTCAGAAGTGTCTTCGAGAGTCGAATTCTGTTATCGATTCTCCTGATTTGCAAGAGCTTGAGATCTCACCAGACCTATCTGTTGTGCAGCAGCCTATTCGCGTACTTGCTATGGAGGTGAAATGCCTTCGAAACAAGGATGTGCCGCTCATTAAAGTTCAATGGTCCGCTAATCCCAATGACTGCACTTGGGAAACCAAAGAGTTTATCGAGCGATCCTACCCTGGTTTTCTTTCTTCACATAGCGATGGTGAGAATATTTTTATCTCAAACTTATTTCTTTTCTTTTGATTGATGAAAATAATAGGTTGAATACAAAATCTTCTCTAGAAATTGCGTGGACGCAATTTTGTTAAGGGGGAGTCTGTAACAACCCTGGTTTTAGAGATTACTTGTAAATATTAAATTATAACGGTAGTTATGATTTAATATTGTGAATTAAAATAAAATTGGAGAAATTAAATTGTTTATTTAGAATAAACAATGAATTTTGGTAATAAAATGAGAAAATAAAGTTTGAAACTTTATTTTATTTATTTGGGTTAATAATAAATGGAAAATAGTTTTTATTTAGAGAAAATGCAATAATTGAATTAATTATGGCCAATTACTTCTTCTAATAATTTTTTAAAAGAAGTATGTGATTTTTAAGGGTTGTTTAATCAAATAAAAAGGTGAAATTTAGTTTAAAAATGAGTTTTGTTATAAAATTAAGTTTGAAATAGTTTGTCATATTTTTATATGTAAGAAAATAATTTTTCTAGAATTTTTGGGGTGGAAAATAAGGTGTTATATATTTATTGTGTAAAATTGTGTATTTTTGTAAAATAAGGGATTTTAATAATAAAAATGTTTTAAAAACTAAAATTATCCTTTTATATGGTGAAAAATATTTTGTTCATTATGTAAGTATGTTTACATAAATTGTTTGTGTTAAAACTTGAAGAAAAATGTATTGTTTGTTTTATACATAGTGTGTAATTGCGTATATCTTGGTTTAGTGTTAAATAAATTAACATAGCCTAATTTATTTTTCTCTAAATTGGGTCCAAAAGCCCATTAGCCAACTAAAATAAAAAAATGAGAAAGAAGATAAACAATTGTCTGTACGTACTTCTTTCTCTTCTTCTTCTCCAGAAAGAAAAATAGAAACAGTGAACATAAACTTTACCACTTTTCCAACCTAAAGCTTTAATCTCCAAATTACTTCAATTCAAGTTGCTATTTTATCAAATCTAGAGTGAAAATTAAAGGTAATCCATTCCAAAACACTATTATTTCATCAAATCTAGATTTTTAGTTGAGATTGTTTGTTAATTGTCATTTTCTTCTTTGCATGCATCTTTTTCTTCTTCTATAGGTTTTGGAGGCCAAAACTAACTCAAAGCCCCAATCTTTTAGCTCAAAATCTGATTTTTGCACTTCAAAAACAAGATGAGTTGCTGCTCACATAATGCTAGTTGAAGCAAAGCTTCAAATGCCAAAAATATATGCAAAAATAGTTTGAAAATATCGATTTTTGTTGATGTTTTTGTTTCTGTAAAAACTGAGTTTGGGTGTCACTTTGCATGAATTTTCTCTCAATTCCGGCAACGAAATGCTGCCGAATTTTCTTCAATCTATAGTTCATGTGTTGTAGTATATATCTGTAAAATTTCATAGCAAAAATCTTTCGTTTGATACTTGTAAACCTTGCTGCAAAATCAATGCACAGCCTGAAAATTACCTGTACATTTTGTTTTCTGAGTTGCTGCAAACATGGTCTGAGTCCATGTTTGAGATAGCTTAACTTTTTCATTCCTTACTGAAATTCCGTGATTCTTTTTTTTTTTGAAAGATAAAGTTTTCTACTATAAGCATACCAAATTTCAGGTCATTTCGACCTTTGACTAGGAGCATGTTTTTGCCCAGATTTTTACAGTGAAAACATTGCCTGAGTTTAACTTTGAGACATCATAACTTCCTCGTACTTTATCCAAATTGCATGATTCTTTTTTTTTGAAATATAAAGTCTTCTACTATATGCTTACCAATTTTGAGCTTAATCTGATGCCGTTTGTTGCTCTGTTTTATGCTTGGAAGTTGAACCCATAATGGATTTTTAGGCCTGGGCATATCTTGTTGAACTGTTACAAACATGGTCTGAGTTCATGTTTGAGACAGCGTAACTTTTTCATTTTCTGTTGGAATTCTTTGATTCTTTTTTTGTTTGAAAGATGAAGTTTTCTTCTTTATGCACACAAATTTTTAGTCCAATGAAAATTCTTTCGGCCACCTGTTTTATGTCCGAAAGTTGAATCCAGAGAAGATTTCAGACCTGGGTATTATTTTGCCAAGTGTTTTTATGTTCATTTTCCGTTCGATTTTTGACTTTTACTTTAGTTTTTGTGATATTTCTGAAGTATTTTGAGGGCTATGATGCCAATCAATAGGTTAGTCCAGTTTTGATGAATTTTAAATTCAAATTTTGAATTATTTGAATTTAATTTGAATTTAAATTTGAATTTCGATTTGAGTGGAATTTTGCTTGTTTTTGGTCGTTTTCGAGCATGGTTTTCTCCAAATCTTTTTGAAATGATTTTTAAAATTTAGGGGATTTAAAAATAATTATTATACAATATTTTAATGTATTTTCTAGTATAAAACCTATTTATCCTTTATAATAAGGGAAATTTTCAAATATGGTTTCCAAATGGTTTTCGAAATTGGTTTTTCAAAGCTTATTTTCAAGGTAAATTATTTTCTATAAAGTACACGTTTTTGCACTATTCGAGTGAATGAGAAGGAGAATTAAACGGTTTGGTAAAACACGTGGTATGGGACACGTGCGTATATCTTATCGGTTAATTCCTGACTTGTCCGTTTGATCGTTTTGACCTTCGGGTCGAGTTTACCGATGAGATAAGGTAAACTTTTTACTGCTTTGAGTGTGAAATTTACTAGCAGTTAGTAAACTGTTTAGAGCGAACGTGTGGTATGGGACGCACGTTAACACTATTCGGGTTCCTATTCGAGAGTTTGTAACACATTTGCCATTGCGGCGTGCCAGTACTGGACGTTCGGGTCATTGCCATTGCGACGTTTGCCATTGCAGCGTTTGCCATTGCGGTGTATTTATCTTCGAGACATTTTCCATTGCGGCGTATTTGTCATTGTGACGTTTTGCCTTCGGGCAAGGTACCTATTTGAGATAACAGTAGTTGGCAAGGCTTCGGCCACATGCACGTGCAAACACTTTTGAGATGGTTTCTTTGACTATTTTCCCTAGTGTATCGCCCCTTTCCAGAATTGGTCCTTTGAACCATTCGATATACATTTGTGGCGATTTCCTTTTGAGAATTTGAACTCTTGGAAGTTCTATTTTGAGATTTGAATTGCCTACACTGGCGTTATATGAGATTTGCCTTTTGGTGTTTACTTGAGATTTTTTTTCTCCTCATTGGAGATATATTTGCCTTATGGCGTGTTTGAGATGGGATCTCTTTATGCATGTTTTGGGTTTGCCAAGATGGCGGGTTTAGGTTTTTCCCTAAACCATATTTGATGTTTTATGAATGCCGATGATATGAGGCTCGCTACTTTTAGCGTTTTATGGGTTATTTTATCTCTTTTGAGATTATATGTTTGTGTGGTCATACCATATTATCACTTGATGTAATCATACACTTCAGTTGTCCCTTCTCACTCGAGAATATTATCACATTATCCTTATGCTCATCTTATCACTTATCCTTGTTAACTGATTTGTTTAGCTAGACTGATCAATGTATTTTATACTCGGGTCAGACCGAGGTGTTTCAGGTTAGGTACATTTGGACTTAGCATATTCTGCTTCCGCATGGACTCTATTCTGCTAGCTCTTTTTGTTATAGCTTTTTGTGTAGTCCATTTTGGTTTGCTACTCTGATATATATATTCTTTTGACTCGTGTTTGTATTGTGGTCGTCATACCACATATGTGATGTATCATTTTGTTTACTCTGTGATGTAATATGTATATGTGTGTATATGGGATTATTTGAGGTTCTGTGATGTGTTTTGCATTTGAGTTGTTGTATTTTGTTCTGATAGATCCTATAGCCACCTATGGCTTTGTATTAAGTATTTATTGGATATATCGATCCACTTGAGATAGAAAAAAAATATGGCATTTGTCGACGTATTCAATAGATATTTAAGACAAGGCTATAGATGGTCGCTCCTATCCAGCCTTATTCTCTGCATTAGCAGACAGTATTATCTAGTAATACTCTTTGTTAATGTAGGTCTCGGGGTGGGGCGTCACAACTTGGTATATAGTCATGAATATACTTCTTCTCAAAAGAGAAGAATGAATCGATAAACTCATAAGCTCAACACTTAAGTAACAAACGCTACTTAAGTGACCAAATACCTCGAAAGAGGTAACTCAAACTCAATACTCAAATCAAAAACAAGTGCCTCATATCATCGGTATTGACTGATTTGTGTAGCTAGACTGACCCGTGTATTTATACTTGGGTCAGACCGAGTTGTTTCAGGTATCATCTATTGGACTTAGCTCGAAGTTGATGTTGGATATCAGCTCTTCTTTCTCTTGAGTAATTTATGTTCTTCCGCATACTCTGATGTATTTATATTTGATTCGATGTATATGGTGTGCTCGAGTACCACCTTTATTGTATTCATATTATATTGTACTAAACATGTATAAGTGTATATGTATATATATGATGTTGATTACTGTTCTGTGATGTGCTTTACATTTAGTTATTGTATTTTGTTCTGATAGATCCGTTAGCCACCTATAGTTTTGGATTAAGCATTTACTAGGTATGTTGATCCACTTGAGATAGAAAAGAAAAATCATATTGCATTTATCGACGTATTCGGTAGATGTTTAAGACAAAATTATAGATGGTCGCCCTTAACCAGCCCTAGTCTCCGCTTTAGTAGACGGAATTACTCGATAATTCTCTTTACTAAGGTGGGTCTCGAGGTGGGGCGTTACAGCATGACAAATTAATGAGAAGATAATTACAACCATTATTTATAATAATAGTTCATATCCATTATCTTATCATTTACAACCAAGGGTTGTAACCAAATGATTTTATATTCTATATTAACCTATTCCAATCAATTACATATAATCTCATCATTAAATGCATCATTTAATTTATTTCATTATTTACAATTATAACCAAATAACCTTACAATTATATCCATTGATTGAAATTGGATTAAAATGGTTATCAATTACATTAAATCAACATTACTATATTACATTCTAATTGTTTTATCATTACAAATCTTAAATTTTAATTTCTTACAATATTAATATTTCAAAATCTTATTAAATTTAATATTTTAATTACCGAAAAATACAGGTCGTTACATCAACTCTTTGGAACAAGCATTTTGAATTGACTAGAAATATGAACTATTTATTCTAACAAAATAGCTTCGGTACAGTTATTCAAATCCTTTTAACCTATCATGCACATGCTGTATCAACTGATGTTGTTATACTGTGATATATTCTGTTCATCAATATTATGAAATTATAGTTAAACTAAACTCGAGTTGCTTTGCAAAAGCAACATAAAGTGTTTGGTAAAAATATTACATTTCGACCAGATTTCACAAAAAATTACTCTTCTGTAAAAATATTACTCTTTTGTAAACTCTTTTGCCTATTTCAAAAGCCACTCAGTCCTAAAAAATGCAGTACGAAAGTAACACCTGTTGGCTCTATGCCTTCTAGTTTCATATGCTTGTCTAAATCATAGAGCTTCGATACATAGCCATAGTAGACTCTTGAGAAAAAAATGCAAAACACGTGAATGATTTCAAGACATTTCCTCATTCTATCATCAACACCAATGATAAAAACAAAATATAGTGATTAGGGTTTTGTAGTAACAGCAAACATAGTGCAGAAATTAAAATACCTCAGCCAATTTAGTGTTTTTCGATTAATGTGATTTGTCGATTCAGGGCTTGTGAACAAATCTCCAGAAAGAAAATGTGAGCAGATTGAAGGAAGAGTGGATCGATGAAGTGGAGCAGAGCAGATTTGACCGAGATAAGTAGCGAAGACGGAGATAACTAGCGTTAATGTAGAAGCGAGAGGAATTTTGTTGAATGAGGGTAGAAATGTAACAATGGAGAAGGAAGGAGATCGGAAAAACGTGATGAGGTTTTTGCAATTGGGCGGGAAAGCGGCAAAAATTTGGCAACGTTGAATTAAAAAACACAAGTAAAAAGAAATGGTAAAAATAGGATTTGTTGTATTCACACTACAAACGCTGCCAATAAATGCAACTAAAGGTAGATTTTCTTGTAGTGAAACAATCCATGTCATCAAATATAGCATCCAACACATCATATATCAAAATATATGAAAAGTAAAATCAACAATGTGAGGAATCCTGTTGGATCCCTCCAACTTGTCCCCCTGCATCACATACAATATACAATCGAATAATATAAATCAACCGTGTAACGACCCGGTATTTCGAACCATTCACATCCGCACATGTCGAACTTGGATTGCTCAAAACAACAGATTGTTAATTTATATTTGGCAAAACTCAGCATATACAATAAATAAATCAATCATAGAATCACAGACACAGAGTAACATAACAATAAGCAGCAGAATAGATAAATAGTAGTTCATGAAGCTACTATAAAAATCAGAGTCTGAAACAAAATACAACCGAATCTCAAATAAAAATGAACCACTAATACATAAGCAACTGACGACTCTGAACATAAATGACTGAAATAACTGAATACTGGATAGATAGATCTTCAAACAAAGCTCCAATCTCCAAAGGTGAGTCTCAAATGCTGTGACACTCAGTCTGACCCAAGCATAAAGCAAAATACAAAACACTCGAGTCAGGATTAACATTCTTATATAGTAAATTCAACTCAAGTGAAATGTCAACTAAAATACAAGTAACTTAAAGGATGTTTGGGATTTCCATACTCTAAGGATCTGTGGAACTATCTACTATGTAGTAATATACGCTATTATAATATGTCTATAGTAAAGTAAACTATTAAAGTAGCGTTAAGGCGTTACCCATATCCCTCTTAACACATTTTATATATTCTCATAGTCTATACAGTACCGTAACTCCCCCCATAAACTGGAGGGCTACCAGAGGGCACTCCATAGGTATGGTACAAACCAAACTCGTAGAAGGCGCGATAGGGCATGTGACAAGGCACACGAGGCAATGCAGGGTAGATATACCATTTGCGGATCTGGATTGGTGGTAACGCATAGCAGCTACTACCGCCCACCTCGTGACACACTCCCAAATCAAAGGTGCACCCAATCAAATCACAAAGTAATAGAATGGTATCGAAGAAATGTGTTTGATAAGAGGAATGACCTCACTTGGCCCGGCATGGCTCATGTTTTAGCCACATCAAGCTGACTCACGGGAGTCAGGGCTACATAAATACCATACAGAATCGTCGCCAAACCATCCTACTTCATTATGGAATCTCCACCACGTACACAGTTGTAAAAGTGGTTTTCAGTATTGGCAGAGAGTATGACAATATCTGATCTCGGTTTCTTTAACAACTAAACGCTTATTTCACACCGTGGTCATTTCATTTCAAATAGTTCATACTTCATATCAAAATATCATATTCATTTCAAAACCTTATCAATTCGATATCATTATTCACTTTAAATAATATTCATTTCCAGAATCGTGACACTTTCAAAATCATAACACTTTGGAAATCATAACACTTTTGGAAATAGTATATATATTAAAATAGTTATAAATTAAAATAGTTTATATATTAAAATAGTTTTTATGTATTAAAATACTTTATATAATGAATTAGCTTCCTCCCATTTCACAATCTATTCAAATCATCTTAGATTCTCAAAATTCAATTTAAATTAATCCCTGTTCAATACTTTCAATTTAAAAGGTTAAAGATTCAATTCAAATTCTAAATAAACCATTTCAAAAAATTTATCGGTTTCAAATCCAGGTTTGAACTATCATTTCAATTCCAATAATATTCGAAGTTTAAATATTCAAACATTTCAAAATGAGTTTCATTTCTATTTCACATTTAAATTTAATGTTATTCAAATTGGAAAATATTCACTTAATCATTTTAATAACAATTAAATAAAATCTCAATTTATAAATTTAAATCAATATTAAATATTCGGTCTCAATCTTATTTAAAATTTGAGAATATTCATTTAATCACTTTTGTCAAAATCAAGTTATCAATCGTATCTTTCAAAATTTCAAAATCAATAAGTTCAAATCAATTCTTATTTAAATTCAATTATTAACCAATTTAAATTCCAAGTCAACATTAGTTTATCTTCCCAACCTTTATTATTAAAGTTATAAAAACTATTTTAAAATATATTTTTAAATAAATACCTAAACATATTATATACTAATTAAATTAATTTTTTTATTAAATTAAATCTTATTATTAAATTTATTTTATATTAAATCTATTTTTATATATTTTTAAAATCATAAAATTATAAGTAAAATCTTAATAATTATATTTTCAAAACTAACTTATAAATTTAAAATCAATATTTTAAAACTTTGGAACTCATTTTTCAAAATATTGACCAACGGTGTCCATATATAATTTTCTATCCTATGGTCAAGTGATATGGATATTTATCATTTCAATCCGCAAGTTAAATATCTACGGGTATATATCATTTCAACCCGCAATCCCAAAATTCAAAATCAATGAAAATCGCTTGGGTTTATCATTTCAAACCATAACGATTTTCCCTTATTCTACAAGATCGTTCGGGTATGTATCATTTCAACCCATAGAGAATTCTAAACTAACAGGGAACTTGCAGAGTGAGGACAAATATGATAATAATATAATATATCAACAACAGGCATATATCATCAGTAATAATACAACAGGATATGGTGTCATATATCACAGGTGAACAATTGCAGATAATGGCATATCATATTTAACAATTAAATAACTAACAATTCAAATTTAACAGCATATTCCAATTGTCGTTTCAAGTGAAATCAAATTTACTAACTATAAGAATGTTAATCGTGAGTGATTGCTCACCTTTCGAGGCTAGAGCAGATAGACAACGTGACAAGTTATGAATCAAATCACGAACCCAAAAGTCAACCAATCCAAACGACAAATTTCAAGTGAAGCAAGCTGAACATGGATTTGACGAACATAGCTGATAATTAGGGATCGATGAAAACAAATCACCGCAAGCTAGAGGTTGATGGGACAATATATAAAAATTTATATGAAATATATATTATATTTAAAATCAATATTTAATTAAAATACCAAAAAAAAATTCAAACCTTTATATATATAATATTAAAAATCGAAATTTAATTCGACACATAGAATAAAGTGTATATATAGACGATACATATTCATTTCAAAATGCTAACCTATCATATTATATACATATATATTTCAATTATCAATATTTAAAAATACATATATATATAAATCAATATATCCATATATTATAAAATCGATACAAAAATCAATATATGTGTATACTTACAGACATATACATCTATATATGTATTTTAAAAGGGGAATGCCAGCATACTTTATATTTAAAATATATACTTTAAATCTAAATATACAACTTACAGACATATATATATATAAGACTTTTACTTTACTGTATATATATAAAAGCACTGGACAAATTCATAAAATGTTACCTTACTATATATATATATAGAAACAACGGCAAAAACACTAGACCCGGCTACAGCAAGTCACAGCTAATATATATACATTATAAACATTATTTAAAATAAACATTATTTATATATATATTATAAACAACTTTATGTTAACATATACAAATTATATAGAATGAACACATATGCAGATCGATCATAAGTTAAATAAACTTACATACGTATGTATGCAAACGGATTATATATATATACATATCTTATACATTAAAAACCCGTATCAGATCATATATATATATGTATGTATAAATAAACTAGTATAACATAAATAATATAAACAACTTTATATATATATATATTTATTTATATTTATATATTCAGTTTAAAAGCAAAAATTTAACAAACAATTATATTACCAAAGCTTCATGTATATATATATACACGGTGGATTCGAAGGCTGTTATGTGGAGGAAGGGGAGTGCGGTGGCGAGTGGGTGGTTCTCAGCTAGCTGCTGTGGGCGGTGGTCATGGCCGGTGCGATCGAGGCGGAAGGGTGGTGAATTGGAATAGGCGGCGGGTCTTAGTCTCGTGGTGATGGTGGCGGGTTTGGAGAGGCATGCACACGTGGAGGTCGGATGAAGGAAAGGTGGACGTACAGGCGGAGGGGGAAGAGAGAGAAGGAGGCAAGGTTGGCCATGCAGTCTGGTGGTGATGGTTGTACTTCGTGAAGACGGGTTTGATGGCACTAGTGTTCGGCTCAGGTGTGGCTAAAGTGATGTGAGGCGTGAAGGGCTGCAGCCTGAAGCTTGGTTGCGGGATCTTGTCATAGGTCGGTGTGTTGTCTTTGCGGCGAAGTGGAGGATTGGGTGCGATGAAAGGGGAGGGGCTGTCTTCGGGTATGGCTTTGAGCAAACAAGGGGAGAACTCGGGTCTGGGTCGATGGTTCCTACGAGAGAGCATGGAAGCAACAGAGAAAACAAAATATGAAACATATATTATAAAATTTCTTTAAACAAAAGAGAAAGCGACCTTGAGATAGAGACTCGAAGCAAACGAAATCCAACCAAGGAAGAACACGAGTAGATCTCAGAGCATGAATCGTACATCTATGTTTAATTTTTTTTCTCAGAACAAAGAAAATAATAAAATGGGAAAAAAAACAAAAGGACGCAATATATCAGAGTCTAACGAATAACAAAGGACAAACGTTGGGTTACAAAAATTAATAAAGGTAATAGGCTATAGGGTATAGGACTGAGCAAATGAAAAGACATATGAAACAAAGTGGCTCAAATACGGAACCATTACAACAATCTGTTACGCTGATTTCATCGCGTATCGGACATCAACATACAGGGATGAATATACTACGGAGATCAGCATGACGAGATGAACAGAACGGTACACAGATATCAGCAATACGACTATCCTATCAAAAGTCGATATTTTGCTGCTAATTTGCTGCAAATTCATCGAAAATAAGATAAACGGAGCTAGAGAAGTCAAAATTTGATGAAATGAAAGATGACGTCTCACTTAGAAAATGATTTACATTTTTATTATATAAAAATATTCAGTTTTCGAAAACATTTAATTTCCATCCATTTTAACTGTTTTAAATTAAAATTGAAAATTACAAGGCTAAATTAACTTTCACTTTTTTCAATAAAATTTTACCGGTTGCTATGTTAAAATAGACGTATTCCAAATATCAAAAAAAATTATTCCCAAATTTAATTATTAAAATTTCACAAAAATTCAATTAATTACGTTATTAAAACCGTTAAAATTTCCGAGTTGTTACACTCTCCCCATCTCAAAACTTTTCGTCCCCGAAAAGGAACAAGATAGGAGAATAGGAACAACTAGAAAGGGAGAAAAAAATGGATTCAAAATACAACAATTAATTTAAAACCATATATAAATTTCATTTTATTTTAAATTGATTGATATTCAACTAATTTGGTTTAAATCTAATTTATTCAATCAATAAATAGTCGTTCAATTCAAAATTTTGATTTGCTTTCGTTTTATCAACATTTCTTTCAAACAAATTCATTTTTAAATTAACTCGTTTATTTTATCCATTTATCTTCAGCTAAGTTGATTCCACTTAAAATTCAAGTTCACTATTCTTAAGTTCATATTTATCTACTTAAATAGTCTTCCCTTTTATTTATTTAATTTATTTCACTTAACATATTTTGCAACATATATTAAGTGTATAAACATTTTATAACCATATATTATTCAACAAATAAATTTTCCTTTTTTTATTATTCAATTTATTATCAGTAAATTCCCTTAACAAAATATCATTTTTGATATCCTATTGCTCACATTTATATTGTATATTATTCAGTTACCTATTCTCATTAACATTTAACTATTTCTAGGTAAGTTATATTAAGGTTCTGAGTGAAATTAAATGCTATACAAATTTTCCTTTTATTTACAACATTTATATTAAGCCAAATTTTAGTTTGAACAATTTATTTTTTAAGTTTTCTCTTGTATAACCTTTAATTATATAATCATCCTAACAATTTAACTTTTTGAATATTTTAGGTAAGTTATATATATTAGAATGCAATTTAGTATTATACAAATAAGGTTTATTCAAATTCAACAAATTTCAAGTTGGTTTAATTTCATTTATCATTTTAGATATTCCAATTATTCGAAATTTCACTTTATTTCAATAATTGAAACCATTTCTTAATATAAAACTTAGGATTCAAATTTCCAGCTTGACTTCAAACTATTTTGAAATAAAGATATACATATATGTTATATAAATCAAATCATATTCAAGAAATTCAAATCAAATCCATTTTCCAAAAAAAAAGTGTAGCAATGCCACTAAGTGGTTTCTCCACTTTGAGACTCGAAAATGAATGTCTATGATGTTGCAGTCATCACCGAAATTATTTTCCAGCGACAAACGAAGAGAGTACAGACTTAATTCTTTTAAAATTCTTTAAAAACAATTTTCATTCAAATTGCACTTTCAAATAATATATTTTTCAAAACCTTGAAGACCAAATTTAGAAAACATCGGAAATTTTATTCTCTAATCCTTAATTTAAATTTATTTCATTTTCAGATCCAATTTATAAACCATGTTTTAGAAATATACAACAATAGTTAACGGTTGACAAAACAATGAATGAAAATCTAACATTATCATTTCTAATAACTAATTCATTTAACTATGTAATTTCAGAAAATTATATAAAATATAATCATACATAAAATTATTCATTTATCAATTTCTAAAACAAAATCGTGTCAGTTTGTTCTGTTCAAGTGTTTTGGAATTTCTATCGATAGCGTTAGCTACACAAATCGATCGAAACCCAAAATCAAACTTAACAACTCAAACAACACAATATAAATCATTTTATATTAATTACACATACACTCCCTCGCACGATGATTTAAGAATGGATTTTAGATCAAGGATAGAGATTCAAATTTTGATGAACCCTAGTCAAAGAGAATTCTAACTAAAATAAGTAGGCTCGAAAGTGAGATAAGATAGATAGATTACAAAAGAGAAAAGATGGATAGACTTATATAAATCGCGAGCGACCTAAACCGGTCAACCGAGATTCCGGGAATAAAATCAATGTGGAATTCAATTTCCCGCATGGGAGAAAGAGAAAGCGACTTCACCCAATATTAGGATAATCTATGATTATCGGAGTGGAGTCAAGACTACAAGGGAATTACCCTGATCGTCTACTAGAGACGGTTCGGGCGTTGCAAGAAATAATAGCATCTAATTCGAGGACGTAGAAATCTCCGGTGAATCGATGCCTGTTGCAAAGGAGTTCACCCCTTTACAAATCATACTAAGGTTGTCAGAACAGAAATGAAGTTATGGGATGCTCCAATATCAAGAAGAACACGAATAGGAGAAGACAAGAATGAATTTTTCAGAACGAAGGGGAAAGTTCCAAAATTCAAAGGAAATTCGGATCAAAGAGGAGAAATTCAAGCTCGAACGAAGGTGATTCTGTAATTAGTTTTTATCTCATATGCTAAGTTTGCCTAAACCAGAGCTATGATACCAACTGTAACGACCTGGTATTTCGAACCATTCGCATCTGCACATGTCGGACTTGAATTGCTCAAAACAACAGATTGTTAATTTATATTTGGCAAAACTCAGCATATAAAGTAAATAAATCAATCATAGAATCACAGACGCAGAGTAACATAACAATAAGCAGCGGAATAGATAAATAGTAGTTCATAAAGCTACTATAAAAATCAGAGTCTGAAACAAAATACAACAGAATCTCAAATACAAATGAATCTCTAATACATAAGCAACTGACGAGTCTGAACATAAATGACTGAAATAACTGAAAGCTGGATAGATAGATCTTCAAACAAAGCTCCAATCTCCAAAGGTGAGTCAATTGTTGTGACACTCAGTCTGACCCGAGCATAAAGCAAAATATAAAACACTCAAGTCAGGATTAACATTCTTATATTAATAAATTCAACTCAAGTGAAATGTCAACTGAAATACAAGTAACTTAAAGGATGTTTGGGATTTCCATCCTCTAAGGATCTGTGGAACTATCTACTATGTAGTACAATACGCTATTATAATATGTCTATAGTAAAGTAAACTATTAAAATAGCGTTAAGGCGTTACCCATATCCCCCTTAACACATTTTATATAATGCCGTAGTCTATACAGATACTGTAAACTCCACCCATAGGTGGGCTATCAGGGAGCACTCCATAAGTATGACACAAATCAAACTCGTATAAGGCGTGATAGGGCATGAGACAAGGCACGCGAGGCAATGCCAGGGTAGATATACTGTTTGCGTATCCAGACTGGTGGTAACGCATAGCAGCTACTACCGCCCACCTCGTGACACACTCCCAAATCAAAGGTGCACCCAATCAAATCACAAAGTAATAGAATGGTATCGAAGAAGTGTGCCCGATCGGAGGAATGACCTCACTTGGCCCGACGTGGCTCCTGTTTTAGCCACATCAAGCTGACCCACGGGAGTCAGGGCTGCGCAAATACCTCATATAGAATCGCCACCAATCATCTTACTTCATTCTGGAATCTCCCCCACGTACACAGTTGTTAAAGTGGTTTTTGGTATTGGCAGAGAGTATGACAATATCCGATCCCGGTCTCTTTAACAACCAAACGCTTATTTCACACCGTGGTCATTTCTTTTCAAATAGTTCATACTTCATATCAAAATATCATATTCATTTCAAAAACCATATCAATTCGATACATTATTCACTTTAAATAATATTCATTTCCGGAATCGTAACACTTTCAAAATTATAACACTTTTGAAACCATAACACTTTTGAAATCATAACACTTTTGAAATCATAACACTTTGAAATCATAACATTTTCGACTTAAACAGTTTAGATATTGAAAATAGTATATATATAAAAAATATAGTTATAAATTAAAATAGTTTATATATTAAAATAATTTATATATTAAAATAGTTTATATATATTAAAATACTTTATGTAATAAAAAAATAGTTTCCTCAGATTCACAAATCGATTCAAATCCAGGTTTGAACTATCATTTCAATTCCAATAAGATTAAAGGTTTACTATTCCAACAATTTCAATATAAGTTTCATTTATTTTTCAATATTTAACTTTAATTTTATTCAAATTGGAAAACATTCACTTAATCATTTTAATAACCATTAAATAAAATCTCAATTTATAAGTTTAAATCAATATTAAATATTCAGTCTCAATTTTATTTAAAGTTGAGAATATTCATTTAATCACTTTTTATCAAATCAAGTTATAAATCATATCTTTCAAAACCTCAAAATCAATAAGTTTAAATCCATTCTTATTTAAATTCAATTATTTACCAATTTAACTTCCAAGTCAATATTAATTTATCTTCCCGACCTTTATTACATTAACTTATTAAAAATATATTTTAAAATATTAATATAAATTTAAATAAATACTTAAACATATCATAAACCAATTAAATTGAGATTTCACGTGATGAGTGCATGCATCATCGACGTTCATTTTCGAGTTTTGAAGTGGGAAGACTGCTGTAGTAGTTATACTGCACATCCGTTTTGATAAACCAATCTTAATTTTTAAATTCTGAAGTTTGATTCAATATATATACATATATGTAAGTTATAAGTATATATATATATATATATATATATATATATTATTTTAAATGATTAAAAATGGAACCCGGTTGCTTAGTTCTTTAATTTTGTAAATTAGAAATTGAAATTATTGTAATTAATGGAATCTTGACTATATTGTAATAATTGGAAACTTCTAAAATAAAAATAAGAAATTGAAAATTTGTAAACTGTAAATAAAATGGAAATGAAAATAAGAAATGGTAACTATTGAACATTTTGTTAACTAAATATATAAGAGAAACTTGGGTAATATTCATTAGCATTCTAAAAAGACACACACACACACACACATATATATATATATAACTTACCAAAATTTTAAAAGTTGAAATGTTAATAAGGATATGTAATAGAATATTGTGCAAGTAAAACTTAGAAAATGAAAGTGTTCAATGGAATTACTTCTATAAATAAGAATTCTAGAGTTATAAATTGTTATAAACTGAAGTTAATAGTTTGAAATGCTACTAATTAAATGTAATAAAAGTGAATAATGTAAGAAAAATGATTATAAGCTTAAGTTAACACTTTAAGTTATTTATAATCAGATTGAATAATAAAAGGTGAATACTGTAAGTAAATAATTATAAACTTAAATTAATATTGAAGCCATTTATAATTAAAGTGGGTACTATATTAATTGAATGAACATAACTTCAGAAAACATTGGAAATGATTTAGAAATGGAGTTAATATTCAATAATACTTTATATGGAAGAATGAATATGAAAAATAAATAATCTATAAATGGTGAATTTAATTGTAAAGAAACTTACCTAATAATGTATAATCCAATAATTGAAATAAAAATAACTTATTTAAGTAATGAATGTAAGGTAATAAAATGAAAGAAAATGGCATTGTATAAATAAAGGGTAAATGAACTTTTGTAAGTAACAACGAATGTAAATTAATGAAAATAAACACTATATGAAGGAGAAATAAAAGTAAATGATGTGAAAAGAAAAAAAGAAATCGAACTAAATTGTAAATGTGAAGTAAACTGAAATAAAATATATACAATACTTCAATAATGAATTCATTTATGAACCAAATAATTGAAATGGATATAACTTATGTAAGAAAAGAATGTAAATTAATGAAATAAGCCTTACATGAATGAATGGAAATTACAATTTTGTAAGTAATGAACGTGAATTAAAGAAAATCATTGTATGAAAAAAATGAACAATAAATGATGTGAAAAGGATAAATAGAGTAAACTTAAAAATGTGTTGAATTCTTTGGTTGTTGGGCTTATGGATTGGTTGGGAAAGGATACCCCTATTTTGTATAAAGATGTATAAATAATCTATAAAGTTATCTACGACTGTTGAGTGTATGGTTTACTTCATAGTTTATGTAATAACCCGCATATTAGTCGATTAGATATTTAAATATTTTATTTAAATATTTTATCGTTAGTCGGATGTTAGTCCGAAAAGCTACTTTTTGCATACGGTCAAATTAGGACTCGAGACCACCTCCATTGAGTTCAAAATGACGTTTGCGATCTTTTTGAGTGTAAACTTCGATATGTTTGGAGATAGTGGAATTTTCGCCACTTTTTCACTTTGGCTTTGGTTTGGGGCTAAACCATTCATTAACTCAGCCCAACCCCTTCCTTCTCTTCATACTTCATTTCTATTTGCATATACATTCAAGCTTCTTCAAAAATGGTGGAGGGAATGGGAAATTAAAACTCCAAAACTTTAATCTTCATTGCAAATCCAACATCTACTCCGAATTCAAGTGAAGACATTGATTCAAGCTTGTTGTTGTCCTTGTTTTGCTTCAAGCTTCATCTTCATTGGTTTTTGGTGCAAAGGTGAGATTTTTATCTCACATCTTGCCTATAATCGTCATTGGACTGATTGGAATGATTTCCTATCACTTTAGCATGTATATTTGCTTTTGGTTTGGATTGGATTGGCGAAAAGCTCCAAATTTTAGTGTTTTGGTGAATTTCCTGGAGTTAGGTCGTTCTGCCTCGGAACTGGCTCGTTCCTCCTTAGGTCGTTGGGCCATAGGTCGCTCTGGCGTGGAGAAGACTCCGCCTGCATTTAGCTCGTTCTGGACTTAGGTCGTTCGTCCCTGGGTCGTAGGTCGCATACCATCTTAGGTCGCGAGTATCTAGGTCTCTTGCCAAAGAACGTTCCACACTTAGGTCGCTCGCCTGCAGTTAGGTCGTTCCTCTTTAGGTCGTTGGACCTTAAATCGTTCGCATGTTATAGGTCGTTCGACTTTAGGTCGTTAACTGCATTAGGTCGTTGACTTCATTAGGTCGCGTACCCCTTAAGTCGCGTACCCCTTAGGTCGCGTACTCCTTAGGTCGCGTACCCTTTAGGTCGCACCACCTCGGCCTTATGTCCACTCCGTTAGGTCGCTCGACCAGTCTTCCTTTTAGGTCGCTCGACATGTCTGCCTTTTAGGTCGCTCGCCTAGTTAGGTCGTCCGGACATTTTAGGTCGCTCCACGTGTTAGGTCGCTTCCCTAAGTCGCTCAGCATGACATACTTAGGTCGTTCGACCTATCCTACTTTAGCTCGTAAACCACTAGGTCGTTCGCCCTGACTCATTTGCATCATTCGTTTAGCTCGAGCGTGCTAGGTCGCTCACCCTGCTAGGTCGCGCCATTTGGTCGCGTTGTTCTCTTTAGGTCGCTCGACCTATTTTCTGCCTAGCTGTTAACTGTTAGGTCGTTTGACCTGTATTTTTGTTAGGTCGTTCGGCATGCTTGGCCGCACCATCAACTTTCACTTTGATGCATTTTGAGCTGCTTTTTGTGGATTTCATTCACGTCTTCGATTGTGAATTTTTGTGCCTGATTGTTTCTGCAATCGTTTTGTGACTTGTCACTCTAAAAACATGAAGGTTTCAATACTAGTAGTAAATATCAAAGCTCTTTCATCAAAACGATTTCAACTCTATTTTATTACAAAGCTCTTTTTCCTAAACCGTTTTCCAATCTATTAGTATATACAAGCCTTTACTTCACTCGGATGAGAAATCGAATTAAACGACTTAGTAAAACGAGTGGTATAAAACGCTCGCGTTCACTTCGTCGGTTAGCTCTTGGACTTGTTCGATTGAACTCTTTTGTGACAATTTCTTAGTGAAGACCTATAGCTTGTTCGTAAATAATTTAAGTTAAGCAAGTGGTTATGGGACATGAAGCTAAACTCATATATTTACTAGCTTGGTGTGATTGACACTTCCTTATGATCATGACGATCATTTTTGTGATTTACACTAGCGATTGAGCGATGTCTCTTTGTCTACGAGGGAGACTAAACCCCGTTTGTGTGATGTTTCACCATCACATATGTGGGGTAGCGCCCCATGGTCTTCAGGCCGTTCGTGTGTCAGAATTTAATGGATAGCTTCCATGAGATAGCTTCTCGTTCATGTGTTACACGTGTTGGTGAGTTTTCATGCTCCCGTTCTTGTGATAGGCCTCCCCCCTTTTTATGTGATTTCTGGATTTCGTGTGTTGATTTCTGGAATTTGTGCTTCACCAATTTTCATGATTTTCATTGATATGATATCAATTCTTGTGATTGGTGAATTTGCGTGTCATTGACTCGTTATGAATACAAGTTTAGGGTATGATACCCTATTTTATCTTTGAGAAGATTCTTGTGATATTAATTAACCTCTTGTTGATTTTCAATTACATACTTATAGTAGTATGCCACTATGGTTATTTCATGTTCACGCCATGTCTTTTACTTTATACCATATCATCTGATATTTATAGCTAGACTGATCCATTTATTATTTTCTTATAAATAATACTCGGGTCAGACCGAGATGTTTCAGGTGCTTCTACTTGACTTCTCTTCAGGATTATTCTGACTTTTGGCACTACTTAGATTAGTAGTTTTTGGATGTACGCATTTGAGATATAGACTATGTTGTGTACTTATTCTTTTGTATAGCACATGTTGCTATTCTTTTGTATTATCGTGGATCTTTCTGACCACTACTCTGATGTACACTTTCAAGTGTTATATATATATTCATATCTTTTTCCGCCTTTGTGATATGGATGTCTGTGACTGATTTATGTTATGATTACTTCTATGTTTGTTTCCGAAGATTATATATAGCCACCGTGTGACAGCTTTGAGTCTGTATCGGTATGTCAGATTTCCTCCTTAAAATATATGCATTCTATTCTATCTGACATATCGGTGCTCGCACAAAGAAGTTACATGGATGGTTGCTCCTCCACAGCCTTATTCTCCGTGCTAATTGACAGCACTACCTCGTAGTGTTCTTGGTAAGCGTGGGTATAGAGGTGGGGCGTCACCGCTTGGTATCAGAGCCAAACTTCGGAATAATGTATAACAACTTAACAAGGATCTCGTCCTAAGTCCAACTTAGGAGTCGTGCCTTAGGATTTAATTCGAGTCTTCGAACCGACTCATCATATTTCCTCTTATGAATCCTTGTTTTATTTATCAAGATTTGCTTGATATTTACTTAGAGAATAACTTTTCTTCTTTTCTCTTTCTTAAGGAAGAGAATGTCTAGACCAGGTCGTCCCAGAGCTGGACCATCTACTGTTACTCCCCAGGATGGAGTTTTTATGACCGCTCAACAGCTTCTTGATTTAGTAAAGAATGCTCAAGCAGCTGGTCCTAATCAGGAACCTACTCATCCTAAGTCTGGATTTGCACGTTTGTGCAACGATTATGCCAACTTGGGTGGGAAACCATTCAAAGGTTCCGAAACTATTATTGAGGTCCAGGCTTGGTTAAAAATATGCGATCGAATCTTTTCTCGCATGAATCTTATCGATCTTCACCGTGTTCAGGTGGCTTCTAGTATGCTCCAAGAGAGAGCATTGGATTGGTACGAACTTCTTATTTCTGAAATCAATGAAGCGGATCTCACCTGGGAGCAATTCCGGGAACGCTTCGAATTAAAATTCGTACCAGAAGCAGAGAAAGTGACTTTGGCTCGACGTTTCATAGACCTTGTTCAAGGTGAATCCTCTGTGACAGACTATGTCGCATCCTTCGAGTCACTGTCCAAATATGGGGTTGAATACATCAACACCCCATTGAAGAAGAACCATAGGTTCGTCTATGGCTTAAACAAGAATCTCAAGAAGCCATTACTTCTAAAATTAGAAGTTTCTTTCGATCAACTCATTGATATCACTCTTCGTCTTGAAGAGGCTGATAAGGACAGTGATGTTGAAGTGGTGGCTGCCAAACCAAACTTCAACAACAAGAAAAGGCCTAACAAGTTCAAAGTTCCTTATCCCAACAAAAAGGGTAAGCAAGCAACTCCTCCCGCAAAGACACTTTCCCCTATTGATGGGAAATGCTTCAACTGTGGTGCTAAGGGCCATTTTGCGAAAAAGTGTTCAAAGCCCCGCTCTTGTCGCTATTGTAAAAGTCCAGATCATTTTATGCATCTATGCCCTAAGCTTCAAACCAAGGAGGGAAAGTTAAACGTTGCTCAAGCCCCTGGCAACACATCTCGCGGTCAAGGTATGTCTCATTCTGTCCTTGATGACATTATTATATTTCATGATCAACCTATTAGAGTTCTCTTTGATACGGGTGCATCCCATTCTTTTATATCAAAGGAACTTGTAGACACTCTTTCTTTAAGTGTTGTTGCTTTAATGACTTCTTTAAGAATTGCGAATCCGGTTGGTGGATCCGCAACTCTTAGTTTGCTTTGTAAAGATGTGGAGATTATTTTGTGTGATTTTCCTTTCCTAGCCGATTTGCATGTCATGCGTTATTTAGGCTTTGGAATGATTTTGGGTATGGATTGGCTTAACCGTTATGAAGCTCATATCCTATGTCCTGAGCGGACTATTTATCTCCGACATCCGCAATCTATTAATCAGATTTCTATTATTCTTAAAGATTCGGATTCCGCTTTGGTTGCATCTTTATATTCTTTAAATCCTCGTGATGATGACAATGATGATGAGGAGGATGTCATTTCTCTTATTCGCGTCGTTCGTGAATTTTCCGACATATTCGAGCCCGTCTTAGGATTACCACCTAAGCGAGCTATTGAGCTCAAACTTAATCTTATACCTGGAGCTCAACCTATTACCCGTCCTCCTTATCGCATGTCCAATAAGGAGAATGAAGAAATGCGCAAACAATTATCCGAGTTGGAGACGAAGCAACTTATTCGCTCTAGTTCCTCGCCTTGGGGAGCTTCAGCTATTTTCGTAGTCTGATGGTACACTTAGGCTTTGCGTAGACTACCGCAAGCTTAATGATCTTACAATTAAGAATAAATATCCTTTACCTCGGATTGATGATCTGTTTGATCAACTTAGTGGTGCTAGAGTCTTTTCACAATTGGACTTGGCTACCAGTTTTCATCAGCTTCGAATTGCAGAGGATAGTTTTTCTTTGACTTCATTCCGTACTCGTTATGGATCTTATGAATGGCTAGTTATGCCATTCGGTTTAACGAATGCGCCGGCTTATTTCGTTGACCTCATGAATCGAGTTTTCAAAGATTTCCTCGATCGGTTTGTTCTCATCTTTATTGATGATATTCTTGTGTATTCTAAAACCGAAGAGGAACATGAAAAGCACCTTCGGATTGTATTGGAAACTCTTAGGAGTAATCAGTTAAAAGCAAAATTTTCTAAATGCCACTTTTGGCAATCTAGTGTGAAGTTTCTCGGTCATATTATTTCCGAATCTGGAATATCAGTGGATCCTTCAAAGATTGAAGCAATTCAAAATTGGAAGAGACCGAAGAGTGTAAAAGAAATCCGTAGCTTCCTTGGATTGGCGGGTTATTACCGTCGTTTCATTAAGGACTTTTCTAAAACTGCCGTTCCTCTTACTGGCTTAACAAAGAAAGGTGTTAAATACATTTGGTCGGACAAATGTGAAACTTCTTTTTAGAAATTAAAAGAACTCCTTTCTGATGCTCCGATTCTTGTTATTCCCGAAGGGAATCAAGATTTTGTCGTTTATACCGATGCTAGTCGCGTTGGTTTGGGTGCCGTTCTTATGCAAAAAGAACATGTTATTGCTTATGCTTCTAGGCAATTGAAGCCGGCTGAGACTAGATATGCCACACATGATTTAGAACTCGCGGCTATCGTTTTCGCCCTTCGAATTTGGCGACATTATCTTTTGGGAGAGAAATTTGTACTTTATACGGATCATAAGTCTTTGAAATATTTATTCTCTCAAAAGGAACTTAATTTGCGTCAACAGCGTTGGCTTGAGTTCCTTGCCTCTTATGATCTCGATATTCTTTATACTCCCGGAAAGGGAAATCGAGTTGCCGATGCACTTAGTCGCAAGCAACAAGCGGTCGTTTCTATGATGATATCTGAATGGCGCGATCTTGAGGTTTTATCTACTTGTGAGATTAGAGATAGTGTATCCGATTTATGTTCATCTCTGGTTTTATGTAGCCTTGAGGCTCGTCCTTCTCTTTTAGACCGCATTCTTGAAGCTTAAAAGTTAGATCCTGAATTGGCTTTGCTTAGCCAGAATATTAGGGATAAAACCGATATTGAAGGTTTGAAAGACTTTGATATCGATTCTCGTGGCGGCATTCGAAAATTTGGTAGACTTATTGTACCAAATAATAGTAATCTTCGTAAAGATATTCTAGAGGATTCTCATCGTTCCAAATATTCCATTCATCCCGGTAGTAGTAAAATGTACGCAGATATGAAGCGACTTTATTACTGGGAGGGAATGAAATCTGATATTGCTAACTTTGTTAAGTGTTGCATGACTTGCCAACTTGTCAAGGCCGAACATCAAAGGCCTGGTGGGTTATTGCAACCATTGGAAATTCCAGTCTGGAAGTGGGATCAGATTTCCATGGATTTTATTGATGGCCTTCCCCGTTCTCGTTCGGGTCATAATAGCTTGTGGGTGATTGTTGATAGACTTACTAAATCCGCCCATTTTATTCCCGTTCGGTCTAATCGGACCGTACCTCTTTTGGCCAAACTCTTTATCAAAGAAATTGTTAAATTGCATGGAGTTCCTTCTTCCATTGTTAGTGATCGTGATCCATTGTTTACTAGTGGATTTTGGAAGAGTCTTCAAAAAGCTTTAGGAACGAAACTTAATTTTAGCACCGCTTATCACCCCCAGTCCGATGGACAAACTGAGCGTGTGAATCAAACACTTGAAGATCTTCTTCGTTCTTGTGTGCTTGACTTTGGTGGAAGTTGGGAAGATCATATTTCACTTGTTGAATTTTCCTATAATAACAGCTTCCAATCTAGCATTGGTATGGCTCCTTTTGAGGCACTCTATGGAAGGCCATGCCGATCTCCTTCTTGTTGGCTTGAGGCCGGTGAGAAGCTGGTCTTAGGTCCAGACTTTATTCGTGATTCCACAGAAAAGATTGAACTTATTCGACATAGGATGAAAGAAGCCCAGAGTAGACAAAAATCCTATGCCGATAACCGAAGAAGAAAATTAGAATTTTCTGTGGGAGATCTTGTATTTATTCGTGTTTCACCTATGAAGGGTGTTGTACGTTTCAGTCGATCGGGAAAGTTAGCGCCTCGATATATTGGGCCATTTCCTATCACTGAACGTATTGGTTCCATGGCTTATCGCCTTTCATTACCGGCTCAGTTTTCTGCCATGCATGACGTGTTTCACGTTTCTCAATTACGGAAGTGCCTTCGGGATTCCGATTTTATTCTTGAGCTCGGTGTTGTGGAAGAGGTTGAAGTTTCGCCTAATTTAACTTATGAGCAGCAGCCCATTTGAATCATTGCTTCGGAGATCAAATGACTTCGAAATAAAGATGTTCCGCTTGTTAAAGTTCAATGGTCCTCAAATCCTAAGGATTGCTCTTGGGAGACTAGAGAATTCATCGAGCGAGCACATCCGGACTTACTTTCTCATGCTCTTTGAGATAAACTTCTTATTTCAAATTTCTTTTTGTGTTAATATGCTTTTATGGTTGTTACTTTTTATTTCAACCCTATATATTGCGAGGACGCAATTTCTTTAAGGAGGGGAGTCTGTAACAACCCGCATATTTGTCGATTAGATATTTAAATATTTTATTTAAATATTTTATCGTTAGTCGGATGTTAGTCCGAAAAGCTACTTTTTGCATACGGTCAAATTAGGACTAGAGACCACCTCCATCGAGTTCAAAATGACGTTTGCGATCTTTTTGAGTGTAAACTTCGATATGTTTGGAGATAGTGGAATTTTCGCCACTTTTTCACTTTGGCTTTGGTTTGGGGCTGAACCATTCATTAACTCAGCCCAACCCCTTCCTTATCTTCATACTTCATTTCTATTTGCATATACATTCAAGCTTCTTCAAAAATGGTGGAGGGAATGGGAAATTAAAACTCCAAAGCTTTAATCTTCATTGCAAATCCAACATCTACTCCGAATTCAAGTGAAGACATTGATTCAAGCTTGTTGTTGTCCTTGTTTTGCTTCAAGCTTCATCTTCATTGGTTTTTGGTGCAAAGGTGAGATTTTTATCTCACATCTTGCCTATAATCGTCATTGGATTGATTGGAATGATTTCCTATCACGTTAGCATGTATATTTGCTTTTGGTTTGGATTGGATTGGCGAAAAGCTCCAAATTTTAGTGTTTTGGTGAATTTCCTGGAGTTAGGTCGTTCTGCCTCGGAACCGGCTCGTTCCTCCTTAGGTCGTTGGGCCATAGGTCGCTCTGGCGTGGAGAAGACTCCGCCTGCATTTAGCTCGTCCTGGACTTAGGTCGTTCATCCCTGGGTCGTAGGTCGCGTACCATCTTAGATCGCGAGTATCTAGGTCTCTCGCCAAAGAACGTTCCACACTTAGGTCGCTCGCCTGTAGTTAGGTCGTTCCTCTTTAGGTCGTTTGACCTTAAATCGTTCGCATGTTATAGGTCATTCGACTTTAGGTCGTTAACTGCATTAGGTTGTTGACTTCATTAGGTCGCGTACCCCTTAAGTCGCATACCCCTTAGGTCGCGTACTCCTTAGGTCGCGTACCCTTTGGGTCGCACCACCTCGGCCTTATGTCCACTCCGTTAGGTCGCTCGACCAGTCTTCCTTTTAGGTCGATCGACCTGTCTGCCTTTTAGGTCGCTCGCCTAGTTTGGTCGTCCGGACATTTTAGGTCGCGCCACGTGTTAGGTCGCTTCCCTAAGTCGCTCAGCATGACATACTTAGGTCGTTCGACCTATCCTACTTTAGCTCGTAAACCACTAGGTCGTTCGCCCTGACTCATTTGCATCATTCGTTTAGCTCGAGCGTGCTAGGTTGCTCACCCTGCTAGGTCGCGCCATTTGGTCGCGTTGTTCTCTTTAGGTCGCTCGACCTATTTTCTGCCTAGCTGTTAACTGTTAGGTCGTTTGACCTGTATTTTTGTTAGGTCGTTCCGCATGCTTGGCTGCACCATCAACTTTCACTTTGATGCATTTTGAGCTGCTTTTCTTGGATTTCATTCACGTCTTCGATTGTGAATTTTTGCGACTGATTGTTTCTGCAATCGTTTTGTGACTTGTCACTCTAAAAACATGAAGGTTTCAATACTAGTAGTAAATATCAAAGCTCTTTCATCAAAACGGTTTCAATTCTATTTTATTACAAAGCTCTTTTTCCTAAACCGTTTTCCAATCTATTAGTATATACAAGCCTTTACTTCACTCGGATGAGAAATTGAATTAAACGATTTAGTAAAACGAGTGGTATGAAACGCTCGCGTTCACTTCGTCGGTTAGCTCTTGGACTTGTTCGATTGAACTCTTTTGTGACAATTTCTTAGTGAAGACCTACAACTTGTTCGTAAATATTTAAGTTAAGCAAGTGGTTATGGGACATGAAGCTAAACTCATATATTTACTAGCTTGGTGTGATTGACACTTCCTTATGATCATGACGATCATTTTTGTGATTTAGACTAGCGATTGAGCGATGTCTCTTTGTCTACGAAGGAGACTAAACCCCGTTTGTGTGATGTTTCACCATCACATATGTGGGGTAGCGCCCCATGGTCTTCGGGCCGTTCGTGTGTCAAAATTTAATGGATAGCTTCCATGAGATAGCTTCTCGTTCATGTGTTACACGTGTTGGTGAGTTTTCATGCTCCCATTCTTGTGATAGGCCTCCCCCCTTTTTATGTGATTTCTGGATTTCGTGTGTTGATTTCTAGAATTTGTGCTTCACCAATTTTCATGATTTTCATTGATATGATATCAATTCTTGTGCATTGGTGAATTTGCGTGTCATTGACTTGTTATGAATACAAGTTTAGGGCATGATACCCTATTTTATCTTTGAGAAGATTCTTGTGATATTGATTAACCTCTTGTTGATTTTCAATTACATACTTATAGTAGTATGCCACTATGGTTATTTTATGTTCATGCCATGTCTTTTACTTTATACCATATCATCCGATATTTATAGCTAGACTGATCCGTTTATTATTTTCTTATAAATAATACTCGGGTCAGACCGAGATGTTTCAGGTGCTTCTGCTTGACTTCTCTTCAGGATTATTCTGACTTTTGGCACTACTTAGATTAGTAGTTTTTGGATGTACGCATTTGAGATATAGACTCTATGTTGTGTACTTATTCTTTTGTATAGCACGTGTTGCTATTCTTTTGTATTATCGTGGATCTTTCTGACCACTACTCTGATGTACACTTTCAAGTGTTATATATATATATTCATATCTTTTTCCGCCTTTGTGATATGGATGTCTGTGACTGGTTTATGTTATGATTACTTCTATGTTTGTTTCCGAAGATTATATATAGCCACTGTGTGACAGCTTTGAGTTTGTATCGGTATGTCGGATTTCCTCCTTAAAAGATATGCATTCTATTCTATCTGACATATCGGTGCTCGCACAAAGAAGTTACATGGATGGTCGCTCCTCCACAGCCTTATTCTCCGTGCTAATTGACAGCACTACCTCGTAGTGTTCTTGGTAAGCGTGGGTATAGAGGTGGGGCGTCGCAGTTTATTTATCATTTTATATGATAAAAAGTTTCTGAACCCAAACAAACCCTTTGTTTTGATTTCCATGGATGGATGATTGCTCTCTTTGTTGGAAATGATGTTTGTACTATTGTTTTCAAATGATTATTGTTATGTAGTGATGTATTGTTTGTTATTTATTGAAATAACTTAAATCTTTTCTCATTTACTTAATTATTAACCTCTTTGGATTATATAAGTGAAATGCAGGTTTATGGAAGCAATTGCTACTACTTTTGGTTTCATAAATAAGTGTTGTTTGCCCGACAAATAGGTACGTTTTCAGATTACGGTTTTCTAGCGAAATTATATTGTTTTCCCGTAGTTTGGGATATATTATTTTGAAAAATATGATATATATTGTTATTATTGATATTACTATTTCTCCCAGACCTCTCCATACAAAGGAGACTCTGCCGAAATTTTCTGTGAAATTTTGACTTAGAAAAATTTTGTGAAATGATTTCAAACTTTTATTAACTTGAATATAAAAGGATTCAATGATTATAAATTGATATATTTTATTTAAATTATTTAATTATGTAAATTAATTGTTTATAAATGTAATATTTTGAATAAGATATATTGATTACTAAATTCCTTCTTTTTCCTTTTCAGGGACGAAAAGTTTTGAGTAGGGGAGAGTGTAACGACCCAAAATTTTCGATAATTAAAAATTTGTTAATTTAATAGAGTTTTGTGATTTAATGTTGGGAGAGATAAAAATTTACGATTTAATAATAAGAATATAACTGGAATGAAATGAAAATATATTAATTTAAGGTAATTGATAATGGCTTTGAATGTAATTCCAATTAATTAAAATGATTAAAAAGTTATAATTGGTTATAGATTGTAAATTAATTGTAAAATGTGTATATTAACTGATAATTGGATTAAAAGAGTAGTTGATAAATTAAAGGTTGTATTAATTAATGAAATAATGTGTAATAAAAGGTAATTGGATAGAATTAGTATTATATAAGTTGTTATAACATTTGTTTGTAAATAATAAACGTACAAGTGTGGTTAAATGTAGAAAATGTGATAATTGTTATTTGTTACCAATTTAATTAATCAATTACAAATAAATGTAAATAAATGTTATATTAATGTGAGTTAATACAATAACTGCAGATTGGGAAAGTAATAAAATGTACAAAAATGTCAATTACACTCATAAGGCAATAAATTGATTTGATAATAAAAATGAAACCAAGAAAATGAAGTTGTGGGATTTTAATTTTTTATTAATGTCAAAGTCAACAAAGGTTCAATATTATTGGAATACTGCAACTAATAAGGTAAAAGATGATAGTTGTAGAATATTTGTGTAATAAGATGTAAATAAATGTTAATTATGTCTATAGAGTAATAATGGATTGAATAAAATGATTGAAACCAAACTAGATCAATTTATTGGAATTAAATTATAATTAATTGGATTTAATTACAGTTGAAATTGAACACTGTAATTAGTGTAATAACCAACACCGAAATTTTATGTAAACTTGTTTTAAATTATTGTAAATGTCTAAGTAATCAAAAAGGATGAAAATTGGTTAGTTTATAAATATTGAATTAAAAAGTGATTAATTAATTTAATATAAATTTATTTAATTAACGTGAAAATAGCCATTTTGGCTAATGACTTGGATTTCGACGAAACCAGTTTCATCGGATCCATAACGGTGAATTATTGTAGGGTTTCAAGTTTCGTAGCGATCGGACTTGCCGTTTGATCGTGCGGGCTCGAAACGCGTAGAGATCAAATTCAATTGAAATCAATTTGAAATAAGCCGATTTTAAGCTAACTTCTTCATACGATGGAATTAGGACTTGAAACCTATTCCATTGAGTTTAAAAACATTGAAAACATCTATTTTGATATATGGGATGACCTATTTTTATTTCGGGGTCAGAACGGGCTTTTTGGGTCGCGTAGTCGTTTCGATCTAACCCTGCCTATATATAGGCTGTTATAAACCCTAGTTGTTTCTCATATTATTATTTCTATACGTACATCTTCTTTCTCTTTCTCAAACCCAATTCCAAAATTCCAAAATCTAATTTCAAATAAAAAACCGAAAAGAAATTTTTTTTGCTCCAGGTTTACTTCGAGCTGGAAAGAGGTTTACTTCGAGTTTCAGAGTAGAAAACCCTGCAACGACTTGGGGTCAGAGAGAGTTCGAGGCTGAACAAGGCGGATCTGGGCGCGCTTCGAGTTCCAGAGGCGAAAACCCTGGAGCGACTTCGGGTCAGGAGCCAAATGACTCGGGTCTCGGGTCATTTTGGCAAAAACTTAGAGCAAGCACCGGGTAATTGAGGCAGCGACTCGAAGTAAGACCCGAAGTCGAAATTTTCCAATCTTCTAACATTAATAACTTTTGCCTACGAGCTCGGATTCATGCACGATTTTCTCCGTTGGGATCGTATCTGAATTCCGGACATTAGAGCTTGTTTGGTTGAATTCTAAGACTGTTGAATTTTGGGCCTTATTTTGGATTTCAAATCGATTTAAAATCAAAGGTGAGTGTTTTAATCCACTCACAACTACTAGATTATCTTATGTTAGTTAAATTCAATTTATGTTGTGATTATAAATTTATTGGTTGATGTTTGGTAGGTTTAAATTGTCATTCTAGTTAAATTTAACTTGTATTGCATTTAATCATCGTTTAATTTAATATTGAATTTAATTGTCAATTTAATACCCGTTAATGATTATCAGTTATCTATTGATGTTTATTGATTGATTAGGATGATAATTGTGATGGATGTTTGATTTTTGATATTAGCGTATTTTATATTGTTATAACACTGCAAGTTCCCTTTGGGTTGAAATGATACATACCCGAATGATCTATAGATTAGAGAAAAATCGTTATGGGTTGAAATGATAGACTCAAGCGATTTTATGGATTTGTATTTAATTCGGGATTGCGATTTGAAATGATATATAACCGTAAAATTTTAAATTGCAGATTGAAATGATAAATATCTGTATCACTTGACCCTAGGGTAGAAAATTATATACGGACTCCGGATTGGTTAAATTAAATGATTTTGATTCTTTAAATTTTGAATTCAGTTAACTGGCATTTTGAAATAGAGATGTATTTATATAAACTGAATTATTTGTTTCGATAATCCAAACGTTAATGCTAAAATTGGAATTGATTTAATGAATTATTCAAGGGATTTAAATTTAAATTTCAAAGTTGAAGTGGCAAAAATATAAATGAATCTATTGGAATTGAGTTATTGAAATGTTGGATATAACTTTGAAATCTATTTTAACCAATTTAAACTATTTTAATCAATTTAAACTATTTTAACTTATTTTAAATCTATTATAACCTATTTAATCCAATTTAATCTAATTTACCTATTTTAACAAATTAAATTTATTTAATCTATTTTAAATCTAATTAATATAATTTAAAGTCTATTTAATCTATTAAAATCATAAAATCTAATTTAATATCTATTTAAAACTATTTTTACTATTTTAAAAATATTTTAATCTATTTTAAATTATTTTCAACCTATTAAAACTATTTATGACTATCTAAACTATTTTCTAAAATTACAGACTAAGTAAAGCTGAAGTATTTATATTTAAATCCTTGATGATGATACAAACTAAGTTGGAATTTGGAATTGATGCCTTTTTTGTGAATTGACATATTTGAGTAAATACGATGATTTGGAACTAGGATTTAATTAACCTATCGTATCGACAAATTCAAAAGTGAATATGATTTTTGAAAGTGAATATAGTTTGAAAGTGAATATGATTTAAAAATGATATGGTTTTGAGAATACGATATTTTGATATCAATTGTGAATTGACTTTTTGAAATGTAAAAGAACCATCGGGTGTGAAATAAGCGTTTGGTTGTTAAAGAGACCGTGATCAGATATTGTCATACTCTCTGCCAATACCATAAACTACTTTAACAACTATGCACGTGGAGGAGATTCCAGAAATGAAGTAGGATGGTTTGGTGAATGATTTCTGTATGAGGTATTGACGTGACCCTGACTCCCGTGAGTCAGCTTAGATGTGACTAAAACAGGAGCTATACCTGGGCCAAGTGAGGTCATTCCTCCGATCGGACATGCTTCTTCGATACCATATTATGACTTTGTGATGATTTGGTGGCCACCCTTTGATTTTTGATTTGGGAGTGTGTTCTGAGGTGGGCGGTAGTAGCTGCTATGCGTTACCACCAGCCTGGTTCTGCAATTGGTAAATCTACCTTGGCATTGCCTCGAGTGTCGTGTTCACATGCCCTAGAGCACCTACTACGAGTTTGTTTTGTACCGTACCTATGAGGTGTCCTCTGGGTAAACCACCGGTTTAGTGGAGCCTACGGCATTGTATAGACTACGTGAATATATAAAATGTGTTAAGGGTGATATGGGTAACGCCTTAACGCTATTTTAATACTTTACTTTATTGTAAACACTATTATAATAGCTATTGTACTACATAGTAGATAGTTTAACGGATCCTTAGGATGATGTAAATCCTGAACATCTCTTAAGTTATTGCACTCACGTTAGTTACTGGATAGGGGATGTCAAAACCCGTAAACATCTCTGATGCCATCACACTCATATATATTTACTATTGATTTAACTTACATAAGATCTTTTAGTTCTGACTCGAGTGTTTTGTCTTTTCAATTTGCTCGGGTCAGTTTGAGCTTTTCAGTTTATCGAAGACTACTTTCTGGAGGATGAGGATGAAGATTTTGTGCTACTATTATCTATTATAGTTATTCCACTGCATCATGTTGTTCCGCAGCATTTATTTATTTATTTCTGTTTTATGTAACTCTGATTTTTGCTGTAAAGAATAATCAAATGTATTTATAAAACAGCTTCATGAACTGTTTATTTGATTATTATATTTTTCCATTCCGCTGTGAGATTCTGTATTTGTTTTCTTTCTTTCTCTGCTTTTTCTTATTTACCCCATAACAATCTGCCCTTTTGAATGGTTTGAGTCTGACGTGTGTGTCTGCTTAAAACGTCCAAAAGGCAGGTCGTTACACTATTCATTCCTAAAAATTTCGAACTCCAAACGAAGCGTGCCGCCTGGCGTTCTATATGTTGTACCCCTACTCCGAACATAATGAAATATATATCGGAAGGCAATTCCATCATATACAGAAGTTAACTTTCAAAATCAAATTATATTAATTTAAATTCCTTTAAATAATTTCTACACATTTCGAACTCGCACGACCAAACGATACTTCCAATCGCCACGAAATTCGACAGCATATAATAATTCACTATCAAGGATCCAATGAAACTAGTTTCGTCAAAATCCAAGATAGTGCCCCATAAGGCTATTTTTACACGTTAGTTAAAATGAGTAATTTCCAAAATCAGTTAAATCACTTTTAATTCCAATTTAAAAGTTTACTATCCTCCTTCTTATTGAAATAGAATTTAAATCAACTTCCAAAATAATTTTCATTCACATTAAATTCCAAATTCAATTATTTAAACAATTCCAAATATTCAAATTTAACAATTAAATTATCAAATAAGTCGCTATATTTGAAATTCAATTATTTAGCTTATAAAATTAACTTTTTAATATTTAAAATTAATTAAATATTACAAATTCGAATGAGTGAAATTCTGGATCATTACAAACTCCCCTCCTTAAAAGAATTTCGTTTTCGAAATTACTAAGTGAGAAAAATGCCCCAAACTCATTAACTTTTCAAAATCACTTAGTTAAAATGAATTATAAAATTTCTAAGTCTTTCAAATCAAATTCATAGTTAGTAACTAATCCCATTCCAATTTATAAAACCAAAATCCAAATTTTAGTTATCAAAATTGTTTCCAAAATTCTCAAATTTTTTCTATCGCCTTAAATTTACGGAAAATTTCGCCAGCATCTCCTTTGCATGGTTTGATCGGAAATTTTTTCAATATATATATAATCACAAATATACATCTCATCTTCGAGGATGAGGCATTCCTTAGGGAAAGAATATAAAAGTACGATATGTTATCCGAGATGTGTACCTTTTATTAGTATTAGCAAACATATACAATCAATATAATGTGAAAGTGAGTTCCAAATGCGAAGCATACGCCATCCACACCTACTAATCACTCAACAACCAATGAGAACAAGTATATGGAAAGTAATATCAATATATAACATAGAATATACAATAACTACATGCAAATGTAGCAAGAGAAACCATCAAACAATTTAATATTCATCCAATTAATTCATAACCATATCAATTTATATTTTCCAATGTCAACATTTTATTTATTACAGCTCGTACGATGTACATATATCGTCCGTACGCAAAAACCATACTTGATCGCTCGATCACACAATTTCACTTTCGAACTAGTATCGTTCACACGACCACTCTAGTGCGGACTCAGATTCGGTTCCTTGGTTAAAAACTGTCATTCTCCTTGCATAGCTATATACTATGATAGAGAATATCAAAATCAATCAAAATTCCATATCCAGTGTTCGCCGTCAAGAATCGAGTGAAAAATCCAAACTTGGATCAGTGTAAATCACCTTGAAATCGTATATTCGAACCTGGATCAAACAGTTATGCGAATAAAATAATATACGTACAACTTACGTATTTATTCCAATGGGTTTCTTAATATATCTCATTCTTTTTATTTACTTTCATCTCATTTTCATTATTCACATTGCTTTATTCACATTCATTTATTTACTTAGTATATTTCTTTCAATACTAATACCATTTATAAACCATTTCATAAAACCATTACTTAAGTTTATTATAAACATTTTATACAACTAGTGTTTATTTTCACTTTACAACTTAAGTTCATATTTATTTCTAGCAAAGAACATTCCAAAACATATTCAATTCATTTTATAACTTAAGTTGAATTTCATTTTATAACTCAAGTTTATATCCATTTCATTAATTTATTTCATTAATTTATTTCATTAGTTCATTTCATTAATTCATTACAAATCAAATTCAATTTCGCTTAACTTTGCTTAAGTCGAATTCCATTTCAAAATTCATTTTATTTAACTTAACTTAAGTTAAATTTCATTTCATAGTTCAACTTTCAAATTTACTTTTCTTAACATTTATATTCAACAAATTTTAAAAATTTGTTTTAACTCACCATTTCTCTAAATTTATAAGTTATAAAACTTAGTTTTTTATATTTTCATCAGAACACTTAGATAATAACTTTCAGAATTTTAAACATTCAGTTTTTATTTATTATTTTCAAATCATTTTAGAACTATACTATACATAATTCTTTTTTATATCAAATCATACTTTTGAATTTTAAAATCAAAACTAGTTTTACCAAAACGAAACTCCAATGTTAGCAATCCATCACTTAGAAACTCGAAAATGAATATGATGATGCTGCAGTCATCACCAGAATTATTTTCCAGCAACCGAAATGAGTTCAATGCTTTTTATTTATTCTAAAGTCCATTTTATTTACAAATCATATTTATAAATTTCTCTTATATATAATTTCACATTGGTTATATAAAACCATTTCTTAATTGTTTATCATTGTTTACATTATAATAATAATAACAATTATTAGAACACAGACAACGGACAACAAATGAAAATAATCAAATATTGTCGTTCACTAACAACCAAACTCGCCATATACAACTATAATAATTTTTGAAAAATTATTCTTTTGTATATAAAATAAAATTAAGGTATAATTATTTCATTTACCCAATTTCAAAACAATACTGTGTCGGTTTGCCTTGTTCAAGCGCTTAGAAACCCCTATTGATAACGTGGCGTCTCACGCACCAACCAGAATCCATAAGCCAATCAACGTATAAATTAACAACATATAAAACATTTTTATAATCACTAACAGATACGCGCTCGTATATATGCACACTCAAACTCATTCTAGGGTGCTACTGATCCTATCTATAATGAGTACCCAAACAAAGCCTAGGTGTTTGCACAATCCTAAGCTCTGATACCAACTGAAACGACCCGCAAACCCGCACAATTCAAGCTGATAATAAACCACACATGTCTCGAACAAATATGCAAATAGTTATGGGAAAGAAAGAAAAAAAAGAAGAGAAAAGAAGAAGAGAAAAGAAGAAGAAGAGAGAAAGAAACTAAAATATCACAGAGTCTCACAATCACAACGGAATATCATATAATATAATATCAATGAACTTTACAAAAGAGAAACTGTAATCTTTAATATAAATACATCAATCAGAGTACAACAACAAATCAGAACCATCAGTTCGGATAGTTATAATGACCTATCCTCACAAATGATGATAATTTAAACAACAAAGCAGCGGAAAATAAACATATACGTGAATACGACTGTGACGCCCCACCTCTATACCCACGCTAGCCAAGAACACTACGGGGTAATACCGTCAACTAGCGCGGAGAATAAGGCTGTTGAGGAGCGACCATCCGTATAATTTCTTTGTGCGAGTTCCGATATGCCAGATAAAAATATAACTTTTCATCTCAAGAGGAAATCCGACATACCGATACAAACTCAAAGCTACTACACGGTGGCTATGTATATATCTTCGGAAACAAATATAGAAATAAACATAACATAAATCAATCACAGACAATTCATATCACAAAGGCGGAATAAGATATGAATATTACACATAAAAGTGTATGTCAGAGTAGTGGTCAAACAAGATCCACAATATCAAAAATAAAAGTTACAAGTACTAGGCAACAGAATAATTATACATCAACGAGTCCATATCTCAAATGTATAATATCAAAAACTACTAATCTAAAGTAGTTAGCCAAAAGAGTCAGAAGATGGCTCCAGATAGGAAGTCATGAAGAAGCACCTGTAAAATCTCAGTCTGACCCGAGTATTATTTAATAAGAAAATAATAAACGGATCAGTCTAGCTATAATTATCAGATAAAATGAGAAATAAGAAGAGATATAATAAAAACGTATGATAACCAAAAATGTCATACCACGACAAGTATACATTAGTAAATCAACAAAGGAAAATCATACAAATATCTCACGAATCTCATAGCATAAAAAGAATGTCATATTCTTTATTTAATTCACCAAGCCACAATAAATGACATACATATCAATGTCAACTGAAAAAGGTGGTGAAACATAAATTCCAGAAATCACAAGAAAAGAGGATGGCCAATCCCGTAAAACTGAACATCGACGCACCTAGAAAGATACGCCCCATGTAAAGTCTAGCATCGATACACCTAGAAAGATGCACCCCATGCAAAGTCGAACATTGACGCACCTAGAAAGATACGCCCCATGCTCTATCATCGACGCACCTAGAAAGATACGACCCATGCATAAATAAACATCGATGCACCTAGAAAGATACACCCCATGTAATGTCTAACATCGATGCACCTAGAAAGATACACCCCATGCAAAGTCGAACATCGACGCATCTAGAAAGATACGACCCATGCATAGACGAACATCGACGCATCTAGAAAGATACGCCCCATGCCCCGACTTATTGAGCCGATTGCTCCACGAAGTAAACAAACATCGACGCACCTAGATAGGTACGACCCATGCGAGAAGTAAACATCGACGCACCTAGATAGGTACGACCCATGCGTAGAGCAAACATCGACGCACCTAGATAGGTACGACCCATGCGAGAAGTGAGACGAAGCTCATTAAAACAAGGAACAGTCCTCTACATGGACAAAGAGACATTGCACATTACTAGTCTAAACCATAAAATGATCATCATCGATCATCAAGAAGTGTCGATTACACTAAGCTAGTAAATATAAGAGTTTAGCTTCATGTCCCATAACCACTTGCTTAACTCAAATATTTACGAACAGATTGTAGATCTCCACTAGAAAATTGTCACAAGAGTTTCAATCGAACAAGTCCAAAAATTAACCGACGAAGTAAACGCAAGCGTTTCATACCACTTGTTTTGCTAAGCCGTTTAATTATATTTTCTCATACGAATGAAGTAAAGGTTTGTATATACTAATAGATTAGAAAACGGTTTTATAAACGAACTTTGTATTAAAAATAGAGTTGAAATCGTTTTAATGAAAGAGTTTTGATATTTACTACTAGTATAGAAAACCTTTATATTTTTAAAGTGACAAATCAAAGAAATGATTGTAGAAACAATCAATCATAAAAATTCACATTCGAAGACGTGAATAAAATCCAAAGAGATCAATAAAGAATCCATCAAAAATGGATATTCTCAAAAGTCCAAAGAAAGAAGTCATCAAACTCGATAATAATTGATAACAATAAGTCGGATCGACAAAAATCGATAAACCTTGGAAATTTGCTTGAAAATAGGCAAATTAGGCAAAATCAGCCGTTCAGACGTCTAAATTTTTATGACAGACGTCTGAATTTTATATCAGACGTCTGAACTTTTGTGACAGATGGCTCAGAGGTTAAAAATTGAAACAGAGAGTAGAAAACATTTTGAACTATATTCAGACGTCTAAATATTTTGTGACAGACGTCTAAATTTTACCTCAGACTTCTGAATATTTATGACAGACGTCTAAATTTGGTGATAGACGTCTGAATTTTTCTGCTAGGCAAAAAAAAATAGCCTAGCTCTAAAATCAACGAATCCGAACCAAAATGCGATCGAACGAGCGATGAACTCTAAGGGTTTACGCCAATCGGCAACCCAGTCCTATAGGCACTTCAATGCATCTCCAAAAACATGTTCAAACATCCATAAAAGGATTTTCACAAAAATTAAACCAAAATACCAAAAATTGGAATATACACGAAAACAATCCAAACAAAAATCAAATGCAAATGGATAAGTGTTAGGAATTCATACCTAACAACAATGATAGATATAGATATAGATGTGAGATAAAAATCTCACCTTTAAACCCAAAACAAATGAAGAAGAAGCTATAGAGCAATGGCAAGAGCAAGCACACTTCAATCCCAACTCTACAAGCTTGAATCAAAGCTTAAAAGAATAACATTCCCAAAGTTAGGTTTAGGAATTCTTGAAATTGGAAGGAGAAAGAGTTGGAGAAGAAGAAGGAGATGCTTACCAATGGGTTCTCTTTGAATTTGGAGCTAGAAGTTGGATTTGCTAATGAAGACTAGGGTTTTGAATTTCTATTTCCCATTCTCTTCCACCATTGTTGCTTTAGAGCTGAAAAGAGGAGGAAGTGAGAGTGAATGGGGAGGAGTGGTTCAGATTTGAGTATAAGTTGGCTAGTGGGCTGAACCCAAACCCAAAGTGAAAATGGTCAAATTTTTAACTAGCTCCAAACATATCGAAGCTTACACTCAAAAAGATCGCAAACGACATTTTGAACTCAATGGAGGCGGTCTCGAGTCCCAATTCGACTGTTTGCAAAAAGTAGTTTTTCGGACTAAAACCCGACGAACGATGAAATATTTAAATAAAATATTTAAATATAAAATCGACAAATATGCGGGTTGTTACAGACTCCCCTCCTTAAAGAAATTGCGTCCTCGCAATACTTAAGAAGAAAATAAAGAGTAACAACCATAAAAGCATATCAACACAAAAGAAAATTTGAAATAAGAAGTTCACCATAAAGAGCACGAAAGAGTTAGCCCAAACGTGTCCGCTCGATGAATTCTCTGGATTCCCATGAGAAATCCTTAGGATTTGAGAACCATTGAACTTTCATAAGAAAAGCATCTTTATTTCGAAGGCGCTCAACCTCCGAAGCAATGATGCGAATAGGATGTTGCTCAAAAGTCAAATCTGGTGAAACTTCAATCCCTACTATAACACCAAGCTCAAAAATAAAAATCGGAAACCTTAAGGCATTTCCGTTTTAGAAAGACGTAGGAAAACGTCGTGAATAACAGAAAATTGAGCCGGTGCAACGGCGTAGCACAAAAGCGGTACGCCCAAGTGAACCGAAAAGTCGGGACATCGATGTAGTACAATAACGGTACATCCGATGAACCGAACACCATAAAAGAACATCGGACGCTAGTCCATAAAGGGAATGAGATGAAACTCAATAAAACGAAGTATATCGAAACGTCCGATGTTGGAAAGATGATCATTCCATTTGGACATCATCAAAGAAACAACCACTTGTTGTTGACCACAAAGTGCATTGGCAACACGATTCCCCTTTTTGGGAATATACAAAGAATATCAAGATCATAAGATGCAAGGAACTCGATCCAATATTAAGTTCCTTATGAGAAAATAAATATTCCAAAGATTTATGATCAAGGTAGAGAACAAATTCCTCACCCAAAATTAATGATGCCAAAATTTTAAAAGCGAAATCGATAGTCGCGAGCACTAGATCATGAGTGGCATATCTAGTCTCGATCGGCTTTAATGATTTAGAAGCACAAGTGATAGCACGTTCTCTTTTGCAAGAGAACGACATCTAAACCAATACAATTAGCGTTGGTACGAAAGATAAAATCTTGGTTCTCTTTGGGAATCACAAGAATAAGAGTATCGGAAAAGAATTCTTTCAAACAATCTTCTTTCCCGAAAAGCTAAAACTTTCAAAGATTACATTCATCTTTATGTAATAATCCTTCTAGAAAAATTTACATTTTTACAAGTCAATTTATTATGACAAATTGTCTCATCAAAGCGTTTAGGAGATTCCTATCGATAACGTTGATCAAGCGCATCGACCAGAATTCTTAAAGCACTCAATGGGCAATACAATCACAAAATCATCTTCTATAAGATAAACATGTTCTTAAAAACCTTTAAGAATATTCTTTGCTCGTTTAAGAGCAAAATAAAATTTTACTTATAAATAAATCTTATGAAAAAGATTTGCAAAATTTTAAATCGCTGTTTTCATCCAAAATCAATATATATAAGAATGGAGTCATCGAGATCGTAGAATACTCGATTCAAAAAAAATGGATGAAATAAGCTGGACAAACTGAATGACATGATAAGTCATTCATAAGAATCATAACGAGTACGGAATGCGGATGCTAACTCCCGCAACTCATTGCTAATGAAAATCGGTGGTAAGGTCGAGCTGAAAAGACTTTATCACCACTCAAGAGATTGCTTAGGTGATAATCCTAAGACAAGTTCAAAATACCGAAAAATTTCACAAACTATTTAAATGAGGGAAATAACACTTTCCTCATCAGGTGGGCTTAAAGAATAAAAATTGATGCCACTAAAAATTTGAAATTGGAATCACAAAGAAAAATAGAAATCTGCTTAACAGATTGGAAATGTCGAAGATGAATAGTCCGCTCGGAAAAATAGGATATAGGCTTCACAATGATTAAGCCAATCCTTTCACAAAAATTAATTCCGAAGCCTAAGTGGAAATCGGTTCGGAAAGAAAAATCACATAAAATAAATTTCGACATCAATAAAAAGCAAATTGAGTGTTGCGGATCCACCAACCGGATTCGCAATCCTCAAAGAAGTCAACAAGCCCAAAAATGTTTAAAGAAAAAGAATCGACAAGTTCTTTTGATATAAAAATAATGAGATGAAACCCATATAAAAAAGAACTCGAATAAGATAATCACAAACAAATATCGTCAAGGATAGAAAATACCTTGACCAAGAGAAGAGTTGCCAGGAGCTTGCACTACATTGAGCTTTCCCTCCTTCCTACTTTGAAGTATGGGACAAGTAGTTATATGGTGACCCGAATTTTTGCAATAGCGACAATAAAGAGGTTTCGGGCACTCCCTTGCATAGTGGTCTGCGGAACCACAATTGTAGCATTGTCCATGACTAGTGGCAGGAGTCTTTGCTACAGAAGTTTCTTGCTTCCCTTTCTTGTCGGGATTGGGACCTTTAAACTTAATAGGCCTCTTCATGTTATTGTTGAAGTTCTGTTTGGCACCCACAACTTCAACATTACTTTCATTATCGGCCTCTTCAAGACGAAGAGCGATATCAATAAGCTGATCGAAAGAAACTTCCAATTTCAGAAGTAATGGCTTCTTGAGATTCTTGTTCAAGCCATAAACAAATCTCTGATTTTTCTTCAATGGGGTATTAATGTATTCAACCCCGTATTTAGAAAGAGATTCGAAAGATGCGACGTAGTCCGTCACAGAAGATTCACCTTGAACAAGGTCGATAAAACGCCGGGCCAAAGTTACTTTTTCAGCCTCCGGCACAAATTTCAATTCGAATCTTTCCCGGAATTGCTCCCAAGTGAGATCCGCTTCAACGATTTCAGAAATAAGAAGCTCATACCAGTCCAATGCTCTTTCTTGGAGCATGCTAGAAGCCACTTGGACTCGGTGGAGATCAACAAGATTCATGCGAGAAAAGATGCGGTCGCATGATCTAAGCCAAGCTTGAATTTCAATGACACTCTCGGATCCCCGGAATGGCCTTCCACCCAAATCGGTGTAATCTCTACACAAGCGTGCAAAACCGGATCTAGGATGAGTCGGCTCTGGAATGGGTCCGATAGCTTGAGCATTCTTGACAAGATCAAGAAGTTGTTGTGCAGACATAAATACTCCATCCTGGGGAGTAGCACTAGATTGACCGGCACTGGGACGGCCTGGTCTAACCATTCTCTTCATTAAGAAAGAAAGAAAGAAGAGGAAAAAGTTATTCTCAAAATAAATATCAAGAAATCTTGATAGATAAAACAAGGAATCATAAAAGAAAGTAGGATAGAACGGTACAAAGACCCGAATAAAAATCCTAAAGCACGACTCCTAAGAAAGACTTAGGACAAAGATCCTTGTTAGATTATTCTACATCGTTCCGAAGTTTGGCTCTGATACCAAGCTGTGACGCCCCACCTCTATACCCACGCTAGCCAAGAATACTACGGGGTAATACCGTCAACTAGCGCGGAGAATAAGGCTGTTGAGGAGCGACCATCCGTATAATTGCTTTGTGCGAGTTCCGGTATGCCAGATAAAAATATAACTTTTCATCTCAAGAGGAAATCCGACATACCGATACAAACTCAAAGCTACTACACGGTGGCTATGTATATATCTTCGGAAACAAATATAGAAATAAACATAACATAAATCAATCACAGACAATTCATATCACAAAGGCGGAATAAGATATGAATATTACACAAAAAAGTGTATATCAGAGTAGTGGTCAAACAAGATCCACAATATCAAAAAGAAAAGATACAAGTACTAGGCAACAGAATAATTATACATCAACGAGTCCATATCTCAAATGTATAATATCAAAAACTACTAATCTAAAGTAGTTAGCCAAAAGAGTCAGAAGATGGCTCCAGATAGGAAGTCATGAAGAAGCACCTGTAAAATCTCAGTCTGACCCGAGTATTATTTAATAAGAAAATAATAAACGGATCAGTCTAGCTATAATTATCAAATAAAATGAGATATAGGAAGAGATATAATAAAAACGTATGATAACCAAAAATTTCATACCACGACAAGTATACATTAGTAAATCAACAAAGGAAAATCATACAAATATCTCATGAATCTCATAGCATAAAAAGAATGTCATATTCTTTATTTAATTCACCAAGCCACAATAAATGACATACATATCAATGTCAACTGAAAAAGGTGGTGAAACATAAATTCCAGAAATCACAAGAAAAGAGGATGGCCAATCCCGTAAAACTGAACATCGACGCACCTAGAAAGATACGCCCCATGTAAAGTCTAGCATCGATACACCTAGAAAGATGCACCCCATGCAAAGTCGAACATTGACGCACCTAGAAAGATACGCCCCATGCTCTATCATCGACGCACCTAGAAAGATACGACCCATGCATAAATAAACATCGATGCACCTAGAAAGATACACCCCATGTAATGTCTAACATCGATGCACTTAGAAAGATACACCCCATGCAAAGTCGAACATCGACGCATCTAGAAAGATACGACCCATGCATAGACGAACATCGACGCATCTAGAAAGATACGCCCCATGCCCCGACTTATTGAGCCGATTGCTCCACGAAGTAAACAAACATCGACGCACCTAGATAGGTACGACCCATGCGAGAAGTAAACATCGACGCACCTAGATAGGTACGACCCATGCGTAGAGCAAACATCGATGCACCTAGATAGGTACGACCCATGCGAGAAGTGAGACGAAGCTCATTAAAACAAGGAACAGTCCTCTACGTGGACAAAGAGACAACGCACATTGCTAGTCTAAACCATAAAATGATCATCATCGATCATCAAGAAGTGTCGATTACACTAAGCTAGTAAATATAAGAGTTTAGCTTCATGTCCCATAACCACTTGCTTAACTCAAATATTTACGAACAGATTGTAGATCTCCACTAGAAAATTATCACAAGAGTTTCAATCGAACAAGTCCAAAAATTAACCGACGAAGTAAACGCAAGCGTTTCATACCACTTGTTTTGCTAAGCCGTTTAATTATATTTTCTCATACGAATGAAGTAAAGGTTTGTATATACTAATAGATTAGAAAACGGTTTTATAAACGAACTTTGTATTAAAAATAGAGTTGAAATAGTTTTAATGAAAGAGTTTTGATATTTACTACTAGTATAGAAAACCTTTATATTTTTAAAGTGACAAATCAAAGAAATGATTATAGAAACAATCAATCATAAAAATTCACATTTGAAGACGTGAATAAAATCCAAAGAGATCAATAACGAATCCATCAAAAATGGATATTCTCAAAAGTCCAAAGAAAGAAGTCATCAAACTCGATAATAACTGATAACAATAAGTCGGATCGACAAAAATCGATAAACCTTGGAAATTTGCTCGAAAATAGGCAAATTAGGCAAAATCAGCCGTTCAGACGTCTAAATTTTTATGACAGACGTCTGAATTTTATATCAGACGTCTGAACTTTTGTGACAGATGGCTCAGAGGTTAAAAATTGAAACAGAGAGTAGAAAACATTTTGAAATATATTCAGACGTCTAAATATTTTGTGACAGACGTCTAAATTTTACCTCAGACGTCTGAATATTTATGACAGACGTCTAAATTTGGTGACAGACGTCTGAAATCTGAATTTTTCTGCTAGGCAAAAAAAAACAGCCTAGCTCTAAAATCGACGAATCCGAACCAAAATGCGATCGAACGAGCGATGAACTCTAAGGGTTTACGCCAATCGGCAACCCAGTCCTATAGGCACTTCAATGCATCTCCAAAAACATGTTCAAACATCCATAAAAGGATTTTCACAAAAATTAAACCAAAATACCAAAAATTGGAATATACACGAAATCAATCCAAACCAAAATCAAATGCAAATGGACAAGTGTTAGGAATTCATACCTAACAACAATGATAGATATAGATATAGATGTGAGATAAAAATCTCACCTTTAAACCCAAAACAAATGAAGAAGAAGCTATAGAGCAATGGCAAGAGCAAGCACACTTCAATCCTAACTCTACAAGCTTGAATCAAAGCTTAAAAGAATAACATTCCCAAAGTTAGGTTTAGGAATTCTTGAAATTGGAAGGAGAAAGAGTTGGAGAAGAAGAAGGAGATGCTTACCAATGGGTTCTCTTTGAATTTGGAGCTAGAAGTTGGATTTGCTAATGAAGACTAGGGTTTTGAATTTCTATTTCCCATTCTCTTCCACCATTGTTTCTTTAGAGCTGAAAAGAGGAGGAAGTGAGAGTGAATGGGGAGGAGTGGTTCAGATTTGAGTATAAGTTGGCTAGTGGGCTGAACCCAAACCCAAAGTGAAAATGGTCAAATTTTTAACTAGCTCCAAACATATCGAAGCTTACACTCAAAAAGATCGCAAATGACATTTTGAACTCAATGGAGGTGGTCTCGAGTCCCAATTCGACTGTTTGCAAAAAGTAGCTTTTCGGACTAAAACCCGACGAACGATGAAATATTTAAATAAAATATTTAAATATAAAATCGACAAATATGCGGGTTGTTACAACGACCCAAAGACCTCCAGCTCGTTTGCTGAATCTCCAAAGCATCCAAATCTAAATTTGTAAATATGCTCGGTCTGACCTGAGCATTGAAATGAAAGAACGTTCGGATCAGTCTGGTAAACCAGCATGAGAAAACACATCTAAACTAAAATTTAAAGTTATAAAAACTTTTCTTTACCAAACAAAGGTATCTCGTAAAACCACGCCGCACATAAATACAGACGGGTTTTTTACCTTACGATAACCAAAACATTTCATATCAAATCCTGTTATATTATACTAGCGTCTATTATACAAATAATATTAAAATAGCCGAAATTGTTACATTGGTTAAATTTGTTGGCGTAATAGGTTTACAAACAAAATGGCAGGCACGTATTGAAGAATGGATTTCCATATAATGTCAGGTAAGGGATTATCTTCCATACAGTACATTTCTAGAGGAATGTACCGAGGATACACAAACAATCCTCCGCATCTGGCAAGACCGGTCTATCCCTATTTGGCACTCATACATGGCTTGGATAGAAACCAAATATGTCATCACCCCAGTCATTACCGATCTATCCCAGACGTCTCATAGCATACACCACACACCCGACATATAAAGGGTTATCTAGAAAGGTGATGATCATTCCCTTATGGTAGTGAACCACATAGCCTTACGGTGTACCCTGTTTAAGCCATTATTGGGTGATAAGGCTTAAGGTAACGTTTACCTTTCACATAGCACATTCCACTTTGAATGCCACATTGTCATTCCTTTGATCACTATTGAATTTCACGAACATTCAACCTCTGAGCTCATACGTCTCAAAGAAGGGTGTTAAGCTAAGAGAAATTGCCTTCTCCGCCACCAAACAAATGTATGTTTGTAAAAGTCAACCTTATGATCTCAGAAATACAATGTCAGGCATTCGTCCATACAAGTTGTCCAGGAACATGACAAACCGAAGGCACTCTCCTACCACATTATGTCGGGAATTACCCCTAGGATTAGTAGCGAGAAGTCCTTGCATAACGTAGATTTTCATAACAAAGCACTACTACCACTATATATATAATATACATTGCGGGTCTAGTGGCAAGTAGCCGTGCATCATGACGATCTCCGTCTTTAAAATCATCATCCTAAACCTGCACTTTCGAACACATACACTAGTCCGAAGTGGTTCTCGGATAAATCTGACCCCGGTCTCTCCGGACCAACAATAATAAAGAGGCCCTTAAACTTATACGGAAACCAAGTCTCATAGACTATCACGTTTCCAACTCTCAAATTGCTATCCTTCGGCCAAGAAGGAACCCTGGTAGATTGGAGTACCACAGACACTCCGCACTACTCGAATCAACATTCTTAATCCAAACGATAATCAAGCCTACTCAGTCGGCTTCGTGCTAAGTGCACGACTAATCAGTTTTCACATCAAGTCAAGGAACTAAAAATGGCCAAATTTGATAGTCAGTTATTTAACTATCAAAGCAACAAACAATATCTAGCACATAAGCAGTCACTAGGCCCATTTAATTAATCTTTTATTAATTAAATCAATTTCCAAATATTTACTTCAAATTATCTTTAAAAGATATATCCTCAAAACCATTTTAAATTTCGATATTGGAAAACATTCCCATATACCTATATTAACTGTATAAGTTTGTTTAATAACACTACCATTTTGGAGACACGCCAAATTGATTTCTATAACCGTACAACTTCCGAGTTCATACGCCTCAGAACGGGTGTTAAGTATAAGAAGCAATGCTTCCTATACTAGCAAGCCTTTAGTATGATCATAAGAACCAATTTGTGTATTTCACAATGGAAGATCAAAGCATCATTTATTGGGTCAAAACAAATATTGCGTAAAACATCGTTACGACAACCCGAAAACACTAATATAGGGATTTGATTAATTAATTATATATATATATAAATATATATAAATCCCATATACTATATAAAACATTTCCTTTCAGAAATCATTTACTATAACAACAATGTTATAGTCCATGCTTTCCATACTTCCCCGAAAACGTCTATTACAACAATAAATGTTGGAATCTATGCTTCCGATACTTAACACATTTTAAATCATTTTTCAAACTATTAAATTCTATTTGGAATTATTATTTTCAAAACGTTACTTTTAAAGATTATCGCTTTAAAAACTATTGACTTCATCAAAAATATTACTTTCAAAACATTCCTTTAATAGGTTATTTAACTCTTACAAACTTGAATGTATTTCCTTTGTGTAAAATCCGTATTTAAATCTCAACATAAATCATTTCCATATTTATAAAAATTATGTTTATAAATCTCCTTTCTATTTTATAAAACTTCTATTTTATAAAATCTCTTTATTTATAAAATTCTATTTATAAATCATTCTTTTATAAAAACTCGTTTTACTATCAAAATCCACTTAAAAATCCATTTCTTTTTAAATCTAATTTATTTATAAAATCCATTTACCAAATAAATGTCAAATCCATTTACAAAATATTTATAAATTCATATTATAAATCTATTTCATTATTTATAAAATCTCATTTTTATAAATCCTTTATATAAATTATTCAAAAATAGCTATTTAAAGTATTCCTCCAAACTACACTTTTATAACATCAAAAATCATAATTTTATTTGTTTAAAAATAAATTCATTCGTTCTGATAATTTAAAAATTATTAAAACATATATACTTCCAAAATCATTTCAATTCAAAATCACTATTTTAGCTAAAAATATATGGCCCGATGCTACTATAGCACTAAATAAGCAAAACAATCCATGTCATCAAATATGGCATCCAACAAATCATATATCGAAATATATGAAAAGTAAATCAACAATGTGAGGAATCCTGTTGGATCCTTCCAACCTATCCCCCTGCATCACATACAGTATATAATCAAATAATATAAATCAACCGCTTCGAGGCGGGATCATATATAAAGGGTCATCTGCTCATACACGCGAACATAATAGGATCTCATCCGCTCCAATAAGCGGGTATATATATCCAAACCAACTAATAAAACAATAAATAATCCAAATAAGCAACAAACAACATAAATAAAATTATCCACACTTATGTAAAAATATAAGTGGGCCGGAGAGGTGAGTTAACTCACAGAAATTCTAGAAATCGCAAAAGCGCTCTGGTTTGAATTAAAATTGAACGGTCGTTCAATTTTACCTAAAATTTTTACTAGCTTCGAATTTATCCAATCCGACTCCATAACGTAGTACTCGCTGATACGAACACAACGCAACTTGTCGCGTTCGATTTGGACCTCGTACGAAAAAATTATGGATTAACGAACGCTTGAATAATTAATTAAAATTAAAATTTAATAAAACTTTAAACTTTCCCTTTCCCTCCTCTCGAGCTCATTTCCAGGCACGATTCTTTTCCTTTTATTTATTTATCGAACGTGATTCACCAACGTTCGTCGCCGTCGTTCGCCGCCTGCGCGCGTGCCACCATCGCCATCGCTTGCCGCTGCTCCACCGCCTCGCCACGCGCGTCGTTTGCCCAAAAACAAATGCGACTGCACCTCGAACGCCACCCTAGCTGCTGCCGTCATTGATGATTCAATGATCAGTTGGTACGGATGAACTCATGGAGTCGAGCTCTCCAACTTTCATGTTGAAGGTTTTGGCTAATTTCGCTCCTAGCTCGCCGTGAATTGATGGTCGTTGATTTGGTTTTCTTTTTAATGGCGGTTGAAGCTTTTAGGGTTAGGATTTTAGCAAATGAAGGAAGTGGATGTCCTTATATAGAAAATTTTTGTGGCACTATTCATTCCTAAAAATTTCGAACTCCAAACTAAGCGTGCCGCATGGCGTTCTATATGTTATACCATATTTCAAACACAATGTAGTATATATCTATCAGAGGCCAATTCCACCATATACAGAAGTTAACTTTCAAAATCAAATTATATTAATTTAAATTCCTTTATATAATTTCTATGTGTTTCAAACTCGCACGACCAAACGATACATCCAATCTCCATGAAATTCGATGGCATATAATAATTTACTATTATGGATCCAATGAAATTGGTTTCTTTGAAATCAGAGACTGTGCCCCAGAAGACTATTTTAACACATTAATTAAAACGAGTACTTTCCAAAATCAGTTAAATCATTTTTAACACCAATTTAAAAGTTTACTATCCTCCTTCTTATTCAAATAGAATTTGAATCAACTTTTGAAATCATTTTCATTCATATTAAATTCCAGATTCAATTATTTAAATAATTCCAAATATTCAAAATTAACAATTTCCAAATTCCTTGTAAATTTCCAAATTCCTTTATAAAACTCTTTATAAAAACTTCTTTTTATAACATGGAAAACCATTCCCATTAGTTAAAAGCATCTTTAGTTGAACCATTTGCCAACTCATCCTTAAAATATCTTGTTCAAAATGCAATAACTTTGAAACCATTTCAAAACGAAAATGAAATATTTATCTTTACAAAATTGAACGGAGGCTTTATGATCATAATGGTGCTTTTAATTTGGTTTTACTTATCCAGTTTAACATGGTATCACATAACAACAGTATATAAGGGATCAACACATAACAATCAATCAACATAAGTAAATGTCTAAGTTAATTGTAATAGCAGAATGGTGTTTTGTCATGCTAATATATGTCATTTAGTTTTCCTAATCATATGGGTTTACTTAAGGGTAAGCGACACGGAAATCCCTTGATTTAAAACAAACTTGAAAAGAAAACAGTTTAAAACAAAAACTGATTACTTAAACTCAAAGTGATTTCAAAATAAATTAAACTCTTGTAAATGAGAATCAAATCCTTGTTATATAGTAATTAAAATTTAATTAAAAGTAATTAAACCTAAATTAAACCTTATTAAAACATATCTTACTTTAATCAAAGATTAATTTAATAAAACCTCTTTTTAAAATAATAATTAATTAATAATTATCGTATATAAATAATTAATTGGTCCTTAATTAATAATTAAATAATAATTAATTTTAATTAAATAACAAATCACGATTAACTTAATAGATTAACATTTAATTTTAAAAATCATTATTAACTAATGATTAAGTACTAATTACCTTTATTAATTAATTAATCAATTAAATAATCACTAAGTATTTAAATAATTAAATAATCAAATAATTGTTCTCTAATTACTAAATTAAAGTTAGAAATTTTTTTCTAAAAAGTAAATAAGTTTAGATTAGAAAAATAGTTAGATTTTCCGAACCGCTATAGGATTATCGCTATACAGACCCGTAATTTTCAAAACTTGAAATTTCCTTTTTCTAACTTTTAAAACTTCCCTTATAAAATATTATCCTCTTTGAAACATGAAGATAAACTTTTGAAACTCAAATCAACGTTTTAAACTTGAAAACTTTTCACTTTGAAAAAAACCAAACTTCGACAAAAAACAGATTTCTAAGTCACTTTTGGTTAGCGAATGGCTAGCTTTATGTCATGAAACCCTATATAACAAATACAACATTCAATCACAATTTCACATCATAACATTATAACATAATCATAAGTAAGAATATTACTTCAAAATACTAACTAACTTTTCTAATATTCAAGGTAAAGTCTTTATCGCTTACTCAAACCTCGGCATAAGCAACCAACACCAAATCAACATATGTGCATGCATACACAACATATAACATCAATACATAGTTAAACAACATTTTAACTCATAATTTTTACAACTTTAAAAAGTTAGTAACTTGAGTTTTAAAAACATGAACTTTGTTCACTGTAACTTATCTAAATCAAACTAAACCTTCACTGAACTTAGCTGCAAATAGCAAATCGCCTTAGCTCGAAGATATGACCTAGTGTAACATTCTATGGTGCAAATGGGCTCAGCCAAGGGCATAATTAGGCTCGGCCCTAGGTGATTTTGAGGTGTGGGGGTTTGTTTTGGTGGAGGATGATATTTAAATGACGTAAGGCTATTTAGCTTGATTTTTAGAAGTGTATTTACTAATTTTAGCTTAGGAATTTCTCTTGGAAGCCATGGATGAACTTGTAGACATGAATAGGATAGAAATGAGTATGGAAATGATGGTGTAAAGGAAGAATGTGTAGAGATAGGAGGTATTTATAGAAAATGAGAGGGGTAATTTAGTAAAATGACTTTTAGTATATAATAATAATAAACTTATCAAGAGAAAGCATGCTTGCCATACCTCCTACCATCCTTTTCCACACGTGATCCACCCTCCATACTCTCATATACTAATTACTAAACTAGGTGTTTTAGGTGATGTTTAGGTACTAACCTAGGTTATATTATATATATATATATATATATGTATATATAAATATGCATAAATAGTCATATCATGAATGTATATGTATATATTATTAGGTATTCATGTATGTATACATGTATATGCATGTATATTATTTGCAAATTTTATCAAAACCTAGTTTATAAGTGTGTGTGCATGTTCAAAATAATGTGCACAACGTTTCTTGATAACTTTTCGGTGCCGAAATGTTGAAAATTCGAAAAACGTTCTTCGGTCACATTTTCTATTTTGTTTGAACTATCTATATTGGTAAACAGATTTTGAAAACTATTTTATCATCATTATTAAATAATTAAAATAGGTTTATTTACTAATAAAAATCCATTTATTAATTATATAAAACATATTTAAATAGCCTATTTCAAAGTGGAAAAATCCTGGATCGTTACAAATCTATTTTACCATCATTTGTTATTATTTAATTAAAAGAGTTATATTTTAATTTAAAATCTATTATTTAATATTTTAAATTTATTAAGTATTCGAAAATCAATGTGGTAAAATTTCGTGTCGTTACATCAAGGTTAAATAAAAAAATTGTCAGTATATTTCAGTTATGGATAAAGATTCATTCCAAAACTTTTTTCTACATTTTCAAAATGAGCTAGAAAATAGGACTGTTATAGTAGTGATTACCGTTACTATTATGCAAATGCCATTACCGTACCGTTTTCATTGGTAAGCTAAAATTGTGTATCATTGTTGTTACAATTTGTTGATATACCGAAGACTGGTATACCAATAAACTAGTAACGTTACACTGGTAATAATAAATTACCCTTTTTCTAAAAAAGTCAGTAACTTGACATGTTTTTGCACTATAATGATGCTTCATTATACAATTTATAGTGTTACATAATAAAAGACATCAACAAAATATAAAATAAGTGTAGTTAGAATTATTTGATCTAAATTACTGAACTAAATTTTATCATTTGCTTTGTTCTAAATGCATTAATAAAGCATATTGCATGAATATCCATGTCTTATAATTTGATTGGTAAATTTACCATTGTTGTTGGGTTTGAAAAAAGGTTACCGATGATTTACCTCAAAAAAAGGTAAATTTACCGTTAGCATACCAATTAAACCGCTAAATCGATTTCACTCAAAAATGATAACTAACTTGTAATGGTATGGTAATAGTAAATTTACCATTACGATAACAGTCAAAAGTATAAGTATGTAAAGAATTGAAGGTTGTCCTCTTGTTGAGGAATGCACTTCTGGACCAAAAGTCTCGCATTTATGTATTTGAAGAGTCTGGTCGAAAGTGAATTTGAATTAGGTGTCGTTCGCAGCTGTTTTAGCCACGTTCCCGTTTTTAACGTGTTCGACGCGTCGGACGTCGCAACGGTCCAAATCGAAATTTGGACCGTTTGGCCGATTGGAGGAATTTGGTTCATTGGCGTCGTACCTTTTTCTCCAACGGTTGCCTCTATCATATCCCTTTCCACCCCTATATAAATAGCCGCTCCCTCCTCCTCCTCACAACAATTCAAACAGTCTACTTCCTCCCTTTTTGAATTTTTTCGATCAGTTCGAGCTTATTTTAAGGTAATTTTCTCCGCTATTCTATTTATTTTTACCGTATCTACAACATATATTTTTCTGAGATTTTTTTTATGTTTTGAAATTTTTATTTTTCAGTATTATGGCGCATTCTTCTACTTCTGCTACTGCTTCTACTTTCTCGCAGCCCATAGCTTTATGGACCCTAGAAAGGGAGGAGCTTTTCATAAATCTATGCATTTATTATCTATCGGACAAAAAGAATTCAGTCAACGGGTTTTATTCGACCGTGGCGGCAATATTCAACGAAAGACTGAACCTCGACTTGAGCCATACACAGATGAAGAACAAATTGGATAACTTGAAGCGTTACTGGATTGATTGAGACAAACTTCTACAAGTAGAAGGAGGGATGTGAGATGTAGAGAACGATCGGTTGGACGGTTCCGAGGAGTGGTGGAACACCGTTGCGCGCAAATACAAGAAATTCAGGAGAAATGCCCCATTTAAATTTAAAGAGTTGGATCAGTTTTTTGGAGATTGCCAATGAAAGAACAGCTGCAAGTATCAGATACCTCCAACTCCATTAGCTCAGCCTTTTACTGCTGCCGATATAGCTTTGTATGGCTCTTGGGTGCAGGGCCAGTCCTAGGACTTTTGGTACCTAAAGCTAATTGCAACACCATGGCCTTTATAGAAAAATTAATGAGATTACCATATAATAATCATCAAAATAATCCATGTAGTTTATATATAATGAAAAGAGGAATAGAAAGAAATAACTTTATTCTCAACAATAATTCAAATTACACAGCAAAATTAATTTTAGTTGCTTACAAACATTTTTTTAGTTTTTTGACTTGCAAAATTACTGATAATATTTTCATATTCAAGTTCATTGATCATATCTTTTCAATCGATAACATTGCCAAACCATTCAATCTTTTTGTGACATGGTATGATGATGAATCGATGTTTGCATCCTCTTCGCTAAGCAAATATTCCAAGCAAAAAACGATTTTTTTTAAATATTAACCAAACTATTTGTGTTGTGTGCATACAATAATAAATTATCACCATCAAGCAGCAACAGATACCTTTAGATGCTTCTATTTCGAGCAAAGAAAGAAAATTCTAAATCAAAGATAAGAAGACATAACAAGTAATGTTATCATTATTTTTGCCAAAATGACATTTCAGATATATTATATCTAAAACAAAAATAAAATTCTTTAAAACGAAGAATTATCTTGAACATGTTATTCTGCTGTCACTTCTCTGATTGTTGATTTTGAAAATGCATGTGTTTCTATCGCAAATATCTCCAAGACATATTATATATTTACACTACAAATAAAATTTAGTTTTACAGTTGTTCTTTAAGTAGTAATGGTTGCAACAATAAATTTGTATTATAAATGAATGATCAAAATACAGTTAGGGAAGAAACATAGTAAGCCTACTATGCATAATCATATATATTCCTATAAACTAATTATCTATCCATCCCCAAAAAAACAAAAAAATGCTATCAGTTAAGAACCTATTGAAACAACTGACGCTTAATATTGTAATCAAGAATTAATTTCAAGAGCAATTGACTTTATATCAGTGAATAATTGGTAAATTGTGATTGTAATCCCAGTTTGTACCGGTGGTATAGCTCAGTAATTAGTTAAAGCACTTAATTTCTGCTTACAGCAAGGAAAGAAGGGTTGCAAGTTCCTACTACTGCGCATCTCCATTTTCTAAATCAATGTTTACCTGGGCGTCACAATTTCCTACTGCCGCACATTGCAATTTTTTTTCTTACACTGCATTTTATTTTTTCTTTTTCTCCTGCTGGTGCAATGCGCGATGGGGGAGAGGTTATCGGTGCCCTAGATTTATACGCGGCCCAAAGCGAATGCTTTGCCCGCTTTACCCAATGGTCGGCTGTGACGACCCGACTTTTTCTCCACAAAAAGTCGTATCATCAAGAAGAAAGAAAGGGATAGAAAAGATAGAGAAGAAAGAAAGAAACACATCAGAATCTAAACAGCGGAACGAATAAATTATATTAATCAAATAAAATATTACATTGTATCATATACATCAGAGATACACAGCTTATACAACACATACTAGACAGTTATAAACATCTGTCTAGTCATTACAACTCAAATACACTCAACAAATGACTCATACAGACTAACACAGTGGAACACTATATCTACGAATGTTGAAGCCTCCTGCTCCATTGCTCCTCCATAGATTCGTCAAAGCAAACCTGAATCCCTTGACTACTCGTAAAATTTGAGTACCCAAGGTTTAATAAAACAGAAAATAAACACTTGGGTCAGACATGGGTCTGGTGTGAGTAAACGGTTTAAATTGCTTAACTTCAAAACCTTTTGAAAACAAAGGTATCACGTAAGACTCCCCACAAATAAACATGGGTAAGTTTTTACCTTACGCTAACCAAAATATTTGATAGGAAATCCAGTTATATTATAATAGGGTCTAGGGTTTTCAAGTAAAATACAGAAATAGCTGGAATGCTTACATCTCACGTTCCAACATAGTTGGGCACAACTAATACGTACGGCACTTATTGGATTGTGGATTCCATACAATGGCAGAGCTACCGGGGTACCGCTCGTCACAGTACGTGGCCTAGATCAACGTACCGAGGATCACGCCCAATCCCCTGCAACACAAGGCCGGAACATCCCTTACTGGATAATTCCCGCATAAGAAACCCCGTGGTTGCGGCCAAACAACCACCCACACAGCCGAAATAAAAAGGGACTCTAGACAGGGGAATCTTATACTACTTGGGTGCTACCCACTAACCTTGCTGCACCTCCCCTGTTTTAGCCATTCCCGGTTGATGAGGCTTGAGGCTACGATTACCTTTAATCAGAACACATCACTTAGAATGCTCATCGTCCACCTGACGATGTGCTGAAAGCATTCAATCCATACAAGTTCGTTCCGGGTTCGAACGAAACCGAAGGCATTATCTCGTTACACTCATTTTGGAATCACCCTCAGAGTTAACGACAATAACCCTTACACTCTGAATCTTCATCTTCACTTGAGATTCATGACCTAACGTTTAACTTGGATCGATGTGGTATTCGGATATCCAAATCTGGAAATCCGATCCCGGTCTCATCGAAATCCAAACGTATTTTAAAGGCCAAGTTGTTTAAAGGTTTAAACAATTCAATTCAATACTTGAATTCACACAGCATTTAACACAGATAAATATCACACATTTATCACAGATATATCCAATATCATATCACAGCATATCATAGCATATCATCCAATAGATATCATCCAATTCAGATATTCTACACAACAATCATATATAAGCAACCATTATTAACCCTATGTTATAATTAATTTAATTATCTTAAATTAAATTAATTACTTAAGAATTAATTATCTAACCTTGCTTAATCAATCATTAATTAATTACAAACCTTTAATTAATTAATTACTCATTAAATATTAATCATCCTTGATTAATTATTCATTAATTACATAAAGTAATTATTCTTTAATTAATTTCACAAATTAATTATTCTTAACCATTAACAGTAATTAACCTTTAATTACTTTCATTAATTACATTAATTAATAATCCTTAATTAATTAATTCCATTAATTAATTAATTACATTGACCCTTAATTAATTTCATTAATTAATTAAACTTTAATTAATTACTTCTATTAATCCATCTTAATTAATCATAAACAGTAATTATCATCCTATAATTACTTACCTTAATTAATTAACTCCTTAATTAATTATATTAATCCTTTAATTAATTATACCAAATAATTAATCCTTAATTACTTTTATAAAGTAATTATACTTCAATTACTTTCCATTAAGTAATTCTCTTTAATTAATTACATCCTGTAATTATACATTAATTACTTTACTAAGTAATTACACTTATCAATCTTATTAAGTATTCATACTTAATCCTTTATCAAGTGATTATCTTTAATTAATTTACAAATTAATTAACTTAAATTAATCACATTCATTTATTAATTACAATTGAGTAATCCATCCCTTAATTACCTTTAAACATTTTAATTAATCATTAATTACAAATTAATTATTCCTTTAATTATTAATTAATAAACCTTAATTATCAATTAATAAAACTTAATAATAAATTTATTAATCCTTAATTATCAGTTAATTAATCCTTAACTACCATTTATAATCAATTAAATAATCTTTAATTAACTAATTATAACCCTTAATCATTAATTAATTAATTATACTTAAATTACTCTATTAACTTTATTAATCTCAAATTATTAAAACTTTAATTATCCTTTTTAAGGTAAACTATTATCTTAATTAATGACTTAATTATCATTAAACATTTTTATCTTTAAAATTAACTTCCTTAATTAAATCATTTAATTAAGTTTTGAAATAAAAACATTCAACTTAACAAATTAAAGTTTAACAATTTATACTTACCTTTAAATGCTTTATAGGTTATCAAGTAATAGTTTTAAAACTATTTCAATTTAAATTTTAAAAATCTTTGTTTTAAAAAAAAATCCTTTTTAAACTGTTAGCACTTGCTTGGGGTCAAACCCGAAGACCACTCGGTATCAACCCGGGACGAAACCCAAAATACTCGAGCCTATTCTCGAGTAACTCCCTTCTTCTTCTCCTTTTTCTTTTTAACTTTATTTTGATTTCACTCGTGAATTACCCGTGTGCTAACTCGAACCAAACCCAGATTTCCCCGAAACAAAACTCGAGACAGTCACCTTCTTCTCCAAAACAACAACGCCGCCAGACCAAACGTGTACACGTGCACGTGCACGGTCGAACGCTACACCTCCGACCATCTCGACATGTCGTCTACAACCCCGATGACCCATTCGTCCACTCAGATCAACGATTTCAACAACAAATCAAAATGAAGCCTCTCGTTCAAAAATTTGTAGCCAAACGAGATCGGAAATCACCAATCGCCGATGATCTCGTCCACGATCATCCACGCCATCTTGACCAAAGCTTCACCTCAACCTCCAGCATCGATCCCCCTACCTGCGATGAACTCCGGCGCTTTGAAGAAGACGCAACAACCTCATTACCAACCTCGACCAAACCCAGAGCTAAAACCCTACTTCGACCTAATGCCGATGCCACGATGATCAGAGAATTCACCGATCATTTTTCTCGAGATCATTGACCTCCAAGCTTCCTCCAGCAGCGACTTCGACGCTCTTCCTTGCTCCGATTATCAGAAATCGCCAAGAACCCAATTCACGTTCAACCCGAGATTCCTCACTCAAAACTTACATAAAAATCTTGATTCTAGTTTTAAAAATCATAGTTTTTAAAAGCGAATTAGGTGATGTGAGTGAAACAAGAAATTGTGATGTTCGAATTTTGACATGCCTTTGAGTTTTACTGTATTTTTTCAAATTTCCAGAAAATACTCTACTAATTATACTTACAAATATTTTTAAACTCAAAATCTTGATAATTTAATCATATTTTGTTTGAACATCACAGTCTAAAAAGAATTAGAGGAGGAGAGATTGAATTTCTAACTTAGATTTGCCTGTTAATACAAACAGAGACATATATATATGTATACACAGACATGCACAGACATTTCATTATTTATATACATACAACCACATTAATACATCCATGAAAACAACATTACTTCAACTACTTATCACTTCATCCAGTTAAAGCAGATTAAACAAATAAAATGATTGTTTACTCACCAGACATGAGCAGAGAACAGAGAACAACTTTGAAAACTTGAATGGAAATGGAGCTGAAAACATTGAATTGCCTTAAAACTTTGAAAACTGGATTTGCTTGATTTCTGGAATTTTGAAAACTGAAACTTTGAATTCGAATCTGAAGTTGATTAGAACTTGAAGTTTGATTCTTGCTTTACCGGTTTGAGAAGATTACAGATTTTTAATAGATGATTACAGGTTTTGATTTTTGAGTTTGAGAATGTTTTTCAGTGTTTCTGGTTTGAAGAAGTAGTTTACAGGCTGAGTTACTTTCTTTTAAAAATGAGAAGATAGAAAAAAGATGGGAAAGAGGAGATATAGGTTTATATAATGTAAATTTAGATTTTATTAAAAATAAAACAAAATTATAATAAATGTGACACTTGTCTCAACTTTGATTAATATGTTAATACATGTTATTTTAAAGATGTTTATAATTCAACACTTGTAATACTACATGCATAAATATATTTATATTATTTTAAATAGATTTAAAAGCTTTTATTAATTAATTTCCAAATAAATAAATACATATCTTATTTTATGAATGCTTTTCTTAATTTATAAAAATAAAAACTTTAAAACAAAATAAAAGAAAAACCAATCATATCTTAAATAAAATTATATATAATATATTTAGTCCATTTTTAAATGATAATATAAAACTTTTGTATTTATTACTATTTAATAAACACTATCTTAATTTATATAAATAAATTCCTTTAAGGAAAATAAATCTTATTTTAAATAAACTTATTCATATATTTTAAATCCAAAATATTTTTAAGATGTATATATCCTTTAATTTCAAGTTTAAATCCAAAATATTTAAAATCATTATCTTTAAAGATTCAAATTTAAATTCAATTTAAAAATCCAATTTAAAATCAACTCATACATATATAAAATTAAATAAACACATTATTACCTTGAAAATAATAATTCTATTTTAAAACCCATTTATAAATATCACAAATTAAATTTTAACTAATTATTTCATTTAAGAATTTATTTATAACTATATTTAAAAACAACTCATTGTTAAATTGTTTGAAAACAGCAACCTTTACCAATATTTAATAATTAATTTAAAAGATTATCACATTTTAAACTCCCTGAAATTCCGGGATATCACATCGGCCCTGCTTGGGTGGTTGGAGACACCACACCCGTTCAGCTTAGACATAGTAGACATACCGAACATGGCAGTTGGAGCATGCATGTGTCTGACAGTCGTTTGTTCAAAGTGACCGTTTCATCAACGCCGTGCAGCGTTGTTATTCTATATTGTCTGCTCCTATACAAATGGAGCGGTAGGAGATTATGATGATTTTTCGCGAAGATCCCACAAACTTGGATATGGTGGAAACATTGTCTGATGATGAGATACCTGAATTTATGTTGTACCAGTTGGGTCTGTTTCGTAGTCTTCGTTAGTATGTTTGGTTAAATTTTCTAGTTTGTTTTATTTTCTTGTATTTGAAGTTAAAATGTATTAGTTTGGTTTAATGCAATATTACACAACAAAACAAATAATTAATCAAACCGACCGTAGGGAGGTTTGCCTACTTCTACTAGGCAAAATCAATTTTCCTGAAGCCAAAAAAACATTCCCCATGTTTTGTTATTTTTCCCCCCGTTTCCTTCTCCCCTGTACTCGTTCTTTTTCCCTGTTTCCTTCTCCCCTGAATTTTCTCTTCCTCACCGCATTTTATCACTTTGACAATTTCACCTCCGTTCTTTCCGTTCAATCCTCTCTTCCGCATACTCCTCTTCTCCCCCAAATAAAACACTAACCCAGTAGCTGAATCTGAAGGCGGTCGAGATTCTGGATCTGATTCTCGATTCTGATTGGATCGATCCCAAAAGTAAAGCTACCATCGTTTCCGCTCTCTGCCAGGAATTCGATCCCATTCTCGATTCCATTATAGGCATTTTAAAAGTTGAGGACTCTCGTTTGAAGAATCGGTTGCATTGGTTCGGAAAAGAAGCTTCAAATATCCTCCAACCAGCAGATCTTACAGCAATACTGATTCGATGCCTTCATTGTTCATTCCTCTTGATTGGTTTGTATCTCTTCTAATTTCCCCTTTTTTACGATTTGAAATGAATGTTGCTTTTATTCTTATTAAACGCATTGATGAATATATTGCTTTTATTCTAGGCCTCCATATATATGTACCTCGAGATGAGCGGTTTGGTCATCTAAAAATGTCAGATTTTCTTGGTTACTCACTCAAATCATTAGCTCTATCTACCATCCCAAAACTTAGAGCAAAATTTGATGACACTGCTGAAGTGTTTGACTCGATGGAAGATGTAATGAAACTATTCAAAGGCGGTCCTGCTCTTCCAAAAACTCATTTTCTTGACTGTATTCAAGAAAATAATCCATTAGAGTTTATCAAAGCTTTGTTTATTAAAAAAGACAGTGAACAATTCTTGAAGTTTCCCTTACCTGATATTTTGAGAGGTATATACATCATAATCAAAGCTCATGAAATACATTTCTTACATATGTTTTCATGCATTTTCTGACTGTTCAATATATTTTACCTTGTAGACAATAACTATGCATGGAGAACAGATGAAGAATTTGCAAGAGAAATGTTGGCTGGTGTGAATCCTGTCACAATATGTAAGCTCAAGGTAAAAAATAACGATCAAAGCATTTCAGTTGGAATTCAAAACACAGCAGATTATAAACATAAAGAAATCTATGTAAACCGTGTTAGACCATTAAACTACTTTATATCCATTTCTCATTTGTCATCTTGTTCTTTGTCCGATGGGTAACTCACTATAGACAAACTTGAATAATAAGCATCCATGAAATTCGTAGAATTCGTGTAATCAAGTATAATTTATAACAAATATTCAATCTTGTAGGAATTTCCTCCGACAAGCACACTTGATTCTAGCAAGTATGGGAATCAAATTAGTTCTATTACTGAAGAACATCTTGAAGTCAACCTAGAAGGTCTAACTGTTGAACAGGTAAATAAATTTCATGCTTAATAACAAATCAATCATTTGTATTTTTGCCTATTATGTGCTGATGTATTTTTGGTGTTTTTAACCATTTTCAAAAATTTCAACTCTACCTAGAAAATGCGTCTGAATGCATTTGAAACAAGGTGGGTGAATTGTTTTCATGTTCTTGGTCTTACATGCACGGCTTGGCACTATATTTCTCTTTTATTGACAAATGATACTGGGTCTTAACAATCTCTGTTTCATTCAGATATGGCCCAAATACAATTTCTGCTAGGGTCACGTGATAGAATTTCATTTTCTATAACAGCTTTTATGCTTTTCACCAAGAGCAGTGGCCCCGCTTAGTGGCCCAGCTTAGTGATACTAAGCTCTGCCCCTGTTTGCAGTTCCTATTTCATTATTATCGAACTGCTGGGTAATGTAATAAAGCTCTTGAATACAAATATTAACACATATAAAATGTCCTTGGCATTGGGTTGAGCTGCACTGAACTTGATTTGCTACAACGTTAAAGAACAAATTTTTCAGTACAAAAACGTGAGTTCCTTGAGTTCTTGGCAATATAAAATAGATATTGAAATCATTAACATGTTCCACTCCTTCCTTCTATGAGATGAAGGATGATGTTAACATAGTTAGCTGTCGTGCCGTTTTCCTCCAACCGTTGCATCTGATTTTTTTCCAGTCCATATCTTTAGGGACAACCGAAAGGGAGGAGTTATTCATTTAGTCAGCGAGTTTATGTCGTACTAGTTGAGTCTGTTTCGTAGTCGTCATTAGTATATTTGGTTAAATTTCCTAGTTTGTATGGTTTAATTTTCTAGTTTGTTTTATTTATTTGTATTTGAAGTTAAAATGTATTAGTTTGATTTAATGGAATATTACACAACACAAATAATTAATTAACTATAAATCAATTAAATTAAAATCACAAATTAAATGCTCCATTCAAATACACCCTTCAAATACCTTGTTCGTAGCTACAAACGCATTTCCAGTTCACCAATTTCCCATCTGAAATATCTCGCTCAAATACTCATTTTTGTACTTCAAAAACATACCTTAAGTGCGAGCGATTTTAGCAGGTCCGTTGTGTAAATGTCTTAAAATATCTCTTATATTTAAGATTTTTAATTGCTATAAATACTCTTTTTCGAATTTATGCAATCAAACGGTCGGTTTCTCCACCGTTGTGCGGTTGTACTAGTTAACTATAAATAAATTAAATTAAAATCAAAAATTAACCGTCCGGTTCAAATATGCTGTTTGTAGCTGCAAACACATTTCCAATGGATAATATTCGCTGCTCAAATACCTTATATTACCTTACTTGGCCCCAGTCCGTTAGTCAGCCGTACGTGAACGGCACAAGATATAACAAGCACACACTCAAATGACAAAAGCTATCGTCTCGCCATAATTATCTAAAACCCAAACGATAATGGCCACTCCAGATCTCTTCATTCTAAAAACCCCGCCAAAAGTTTTCTTCCCTTCGCTCTCTCTCTCCAAATCTCAAAACCTTAAACTAAACCCTAAGCCTAAATACTTTGCCTTTCTGTCTCCGCTGTACCAAAAGACCGTAAAATGCTCTGCCTTCCAAAGCAGCATCAATTACGACTCGGATCACAGAGCAATCCATCCGAAACCGCAGGAAATTCCTTGGAACAAAGATCTTGCTAATTCTGTTAGTCTAATTGGAATTGTCGGCGTTTCAGTTCAGATTAAGCAGCTGAGCAGCGGGAAGGTTCTTGCATGGACTCGTCTTGCTGTCAAGAAGTCTGCTTCAGAGACTACATGGTATGATATTTGATAATTAATTCTGTAGATATACAAATTTCTGTACTGGAGGTTGTTAATTGTCAGGGGAATGGGATTTGTTTAGACTACGCGTATCGCAGTTCAGGTGTTTTATATCTTTCCATATAGCTTTGAAACAAGCAGCGGCATTGCAGAATATTCAGCCTAAGTCATTTTTTATGGTTCTGGAGATTTCACTCTTCAAAGGAATAAATGACATTTATTGAACATAGACATAGATAGTTAAAAAAGTGGACTAATGCCAAGTTAATTGAAGTTAGAGCACTAGGAAAGGCAGCCCCCTTTGTTTAGCACCATCATGTAGCCTCGGATATCCACCGCATATTTATATTTAAATATTCAGCATGTGAGAGAAGAGAGAAAGACTAAATATTTAAATATAAACATATGGTGGATATCGAGGCTAGTGCTAAATAAGGAGGACTGTGGATCCTATCTCTTGAAGTTATGATATGATAAATGCATGCTAAATAAGTAATAAATTGAAATGAATCCACGGTAAGTGGTGGAGTATATGTGGAGTAAAAATAAGAAATCCAGAATACTTTTGTTAACATAAGGAGGGGTTGTCCTTCTATTTTCTGGGAGTTGAGAAGATTCAAAAATTGAATAAAACAAAGAACAAATTAAGAGAGACGCATAAATTTAATGGGTTTTCATGCAAAGTGAGTTCAAAGTGTTTTGAGAGTGTGTAAAACTTTCGAAAAAGGTGCGGTTTTTTTTTCTCCTTCGAAGAGAAAGTACATGGTTTCAATTTGTGCATAAACTTGATGTAATATTGTCCTTGTAACTTTTTCTCTCTAGAAAAGAGTAATTTGATATGGTTCAGGAAGTTAAAGGTTTATGACTCGGGGTGAAGGCACAAAGTGCCAAACCATATGTAAAGATCAAATAACCAATTTGTATCTTAGGTGATGTTATGTATGTTAGAAATCCATCTTATATGCTCCATTTTAAACATTTTAATATGGTGTATGTGTATATCGCTTGGGACAATCCCAACATCTTTACTTAAAGTTCAGAAATATTTTAGTAGCATCCAAACACCAAAGCAACATAAGTGGTTAACGAAATTACTCGGATTTGACTTCACCATCCAATACAAATCAGGAGCGGAAAATACCGTTGCTAATGGTCTCATGGGATGGACGTCAGAGGCAATAATGTTCACTTACTCCAGTCCTTCATTTCAACTCGTTAATGAAATTAAAGCCACTATTGAATCAAATTTTGATATTCAACAATAGATCTGATCAGTGAATCAAGTATTAACCTAAATTAAGGGCTGTTTTTTCTAAAAATCGAACTGTTGCTCCTAATAATCTTGCATTGGTTAAGTGATTCGGCTTTGGTGCGAGAGGTCACAAGTTCGAAACTTGCGTAGCGTAATTCGAACGTTTATTGACATGTGATATGTTGTCCCAGTGATATATTGTATATAAAGTACCATTTCAAATAATAATAATCTTGCATTGCAAGCCAAAATCATTCATGTCTTTTTAAATTTTGACAAGGACCGCTAGCTCAAATGGTAAGATATCTAAATTGTGTATTTAAAGGTCTTGGGTTTGATATTCCGAGACATCGAATAAATGTTCTGCTTAAATTAAGTATCATTTTATTATTAAAAAAAATCATTTGTGCCTTCCACGATTCTAAGTCTGGTGGACATTTAGGGATTGAAGGGACAATAGCTCGAATGTCAGGTCATTTTTATTGGCCACGTATAGCAGCAGCGCTTTGCACTTTTATAATTCAGTGCCAAATTTGCTTACAATCGAAACCGGACAACTCTCACGCGAAAGGGTTTTTACAACCACTATCTACAAATTTGGGAGGATATATCAATGGACTTCGTCGCACACACCTTCCCCATCCTCCAACAAAACTTGCATCTGAGTGATAGTTGATCGACTATAAAAACATGCTCATTTCTTTGCTCTACCAACATCCACTTCGGCAACTCAACTAGGGACACATTTTATTCAAGAATATGTTTGAATGGGCTCTCCGCACCATCGTCTCCGATAGAGACTGTTTTTATGAGGAAATTTTGAAGAGTTATTTTGCTTGCATGGCATAGAGCTTCAAATGAGTAGCACCACAAATCAATGGACAAACGGAAGTTGTTAATCGATGTCTTGAAACATACTTGTGTGCGATTATTGGAGACATCCCCAACATATGGGCCAAGTGTTTACCATTGGCTGAATGGTGGTACAACACTTGCAAATATTCATCGATAGGAATGTCACCATTTCAAACCGTTTATTGTCGACCTCCACCTACACTTTCTAACTATATTTTGGGCAAGACAATACTACATGATTTTGAGGAATGGACTTTCTCACGGGATCAACTACTACATGTCATCAAAACTAATTTGCAACGAGCTCAAGTCCGCATGAAAAACCAAGCCAATCAACACCGTTCCGATAAAGAACTCTCCATAAGCTCGTGGGTATTTGTCAAATTGCAACCATACCAACAATCTTCACTCTGAGCAAATCAACACAAGCTACCAAAGAAATATTTCGTTCCATATCAAATTATAGAGCGAATTGAACAAGTCACATACAAACACCTCCTTCCACAAGAAGGACACATTCACCTGATATTCCACATCTTCGTTTTCAAACCTTGCCCGACCTTGGAAGCTATCATACCATCACCAGTACCGGGGATATACACCACCCTTTACTTCGACCTTGAGGACAAGGTTGGTCTCAAAGAGGATGACAATGATGCAATCATCGAAACACATGACACAACCATTAATATGCACAAGAGTGGCACAAAATATATCTGACCTAAAAGACCATATAAAATACCGGTAAGATACTCTGCATGAATCATCAAAATTGGTAGATAAAGAATGTGGATCACGATTTCTGTTATGAAATATTGGCTTCTATAAAGAGCGTTTTTATTTTAAATTACAAAATAGGATATGTCAATCATGGACCGACTTCTAGAAAGAATTTATAGCTTTATAAATATACGAGTGAAGTAATAATGAAAGCAAACAATTTCACTGTTATTTCTTCCTCATGTATTTTCATTTTGTTCTATTTTTCTACTCCTTTACCTCTACACATCAAGAGCTGCATCATTTAATCAACATTTAAACCATCGTCCATAAAAATTTTGAGACCATTTTGAAACTTCTAATATGTTCAAAATTTTAAGTTAACTATTAATCATTTAGCTTAACTCTCAATTTTGAATATTATTTTAAAAATGTTAGGATTTTCCATACTAAAGTTCAAGATTCGATTTCCGTTTCGTTCATTATGATTTTCAGTCAATTAAGGAACTTTTGGAAATTCCAATTATGATTCTATTTCAAATTTTGATATTTTCTCTATAAAATTACATTAATAAATAGTACATACATGTACTTAAGAAAATAAACTATGCATTATATATACAAAGGTTGATTCAGTTGTTAGTTTTTACTATTTTTTTTCATGTTATTTCTGTTGAATTAGGTTGGAATTGACAAATCTATCATGATTTCTGCTAAAACTATTTGGTTTTTTTTACATGTTTATTGCAATATTTTTTTTAACTTTATAAGCATTTTAGGAACAATTTCGGAATTTAGACTGAAATTCCGATGGAATTTTGAACCACGATCTATACAAGCCAAATTCATGTATTATGATCATTAATTATATAAAAACATATGCTCAAAATTTGGATTTTTTTTGAATTGTCTAACTTGAAAAATTATCGAAATGTATCATAAGGGATGTACTGTATGCTTGTCTCTGTGTAGCATTAAGTTCTTGTCATCAAATTCAATCAGTTTTATGTCAAAACATGAAATATCAGAAATATACTAACAAAATATGTGCTTTGATTTGCTTCCAAATATTATTTTAAATGCATTTACTTTCGACCTTCCATACACACACGTGTGTGCATATGTGTGTGTACAAAGACACACAGTTTCAAACTTATAAAAAGACGGGTGATAAACTATTGATCATATATGTAAGTAAATACATATAAATGGCACATCATGGTAAAAAATAAAGTCAATGAGAAAAGTGAAAAAAAATATTGAAGGTTGAAATTTGGGCATTAGTTGTAATTAGCATCTATAACAATGAAGGGGCTACGAAGGCTAGAATTGATATATTTTTTTGCGTATCAAATGGACACGTTTAAACCATATAAAATGTGTTATCTTTATTAATAGCTGAGAGATTAAACTAATTTTTTAATAAGCGTTGCGCATGTGCAAACTAATAGGATTGATTGCAAAAGCAATGAGATTAGTATTGTTACCATCAAGTTGAAAAATAAAAAGAAAAAAAGAAGAAAAAGGAGAAGGAAAGAAAAGGAAATTCGGGGTGCTGAATTGAAACCCAAATAAACTCTTAAATGTGAACCGGATGTTGATAATTATTTACATCTTTCACTGACTATGCTCGCAAAATCAAAGAAAACAAAGAATGTTCTATATGTAATAGTTGGAAATCAAAAGTTTGTTATTAAAACTCTTTTTGTAGGAAAATGTACTCAGATGTGTCATAATTTAGTATTTGAAAAAGAGCTCCAATTGTCTCACAATTCCTCGAGTGCAACTGTTCATTTCATCGGCTACAATTCTCTTTAGAATATCCATTCTTTGCTGCCCTTTTATTTTGCGGTCAAAGATATAATAACTCCTTTGGTAAGTTACCTTTATGGGTCTTGGATTCTGGTGGTTCCCACCACATGTCTTGAGACCTTTCATCTTTTGCTTCTTTGTCTTCATCATCCTCAATTTCTGTTATGACTGCTGATGACACTTTTATGTCATTAGCATGAGCTGTTTTTATTGTTACTTCCAACTTATCTCTTTTCAATGTCTATCGTATCCCCAACCTTACATTAAACCTTGTATATGTTGGTCAGTTATGCAATTCTGGTAATATAGTAACATTTACTTCCGATTCTTGTTTTGTGCAGGATCCACAATCTTAGGAACTGATTGGGACATGCCATAAGGAAGTGGACTATATGTTTTGAATGAACAAAAAGTTCCAGTTAGTGCTGCAACTAGCATCGATTTATCTTCTTTTCGTTTGTGTCATTCTTCCTATAGTTTCTATTTATGACATTTTCGTTTGGGTCATGTTTCTTCTTCTCGTTTGAAATTTTAGCATCCACAGACGCGTTAGAAAATTTGCAAACTCGTGATATTTCTGATTGTAGTGCATGTAAACTGACAAAGTTTTATACTTTACCCTTTAACAGTAACATCTCTGTTTCTTCTGCTCTACTTGATTTGATTTATTCGGATGTGGGGACCATCTTCAATTTGCACTAAAGGAAGGACTTGATATTATATGTCCTTTAGTGATGACTACATACACTAACGTTGGGTCTATTTAATGAAACATCTTCAAACTTTTTTGAAAAATACAAAAAAATTAGAGCACTTATCAAGACACAAATGTTTTAGGTGTGATTTAGGTGGAGAATACATCTTTAAGAAATTTTGTGAATTACTTTTCTTGGATGGAACTATTCAACAAATCTCATGTAAAAATACTCATCAGCAAAATGGAGTTGCAGAAATAAAACATACACACATTCTTGAAATTGCTCGATCTATATTACTTTCTGCTTCTTCTCGTAAGGAATTCGGGTGAAGCTGTTCTCACGGCTGTTAGACTAATTAACACCATTCATTCTTCTCATATTGTAGGTGTTTCATCTTTTGAAAAATTGTATGGACACACTTGATTATTTTATTTTTAAAGTGCTTGGGTGAAATTATTTTGTTCTCCTTCCTCATGTGGAATGTAACAAATTATCTTCTCGGTCTGCTATTTGTGTTTTTCTTGGTTATGCTGAGAGTAAAAAGGATTATAGATGTTTTGATCCAACCACTCAAAAACTATAATTGTCTCGAAATGTTGTTTTTCTTGAACATATACCATTTTACTCCATTTCATCGAGTACTCATAGTTTAACCAAATCAGATCTTGTTCATATTGATCCCTTTTCTGAGAATAATAATAATACTAACAACCCTACGGAGACAACATCTGAAGCTTCTTTGTCCTCCTCTATGGCTCCTCAATCTTCAATTGAGCTTGTACATCTACCTCTTCGTCATTTCGCACATATTCGTAAGTCTACAAAGTTACCTGACTCTGCTTATTCTTGTTATTCATCGTCTTTTTCTTCATTCTTAACTTTCATACATAATCTTTTCGAGCCAACTTCTTCCAAGGAGAGTTATTAATCCTTGTTGGCGAGAGGTTATGGATGAAGAGCTTTCTACCTTGCAGAAAACGAGTACTAGAGATTTGATTCCTCTATCTCATGGTAAGATTGTTGTCGGCTGTTGTTGGGTATATAAATAAAAACGAAATCCAATGGAATAGTTGAATGATATAAGGTTAGAATGGTTGCGAAAGGTTACTCTCAATAATATGACATGGCTTATGAGAAGACTTTTGCTTCTTTTGCAAAAATGACTACCATTCGTACTCTCATTGTTGTAGCTTCTATTCGACGGTGATTTATTTTACAACTTGATGTTAAAAATGCCTTCTTAAATGGAGATCTTTAATAAGAAGCTTATATGGAGCCTTCTCTAGGTGTATTCCATGAATCTGGATATGTTTGCTAGCTTAAGAAAGCATTGTATGGACTCAAGCAAGCACCTTGTGCATGGTTTGAGAAAATTTTCCACTGTGATTAAATTTCTTGGTTTCGTCTCTAGCTTCCATGATAATGCTTTTTTTTGTTAAAAACACTAATGCAGGACGTATCATATTATCATTTTATGTTGATGATATGATTTTTACAGAAGAGGATGTGGATGACATTTCTACCTTTAAAAAAGAGTCGGCTAAAAAATTCAAAATGAAGGATCTGGGTCCTCTAAAATAGTTTTTGGAAATTGAGGTAGCATACTCATCAAAAAGTTATCTTCTTTCTCAGTTAAATATGTCATAGATATTCATGAGAAAACTAAACTTACTGATAATAAGGTTGTTGACACTCCTATTGAAGTTAATGCAAAGTACACTCGTTCAGATGGTATACTACCACCAGATCCTACTCTATACCGTATCACAGTTGGAAGTTTGATTTATCTTACCATCACACGTCCGGATATATCATATGTTGTTCAAGTTGTTAGTCAGTTTGTAGCATCCCCAACTACAGTTCACTGGGCAGCCGTCCTTCATATTTTACGATATTTTCGATGTATTATTTTCCATAGCCTTCTATTTTCATCCACCTCCGTCTTGGAATTGTGTGCCTACTCTGATGCTGATTATGGTAGCGATCACACAAATTGCAAGTCGATTACTTGCTTTTGTATCTTTCTGGACGACTCTCTTATATCTTGGAAGAGCAAGAAGCAATCTGTTGTTTCTCATTCTTTAACTGAAGCAGAGTATCGTGCTATGACACCTACCACCAAAGAGATTGTTTGGCAGCGTATGTTACTTGCATATATGGGAGTGCCTCTTTCTAATCTGATTTCTATGTACTGTGACAATAAGGGTGTTGTTCAAATTTCTCATAATTTAGTTTTTTATGAAAAAACCAAGCATATCGAGATTGATTGCCACGTCATACGTCATCATCTTGAAAAAGACATCATTACTCTACCTTTCGTTCCCTCTTCTATGCAAATTGCAGACCTCTTTACTAAGTCACACTTGGTTTCTCGTTTTTGATTTTAGTTGGCAAATTCTCGATGTTTATGGTGCTGCATTGTGAGTTTGAGGGGAGATGTTAAGAGATAATTTGTATAAGTTAAAGAATAAATCATAGATATTATCAATATCTAGGTTTTTCTATATTACAATAGTTTTTCTATTGTATAATCACTTGAGCTTTAAGTAATGTAGCTATAAATTGCTAGTAATGAATTGTATCATCATCAAGTTGCAATGAAGTATTCATATATTCAATAAATCAGATCTTCGATTATCTTCAACAAGTATATCATGTGTAGTGTAGCAGAAAAAGATATTCTAGGTCTAAGTAGCTTGAAAAATATAACAGTTTATGTCAATTTGATCTATCTAAATAGTAAAATTTCTCAAACAAACCAAGTTAGATATGGATATTTCATCATTCAATCTGGAAATCGTTTTTCTTGCAAACATGTGGTAGACATCAAGGTAGAATAAATCAAGTTTTGTCATAAGTTTGCATTTACTTTCATATGATAAAAGATTCTCATGTTTTAAAACCATATCAGTATTCAATTCAATACTCCCCAACTGAAACTTGAGTTCTGGTGCAATTGTCGAACTGTTTCCCAACATCAATATTTTTGTGACTAAAATTTTGCTTGCAGGGTTAATTTGTCATTTTGGGATGAGCTGGCACATATAGCATTTCAACACGTTGTAAAAGGCCAGCAAGTGCATGTTTCAGGGCGTCTGGTATCTGATACGGTAGAAGGGGATGCTGAAAAGCAACAGGTCTACTACAAGGTTTGGTTATAGTTGTCTTTTTTGCTGAAATAATGATTATTACATTTAATATCTGCATGTGCATATTTTTCAATCCGGTTGTTTAATTGCTAGCAGGTCGTGGTTCAGAAATTGAATTTGATAGAAAGGAGCACACCATCTGTGTCATCGTACAATGCAGAAGCAAACACTTCGAGTTTTGGTAAATTACGGCCTTATTTTGATTAGTTCAAAAATCATAATCTGGAAAGAGGGTCCATTAGAATAAGCATTTAGTAACTATTTATTTTTTGTTTTACTCAGGAGGAAAATCTCGGAACTACGCGGGAAGTTCTGCTGGATCAGCCGAGGAGCTTTGGCAAGCATTTTTTGCTAACCCAATTGAATGGTGGGACAACAGGAGGGATAAGGTACTGTCAAATATCAAAACTCAAAATTGTGACTAAATAACAAATGTTGGCTTTATGCTTTTCACTGTAACAAAGAAACGCACACTAAAACCTTTTGCAGTCATCAGTCATAACATAGGTGTTCAAAGCTGTGGCACTGGCGGAGCCACATAAGGTCGAGGGAGGGCGGCTGCCCCCAGTCACATTTTAGCAATGATAAAAACAACAACAAGCAAAGGACCATTAAAACCTAAATAGAATTTTAAATTGGAAAAAAAAAAGGTCCAAAAAAAAAAAGGAGAGAGAGAGAAGAAAAGAAAAGAAGCAAAGCAAGCTTCTTAAAGTGTGAAATCTTCCTAATAATTTAAGGTTTTTAGCGGAAACATTCTTAAATTTTTTTAGTGAATATGAGGAGAGAAGAAAGATTGTTTTTTTCTAAAATATGCAAGTGAGTTGTGGCCATGCTATATTTTCCTTTCTTTCCCTCAAATTTTTATTGACTATGCAGGACCATTTGTACTTCTTTGTCATCGACACAAAACTAGTGAATATGAACAGCCCATATTATAGAACGATCAATACCCATAACAATATAACAAATTTCATATATATATATATATATATATATATATATATATATGTATATATATGATACAAGCACTTTAATTCTAATATTGTCTTGTTAAGTTAAAGAAATCATTCATATAATCGACCTGTCATAAAATGCAAATGATATTTTTTGAAAAACACAATTTTAATACATTTTTGGTAATACTCACAGCAAAGGAATTATCTTCAATGTTTAATAGTAGATTATGATTGTGCCTCCACTAAAAGTGTGTTCTGCCTCTCTCCTGGCTGTAGTCAAATCATATGTCGTCAGTTAGAGCATGATATGCATGTTTATATTTATATCAGTGATTATCATAATGAATTTTTTGTGCAACAAGCCTAAGAGCTATAGTACATCCCACATTGCTAGATTAGCAGATGAAATTTCTAAAATTGCTTTTATCCTTAGACATATCGATTATCAAGTAAAACATAGGAACTAGGCTTGATCGAATTGTTGCTTTGGGTCCTTGTTTTATATTATTTTCGATATGCGCACGCGCACATACGTGCGTGTTTGTGCGCACATTCGCGCATGTGTTTTCATTGATTTATGTTCCACTGATTGCATTACGAGTCAAAAGTGAATCTGTTTTCTCTATTCTACAATTGACGTTAATGAAGGATGAAGAAAAACAGCTTTTCAAGTCAATTTGCAATAAATAAGATACCTTCACATTTTAAACAAATGAACAGTGTGATGATAAACATGTTATGATGCTAGTAGTCAAGTCGATATCAATTCTTACAATTTTACCTTGGCCTTCAAAATATTCAGTAATACCGAAATGTACAAGTTATTTAATGAATTTACTTAAACTATAGCAGTGTTGGATTTTAAGTTTCAAGTAGAAAGTAGAAATAAATTAAAAACTACCAGAACGTGGTACACGAAGTTGTTTTAGTGGATGTCATCTGTAGTAATGTGCACTTGTAAAGGAGTAATAATCTATTTAATGAATTTTATTAATTATCTGTTTTATGACCATTTTACAGAGAAATCCCAAGTACCCAGATTTTAAGCATAAAGACACCGGTGAAGCTTTATGGATTGAGGGAAGGTTCAATCCACCTTGGGTGAAATCTCAGCTGGCAATTCTTGATTCTAGAATGGCTTCAATGCAAGCTAATGAAAGCTCTTCTAATTCTTCAATGCATACTGATGATCTAACATCCTTCTATTGAAGCAGTTGATGTCCCAATTTTTTGGTAGCAAAATTTGATAGGTTAGCTAGCCTGATGTATACTATGTTAAATGTGTTTTTATTTTTGTTCATAACCATGATACGGTAAATGTAGCATGTTATTTTGTTCTCAATATATCCACTTGATTTTTGTATTTACTATATTCTTTGATGTTTTTGGTTCCTATCATAAACCCCATGAATGGCATTTTAGCGAGAAGGTTACTGCTAACTATTAATCTCTTTAGTACCCTGAACTTCACACTTTCTAGATCACAATTCTGAGTGAATTTCTCATGTTCCCTTGCAGTATTTCATACACAACATCTTTCGAGTTATTCTAGAATTTTCTAGTCTTCATTTGGCTTTGACTTGAGCCTTGAGGTGACATATCCATATGAATTTTTAAGGGAAAATAATAATAACTGAACTTCACTGTATGCTTAACAACTGGGAGTTCTTCTGATGGGACAATGCTAGACCTGACTTTACATTGTTAAGAGTATTTCTACGACTTCAAGAAAAGTTACGTTCAAATGATTTGGTATATTTTATGTTCAAATACCACCGTTGTTCCATTACAGAGAGTCTGAGATGCAACACAGAGGTTTAATTATTTGCTTTCATATACCATCTAATGTTTTATGTTATAACAGATTTGGGTATGTACCTTACTGAATATGATAGACTTGCACTTGCTAGCCTGTATTTTTCCATGCGGTTCATTATTCATGCTTGTCTTCATCTTGATCAAGGTTTTTTAATCGTATGTCTTGAGTCTTTTTATTTGTCTTGACGCTAACATTTCCAACAGGCCTAATCCATTTGTTGGCGCAGGGTATCAGTACCATACATCTACAAGGTTGAAACATTACAGCTAAATATATGATCAAAGGTACAATTTCCATTATTCGACAAGCTTGAAAGCTAATGTCAAATGTTATATATGCTTTTATTTCTAAAAAACTAACTAAAATGATATTACATGTGCTGCACATACCTATTTCTCAAGCTACGCATGTGATTAGTAAAATATAAGTAAATATCTTTGGGCAAATGACTGGTATTTGTTTAGAAAGCTTATTCTTCACTCATGTCTCCTGCACTTTTATTTTGATCTTACTTTATTTTTATTTATTTATTTATTTTTGATCCTGCCATACTCATTTTGTATGTTTTTAGAGTATTGACCTACACATACTTACGTTTTTTTCTGAATAAAGTAACTAAGGCTTATATACATTGCATTTCATACTAGTCAATTGCCTGTTTTTTAGGATCTTGTTGCTTTTAGCATTTTAATTAGAGATAATGGGTTCATTAATACATTGCCTACGATTACTTCAAGCGTTATAAACATATCAATCTTCATTAATTGTACCAGTTCAATGTATCATTTTAATAAAATAGCTTACTTTTATTATTTTAATCTTTTCCTTTGTGCATGAACTTTGGATTTGTGGACACATGGCGTTGTAAACTTATCAATCTTTTTCACATTATTTTATCTGTTATTTTTTTGCAGTTGATTAATACTTAGTATAAAAAGTGTGTGCTATAGGAATAAAAATTCAGATACATATGACAATGAGTTCCTTATATTTTTAATACATAACCTTGATTCCTAATAGGTATAATTTTTTGACAAAAATGGTGCTTGGACGTCCTTTTTATCACATAAAATCCAACCCTCAAAATACCAAAAGTAGGGATCTATTTGGTTTGTCACATGCGGGTAGTTTGAGTTTTGAAGCCCATGGAACACTCCAAGAGTCCAAAGTACCTTTTTATTTTTTAAAGTGTGCTACTATATACACTCATTAATCACTCCCTAATCCCACATAAAAAGATAATTAAAGAATAACATAAAACCACTCAAACACACGTGATTATTGTTGATGCAAAAGATTTAAATTTATACAAACATTACAAAGAATCTAAATTAGAATTTATTTAACAACTTAAACAGTTGATTCTTTGCAGGTCATCCATGCATATCTTCAATTTTTATCGTTTAGAAAGATATTTCTAATGAAATCATCTAAAATCCTAGTATATTAAGGTTAAAAAAATATCAAATTAACTATAATTTTCTAATTAAATTTCGAATTGATAGAAAACTGTAGAAAAAACATTGGAATTGATGAGATTTAATTCATAGTTGTGTCTACCGATATATTGTTTGGGAGATAAAAAAAATGAATGCTTGTTTTTTAAAGAAAAAATAAATAAGAAAACTAGAGGTGGGTGTATAAGGATGGAAGAAGTATTTTATAAAATTTTGATGGATGGGAAAAGAGGTGGGTGGAAAAAGAGCAAAACTGAGTGTATATAGTAGCACATTTTTTAAATTGCAATTTAAGGTCTATTCATTTTTCAAAATGAATTTAACACATAAACACTTCTAAAAAAAAAGGAAGCATAGCTTCAAATTTTCAGTTTGAAAACCTTTTTTCAAAATATATTATTCTAACGCGTTTTCGAAAATATATAAGAATGATGCTAGGAGGACCGGCTTCTTTGACCGAATTTACATATAGGGAGAAACAATTTTGTTGGTGGAACATACGGAATTCAAGGGGGTTCCATCCTCTTCCTTCCGAGCTTCGAGCCAGATAAAAATCAGATTGTGTAGCCTGGTTGAAACAACAATTTCCAATGTATAGATGGCTCAAAACTGAAAATGAACTCGAAACCTAAGAACTAAAAACGAACCAAATTCTACGAAATTTTTGAACCTTGGAGTTCAAAATTTCAAACAAGGGGTAGTCATATGAGAACTAATCGAGCATAATTAACTTCTTAGCAAGGAGGTGTGTATGATCAATGACATTCATATCTACACTGTCCTAGAACTAGAAATACACCGTTTGTCTTATAGGTATGCTTGTATAGAAATTTGCTATGTGAAAATAAGGAATTACATCTAGTTATCCGAATTTAACGTGGGGTTAAAAACTAAGGGCCTGTTTGGTTTCGTTTTTAGTTTTGCGTTTTGTGTTTTTAACATACAATACAAAATACAAGAAAATGAGAGAAATCCTTTTACAATTCTTAGCCATTACGACGATCGACGGAAAATGGAGGGGATGAATTGTTTTCCGTCCTTTTGTTATGCCTCAAAACACGAAAAATCAAATAAACTTGTTTTTTATTTTCTATGTTAATTTCATTTTTCAAAATTGCGTGTTTTCCAACAATATATAAGAAATGCGCATTTTTGTTTAGACGAAAACACAAAACTAAAAACAGCAAACCAAACGGGGGCTAACATTTTTTGGACTGTATGTCAGTATAAACATGATCAAAACAACAGCTTCAGAAGTTATGTTTCACCCCTGTTTATTTATTGGTCACATTTTTTTTTTAATACAGAAATAGTAATAACATTTATGGTCATTGTTGTTCCTCAAAGGATGTGTAATCAACTTCATTCACATGAATTTGAAGAGTTATCTCTTACAGACACATGCAAACCGCACAAACTGTATATTAAAATCTTCATCAGAGGCCTAGAGGGTCAGCAAAGCAAAGAAACAACAAAAACCACAACTGCAACTAAAATGTTATTCTTCAACAATGACAACGCACACCTATGCATGTTTAAAAGATGGTCCTTATGTACACAGTCAAAACATGTGCACGAGGTCATTAATGCTGTGGATCTGTCTGCCAAATAAATTCATGAAATCAGCTATAATCCACATTTGTTGCTCCCTTATTTATGTTATTAGTTAATATGACAGCTATTGAGGAAGAGAAGCAGGGATCAATTCACATAAGGTGTTCCCTTCTCTTGCCAGCTCATGTACCTTTCATTCATCTTGTCTCACATTCTGGCATTTGAATTTTAATCCTGTTATCTGTTCTTGCTGAAATTCTGTCCAAAGCAAACCCTAATTGCTTGATTCTTATGTATCATTATCGTTCTAGTTAAACTTTTTTTTTAATTAATAAATAAATATAAGATATTTCAACTTCAAGAGAGTATGTACTGACCGCGGTAGCTACCAAATGCGAGATTCGAACTTGTAACCTTCAATCAGTTAGATGTGCTACTTATCAACTGGGGTACTACAGCTTAATATCCTATATTTTCATTCTCATTTAAAGCCAGCACTTAACATATTTTCATGGTTAATTGACTATATCAGACATAGGATGGTTGAACAATTCACGGAATGGGCTAGTATTTAAGCATTAAAATTTCTACATATTGCAGTGAATTACATATGACATACAATTCATTGTAAATTAAATGGAATATGATTCCATATTATTGTAAGTTCATACATATACATTGAAGCACTTATGTTAAGATTTTCGCCAAAATAAATATTTCTGCAATAGCTCATAATTATTACGAAGTTACATGTTAATCAAAATGAAAATTAAAAATATACTGCAAACTCTACCCTGTACAACTGCATGGAAGAAGCTCTCTCTATCTCTATGTGCTACTCTTTGTAGGTTCATTACCATAAAAATGAGCACTATAATTTTTTTAAACATTTCTGGCTAGTTACATATTTCTCCTTGTTCATTGATTTGCTCAATGATCGTAACTAATTATATTATCGGTTTATGTTCAGTCCTCTTGCTTCAGATCCCTTCATTATCCTCAATCTCTTACAGGAAGAAACAAACATATACCATGGAACATCTCCAACAAGCATCCAGTCTCCATCTTTATCTTCATACGCTATCGTATGCTCTAATGAAATATCCTTAAACATGTTCTCTAATGCTTCTCTCAGCTCCTTATACCCCTTGTACATCTTTAAGTCAAGCTTTCTCAGATATGCAGCTCCATCCATTCTCACTTTCACAAATATTCCATTCCCCTCAGATTCACTTTTCCTTGCCTGAAAACTGTTCCTCCTATAATTTCTAACTGGTGGCCATCCCACAACTTGAGCTTTAGCCATTGGTTGATCAGATTCTGATGAGTCAGTCTCAGATAATTCCAATGTCCGCTTCTGAGTTCGAGCAACTGGTTCATCATCTTCTGTTCCTGGCAACCCCAGTCTCAGCTCTGTAGCTCTTAGATTCTCGAATTCTATGCCTCCACTTCTTGTGTTATTCATTATAAAGAGATTGGTCAGGTGAAGAGTGTTTGAGATATTATTATTTTTGTGTTAAGAGATTGCAAGTTGTGATGAGAGTATATGGTTCTTAATTCTGGTTATATAGATAGAATGCAATGAAGATTGTAGTATGCAATTATAAATGAAGGCGGACTTTGTCAGCTAGGTTGGTCTGTTTGGCAGGGTACACTTATTAGACAAATATGTAGGTCAAGTTTTGTCGGTTTAAAGAGGAAACCATCATGTGTATGGACCCGATTTCATTGCTTTCATTATGGGCATGTGAGACTTTGTAGTCGATATGGTTTTTGGTTTCTAGTTGGGATATATGACTTAAACACCCTTTCTTTTTTCGTACAAGTTTTTGTATATTTTTTCTGTGAATCATATTAAGCCATTCAACATATCTAATACCTAGTTGTTTTAGATGTACCATGTATATAGGAAGCTGTATACTGGGGAAGACAACCAAATTTACCTCATTGACAATGTAATTTCATTCCGGATATTTAGCCTTACTTTTTGCAGCGGAAAGATTTTGCATATTTTTGGGGGTGCATTCTGGATTATCTTGGTAACTTACTACACTCTCAATTAGACAATTCAACCGAATCTTAGCATTTGTTTATGTACAAATCAAAAACTAAAGATTCTTTTGATAGTTTAAATTTTAAAATATTTATTTCCGTCCCAAGTTTTCTGTCTAAAAATAATATGAGGTGGCTGACAAACCTTTGCTAGCAGCTTTAGTTTTATATTGCGTAATTAGAATATTGTAAATATTGTATATGTTTTAGTCTCCCTTGGAATAAGAATCACTTATCACTATTTTATTGCGTGCATATTGTGTCCTCGATGTTTAATTGATCAAAGCAAAAGCATGAAGCATCATATTGGATTCTTATACATTATATAATCATCATCTTGATTACACTATTACGTGGATATTTCGCATAGCACTGTGGTAACAACCGACAATGAGAATTTCCATATATTTATATATTTTTGCTTAGGATCTGTTATAATCATGTCAAAAAGTGCTAGGAAAAAAAAATTAGCTTCTTTATTGCATTACTTAATGATTTTGATGTCAACGTCTGTTTGTTCTGTTTTCTATTCTGATTAGTTTTATGTTGATTATTTGGTTAGGGAAAGGTACAATCTATCACATGAAAACCACATAGACTGACTATGTACAAGCTTGTGAATCTGTTCTATTGGTCATGAGAAGTTTACTCCATTTTTTTTAAGCATCTAATTTTTTTTTTTATCTGTTACTTAAGTTGACTGAATAAAAAGCCAGTCTACTAACATTTTGATCATCCAGGCGATTCTCTAGCTTCTGCTTCAGCTTTATTTTGTATCGAAGCTGTACGATCAAATTGAAGTAAGTTATGTCAAGAACCAATTGAAGTTTAGGTGTGACATTTCAATTATATTTGATGAGGTTTTTCATATATAATTAAATATATGGAGCTTCATATAATAATTTGTAGTAATAACCTTCTTGAATCTCGTAATCTTCAAAGTTTAAAAATGAAAGACTGTTGAAGTATGAGCGTGATAAAAATCATGAAAGCAAATTGATTAATGATTCATAATTACATAAAAAGCTTGATCCTCTGCACTTTTAAGTTACTCAGTACAGCATCATTATGTTCTAACCATCAGCTAGGGTGAATATATACAGAAACGATCTAAATATGATATTTTATTCTCCTTGATGAAAATCCAAAAGTGAACGTTCCATATTAGTTCATCAGCTTCATGCTGAAACAAGTAGTCAGGTTATTCCTTGGTTTGGCGCTCGCGTTCTTCTCCTTGGCAGAGAGCCGTTCTCCAAGTTGCAAACAATCAGAGTTTGAAATAAATTGGCTGGATTTATTTCATAATTCGCAACCTCTTGCAAGAAGAAATGAACATGTCCCAAGGAACGTCTCCAACCAGCATCAAATCACCATCTTTATCTTCATACGCTATTGAGTTGTGCAATGATGACTCGTCCGAAGAAAAACAAAGAAACATGATTTCCAAAGCTTTGGTCAGCTCTTTGTATCCTTGATACATGTTGATGTCGATCTTCCTCAGATAAGGAGCTCCATCTTTGCTTACTTTCACCAACATATTATTTGGTTCCACCTCACTGTTTTTCTTTGTATGTACTGTGTTGTTTTTCCTGAAAGATCGAACTGGGGGCCATCCTATGACCTTTGGTTCCGACTCATCAAGTGCACGTTTGTGGCTCTTTACAGGTTTCTTTGGCTCGTCAACTACCCATGGCAGACCCAGTGTTAACTCTGTTGCTTTCAGGTTTTCGAATTCAATACCTCCCACCATTTTTTAATGTCTTTTTTTGTTAACAACAGATGTGTATATAAGTATATTGCTAGAAGAAAACTATTGCATTGGTTATGAGCAAATGAGTAGGTTGCTTATATAGGGCGAGGGAGTACCTTGTAATTTACGTAGAGTGTTGTATAAAATGTGCATTAGGCAACGTTGCTTTCAAAGTTGGGCATCGACAACGAAGTTTGATAATAGGGTAGGGAACACCCACGGGACAAAGTGTTTTCAGTCAATAATTTGTGAAAGCAGAGGAGACAGCACGTGTGTGGACCCCACGCGTTTTGGTTTTTTCTTAAGCATGTGAATGTATTTGATGCCTTCTGCCTTAATTTGTGCTACGTGTGGTTTCATTTTTCTATGAACAATGGAAAAATGTCATGGAAAAATGAGACTTTAAAGTTGTTTTATTTTACTTCACCTTGGGAAAACATTTATGCTACTTCCAAATAGTTCAAATTTAGTTTAGATAATTAATATTTAGCAAAAACTCTTGTCAGTTGACGTGTGGTATATGGTGTATTGAGCGATTAAAAATCACAAGACATCGGCTAAACACAACCGTTCATCAAACGACCGGACAATAACTCGTCCAGGAATTGGTTACATTTTCTCCATGGGACCCACTTACCATTTACGAAGACAAATAAAATAATGTATCAGTCCAATCACATGAGAAATAAGGATACAATCGCTTATAGAGCAAGTATCCCTAGCATTTGTGAAATCACAAATTCAAATTTCAATAATTGCAAAAGGATTGACTAATAGTTTCATTGTGTATTATTTGATAAAACTTTAATAAAAGATCAGTATCTTATTTATTTCAACCTTGATTTTTACATAGATGGTTGAGCATCCGCTTTAATCTTGATTTTTAAACAATTTGAAAAAAAAATCTCACATAGAAGTTCTTTAAGGAAAAGTGATATGCTTTTAGATTGTTTAAACAGAAGGTTTAAAATCAAATCTGATAAGTATAAATTAACTATTGTTGAAAAAATGTTTTATATGTTAATATTTGGTACTTCAAATTAAGAACACTATATCTCGATACTTTATTTGTAATATTTAGTACTTCAAATTAAGAACTCTATATCTCGATCAATGGTTGAAAACTAATAATTTCTGTAGTTAATTGCAAACTTCGACCTTTAAAGTCACTTGTTTCAATTTGATAACATCCATTGATTAACCGTATCATTCTAGTTAGATATTTTATGATTTCATATTAAATCCCAATTACAGTCTCACTAAGCTTCTATATCAAAAAAGATGAATTCTATATAGAGTAGTGTTTCACTTTATATATCTCAATAATATCCAACAATAATCATAACAAGTGCGAACCCGTGCTACGCACATAGGGTTTGCATAACTTTTAACTGGGCATTTTTCAAATTATTTTAGTTACATGAAGGTGAAACGTAAACTTTTGGACTGTAATTTTTTCGAATTGGTTTTTCTGGAAAACTACTAACAAAACTTAAATGATAAATATACTCGAATAATTTCAAAGGGTACAAAGTATGACAAATATTTTTGGATTCAATTATGTCATATAACAAACACTAACATCAACTATAAGTCATTCCTAACTTGAAAGCGTAACATTAGTAATAATACCAATTTTCTAAATTGAATTGATGGTAATTAATTCCTTTTTGTGTATTGCATTATTTGGTATCACTCTAATTTAAATTGGATTCGAACTAAAGAGTTAAAAATGATAATTAACTGTAATTAATTATATTTTATTATAACTAAAATTTAGATATGATGAATATGTTTACCATAGTTGACAAACGTGAAACAAATGACATTATTAACTTTAGTTTGCAGATAATTATTGAAACGTACACAAAAATTCGTTACTAAACAACGTAAAATAGGGTGCCACGTGAGAATGAACATATATTTATTATTATATCCATCATGAGTAAATCATGATAAATATATTTATTATTTATATATAGTTTAAAATAAATGGAAAACTAAATACAACTCTAGTCAATTATTATTTATACCTTTCTAGTTTGATTCCAATATGAATTAGAAAACCAATATATATCAATTCAGTATTAATACTCTTCCTAATTAAATAAATTAACTATCATTAAAGGGCATATTGATCGTATAAAAATTAATTGACTTAATTTCAAAGATGAAAAAATAAGGTACTATTCATTTATAATACCATCAACAACCAAATCAAGAAATAAACATGTTATTTAGTTTTTAAATTAAATAAATTACACCTTTTCTCTATTAAATTTATATAAAAAAATTTTTAACCTAAGAATTTTGGTTTAAACTAAAAACATAAAATGAGACAAACTTTACATTATTTTTGAAAATGAAAACCATATAAGTTATGTTTTGCCCTTTTGCCTTCAAATATGATAGCTATTTCATTGTTTAAATTTTTAGATCATGCATAAATTATGTGTATTCCTAAAGAAAGTCGTTTTGTTCTTAGTAGTACCAGTGTAATTCAAATACATCCATTTAAAAATTTACTCTTTTTAATACCAAAATCACATTCCATCATTTAATTATTAATTAAAAGACATTAAAATATAATTTTACCAACTGAAATTCATGGGCAATTTTTCCATTGAGCATTAGAACTTTAATGGTAAAATATAACATTACCACCACTCACCAATTTCTATCAAAGTTTCTAAAAATAATTTACTAACGATCATTTTATCTAAATTTTCATTAACAACAACCTTTTGAAAATAATATTTTATGAAGGCTATAAAATTTTTAAATGCATCACTGAATTTTTTTGAATTTTAGAAAACTTAAATAAATATAGTATTTTTTTACAAAACTACTTATGCCGATGTAGAGATTCTTTGAAAAATCTTCTCATGATTCTAGCTCATTTGCAATTGAGGGAATTGATTGCTAATGCATTCGATATTACTTCTAAAATTAAGAAGGAAGGTGAATTTAGTTTATTCAACTATTTATATATGAAATATTGGTAAATTTTTAAACAATAAATATATGAAATTGTGGTCCAAAAAACACAGTTAATGGTATTATGAAGTATAACAAATATTTTTGTTGGCACTTTTTAAACATGGTATTAATATGAGAAAATCAAAGTGTGTTTAAGTAGCACCTTGTGAACTAACAATTTTGTATACGCTAGTACTCATCGTATAGTTTTATTATATTAGGTTTCCAGAAAACCTTGACTTATAAATCGTGTATCTTCCATCTTTAATGATCACAACTACTTGAGCATAATCCTACTTTGTAAGAAGACATGCAGATATTGTTATAAAAATTACACAACATGATTTAACGAAATCATTCCTTGGATAATATGTAATTGGGTAAAATTAAAACCAATTTTTTTCTATTACAAAATCATATGTTATATTGAAGTAAAGTGCAATCCAATTCAAGCATTAAAAAGAATTAGTATGTAGTTTTCCTCCCATTAGATTCAATCAAAAAGAATTAACTACCGTTAATTATCTTATTAGTCTGAATTGAAACTAATGAAATAGGAAGTAAAACTAAAAACCAACATGCTAGTGATTTGCACGGTCTTCCATACAAAGCTTCGAAGGCGCCATTCTTATACTAGTCTAATAAATATTATTATACGAAAACTCAATCAGATGCAAATGATCTTTCCACGATCTATAAAAATCTAGTAGACAAGCTCTTAAACAATCTTCAAGTACCTTATTGACTTCCCCTATCTGCCAATCTATCTATGGGTGATAAGCGGTAATCATCCACAACATCGGAACTGTCATTTTATCATGGTTATAACTGTTACAAATCAAATTTGTAACAGTTATAACTGTTACAAATAGGTATGTGACAAAAGCTACAACATATTTACCAACGGTTATAACCGTTGGAAAATTCCATATTTCCAATGGTTATAACCGTTGAAAATTTCCATATTTTCAACGGTTATAACCGTTGGAAAGTAATGTACACAAGGGCAGACTTAGAGAATTCCAACGGTTATAACCGTTACAATTCAATTTACAAACATTTATTACCATTAGGAAATTTTTATTAGGAAATTTTTATTGTATTCCTGAAGCAAAGTTGTATTGACATGTGATTAAGTGATTCGGCTTTGGTGCGAGAGGTCATAAGTTTGAAACTTGCGTAGAGCTACTCGAACGTTTATTGATATGTGATATGTTGTCCCAGTGATATGTTGTATATAAAGTACCATTTCAAAATAAAAGCAAAGTTCTATTGCAATGAACTACATGCACATATAATCAAAATTCAGATGTTGAATAAAATTTAAAATAGTAAATGTATAGTGAATTTCAAGACAAATAATAGCAAACACATACGTTTCATACTAAACTCCATAAATATCAAAATATCACAAGTTAAACTTACATAATAATTTCACAGTACACAACAAACATCAAAATATCATGACCTTAACATACATAAAAAAACATCAATGTATCATATAGCCACAAAATATTACAATTTCAAAAAAAGTGTAGAAGTTTACAAGTAACTTGAAAGTCATATTCTACTTCTTCTTCGATTATAATGTCTTCTTCTTCATCTATTACTAATGTTAATTTAAATTTTCTTAGCGCTCTTTTGGTTGGTGGCTTCAAAGCTAGCACTTCAAGATTGCCACCATGTCAATATTACACCGAATGGAAAAAGAATTTTTCATACCTTATCTGCATTCATGCTCGTTGCATCTGTCCTTCTATTTGCCAAACCTTGCAAAGATTTAATAATTGATTAATGATCATCATATGAGTAAATACTCGATATGAATCGTGAACTCAAAGACTCAAACAAAGCAAAAAATATGAAATAAGCATAATAATTTATTAATTTTCAAATCATACATTTGTTCTCAAACTTCGGATAACCTAAGATGGAAACTTTGAAATAAACAAAATAAAATTGATTTTGACTTCTAGTATGTTCAACAAAATTTTCGAATCAAATCGTTATGTAGTTTACCCTTCCCCATAAGCTCTTTTGTTACTAAATTTTTTAGATAAATTAATAGAACTTAACCTTAATCAATTTGTTTTCACAGTGGAAAGAGGACATCACCCTTGGAACAACATATGCTTTCTATGAGAGACACTTATATATACACCTCATCCCTATATATAATTATGTACCCAGAGCAATATAACTTCTCATCTCATAAAATAGTAGAAAGGTATGAAAATGTTACAACTATACAGCTAATGTTTTATAAATGCATATATATTCACCGTGACAAGTAACGTTTGCTTTTCCGAGAACCTTTGTTTGTTTATTTGAATTACTGTCTTGCTAATCCCTTATGTCAGTAGTACTTATGTAATATTGTTAATTAATTAATTTGTTAAACTAATGAAATGAACTGTGCAGTAGGCGCACAAAGTTTGAGGATGGAGGATCTCAGCTCTTTCATAAAGAAATATCAATTCATCCTCATTTAATCAATATACGGAATACTGCTTTTCTTGAAACTTTTATAACATTATTTAACTCAGTAAGATATGTTTGATTAGTGAATGATTAGTGTATGCATGTTTGAATTAACTTTTTGGTACGTTTGTGATAAATTGTTGACCTGCAAGTTTTTTAAAAGAATTAAAATAAAAGATAGAATGGTAGTTATTTATCAAGGCTTTATTTGGAGAGAGTTCTTTTAGCAGTTATCTATAAAGACTGACTATTCATTTTAAGCATGCAGACAGTAAATTATTTAATTTTCTTACATGTATTAAATTATTTTAAAATTATCCGAGTTGTTATTTATCATATTTGTAATTCATACAATTGAATAATTTAAAGTGAATGACTATTATTTTCTAAGTGTCATTTCCTTAGAAAAAATTGATAATACTGGACCACTTTTCTAAATTGAAAATGAAACTTCAATCAAGTTCTTATATTATAAAATTGCTTAACTAAGATAGTGATGAACCTGGTTATAAAACTGATAAACTATTGTTCAATTGCAAAATTATTGTTCAACTGCAATTATTGTTCAATTTCATGAAGGTCGACAATGAGAACCAAGATGACAGAGCAATTCCAAAACTTATATTTCATGAACATTTAGGACTAAAACTGAAAATTTGGGTCTTTTGATGAGATAGATTCAATATTTTATCTTCACTACATGGAAATAACAGCATTTATGAATGCTAGGAGAAGTAAATGAATAAAGTGGGTTTTGAACGAAGAAAGACCCAACAAATTTATAAAAGGTGAAGAACTATGATTAAATAAACCAAGAGCAGCTCACAGTCAGTGATTAAACTTTAAGTTTTTTTTTCTTTTTCTTTATATTTTTTTAATACAGTGCTAAAACATTTAGGGAATAATGAGGGAATTTTGGATTTATTTACAATATATGGAGCACTGCGTATGTTTTCTTCTTTTTCTGGTCTGCTCATGAACTAACATGCCACTATAACTAATCTGGTAGACAGATAACCACTCATTGTCCTCTGTGTTAAAACTAAAAAAACGGAGTAATAACACAGACATATCAAGACATCAATTTTCAGCATTTACTTCATTACCTAGACTGTAGTTTCAGTAAGATGAAACTTTTGCAAATTTTATTAATTTCCTTTGCAACGGTTTTTACAACTGTAGATACATTTCATTTCCATGCAGATATATGTATTTTCCTTTCGAGTAGAAGCAAAAAATACTTACTTACATGAATTGATTCATGTTGGAAGCTATATGCTCCAAAATTACAAAAAAGAAATCAGTTCATGGAGATTAAGAACTAAGATAGATTCTGTTGTTAACGATAAAGCTTACTATTACAAGAATTTGAGTAAGCGTTAAAATCTTATTGTTTATTTCTGATATTAAATATTTATTCTAGTTTGGTCTATTTACCATGACTTGTAAATATCTATCAGTCGCATGATATCATATCATATTATATAATTACAAAACAGATAAAATTCATAGAACTATGACTTTTTTGCTAGTTTATATTTCTTCTATGATGAATGATTAGTTATTATATTTCATATAAGACCATTTGTAAAATTAAATTGTACCTGAAGATGGGTATTAATCTCCATGAAGTAGAAATTTTCCTAAACTGTGTCCATTACGAATTCCACTGTCCCAACACTGTAATAATCAAATACACTGGGAATTAAGAAGGAACAAATAAAGTATATTTATTGCTGGAGCTTCTTCAATAATGTTTTGGTGTCTTCTTTGCAAGCTACCGTCTCTCTCATTTAAATGTATTACATTGCTATATTTATCTCCAAACACCAGTGCACGAACATCAACTATGAGCTGTCAGTTGTGATATTTAAACTATTGATATGACCAGTAAATTAAAGCAACAACACATTAAAAACAGACCACAATTAATGAACATGATTAAATTATGGAAAACGTTTCTATATATCGGTTTCTAAGAAAGCAATGAGGTTTTTCTATTCAAAGTGAAAGGCTTGATGCTATAATATCAAGAAGTTTAACCGAGTATACACGTACAAAAGAGAATGTACATACCACAGTGACTCCATGTTGCAACAATACAGGCTGCTTCCTTTTTCCAGTGCTTTCTACATTTTCTTCACGACCCCATGGAATTCTCTGCATGCTCAGAATATAGCCATCTTTTGTTTTCACCTACAACACAATTACAATACTGAGATATCATACAACTTATTTTGCATTTTAAGGTAAAAATCTGGTCTATTCTTTGGCATGTTAAGTATTCGTAGCTATCGGAAATTCAAAATTCATAAGTTTTATCTTTGCCTTAAATGCTTGTTTCAAACAAGGATATCAAACCAATAGATACTTTCTCCTAATTTCATAATCAATTAAATTTGTATTTAGATGACTAGTTAATGTTGTTTATATACGACTTAAATTATCAATAAAATCATTAAAATTCTCAATAGTTCGAAAGACCAAACTGATCATAAGTGGCCAACATTTATACCTCAAACTCATCACAGCTGTAGCCATATGGTTTGACTATAGAAGCACAGATTCCAGCTTGTTTGTAAACTCTTCCCGCTGTAGATTGTTTGAAAGAAAAAAAGGAAAATATCACAAGAAATACAACCAGTGCTAAAGAATAATGGATGGTCATGCTTATGACTTATGAGTAATTTGTTAGCTTTGAATATAAAGATTTGTGCATTATTTATAACTGTCATAATAACTTACAATCAAACCATAAGTATATAGGATTTAATATTCATTAATTCTAAGGAGGTATGGTAATCCATCTGAGTCGTATATTCACCTTGTGTAGATTGCGGAAAAAAAATACCTAAGCATTGTTCATCCATATAAGTTCATAATTGTAATTAATTGATGGATATTCTCATTAACTAATCTATTCTCATTAATATTGATTAAAATTAATTGTACTTCTCAAGAGTCAAGCCCAATTAATTCAAGCAAAATAATATTTTGAACCATGGTATTTTATTCAAATTCTACCATAACATTGGTTCTCTTCTTAATGATACAAATTAATAAACTAAGTCAGCTCTTGATCAGATATGATACTACGCATACACCTTTGAGCAATTCATGGTAATAGATAGTATTATTTTTCAAACTCTTGCCATTTACTGCTGGTGTTGATTGTACATTTCCTTTTCTTCGTCACTCAAGGGAAAAGGTAAAATTTTAAGAATAAAGCTTCAGATGTTTGTTCTCAATCCTAGTATCCTTCCTAATTTGGTCAATCTAAAAGTAGCCAGTTCGTATCAAATATGGTTACTTTTCAGTAATGTTTGTTGACAACCAAAAAATGTTCACTTGCAATTGCATATAGGATTCTTAAATTTTCTGTAATATCAGTTTCAAGTTGCAGATGTTATTTATGGCACAACATAATAGAAGGAAAATTAATAAATCAAGCATCAAAAATACATATTTGTAGCTTATAAAAAGTCAAATTTAAAATTTATGATATATACTACGGACTTGTAGTACAACTTTATCCTACCACCTAAATACCAAATTACAAAAAAAGACATCGATTTAGAAATGGTAATCAAAATAGTAGATCCACTCTTTTATAATTGGATGACAAAAATGAACCAACTTGGTTACAAAACATCGATTCAGAAAAGGAATCTATCTACTCTATCTTTTCAATAATTGAAACATCAATTGTATTCCAACGGAAGTTGAAATCAAAACATCATATTAAATTAAAAGCATAACTCACATGAATTTTTAAATATGAAATTAAGATTCGACTAATCAACATTGCGAGATTATATGGGAGTTCAAACTTAGGGATTCCAATCGTTGAAAGTATTGAAATCCCTCCTTATAAATCGAAATTAAAGTTTACCTGATACAAAAGTGTTCATACCTGAGTATACGGAGGTGGAAAAGCGAAACCCTAGATTTGTAGTTCGCAACCCAGATATTCCTTCATCTTCGTCGATTTGATAGGACAAAGGGAGGAGGTGGTGGCGGAAGACAAAGGCGGTGGCAGCCAACAAAGGCGGTGGCAGACAAACCCTGTACAAACGAAAGAGAGTAAAACGTGAGAGAGTGAGAAATGAAATTATCGTGAAGAATGAGATAACGATTGTTGAAAGATAAATTTCCAACCTTATCCATACTGCTTTTCATTATTTACGAAATTGCCATATTTCATAACGATAATAACCGTTGTAAATGATTGTAACGGATATAACCGTTAGAAATTTGTAACGGTTATTAGCGTTGTAAATTGAAAAAAAGGAAAAGTGTTATAAAATGGGTTATTTCGTGTAGTTTTAAGCTTGGTACCTAGCACTTTCTGTAGACTCTTTCAGAATTCACTAGTGAACAAAGTATCTCTACCACTGACTATACTACTAGAAATCTCAAACAGTTTAACAATATTCTTCATAAATAACTTAGCCCATACATGTGCTATCCTAGTTGACATAATGAGAATGAAATGTACATTCTTGGTCAGTCTATCCACTACGACCCATATAATTTCATTTTCCCTATTTGACATTGACAGCCCGTCAATAAGATCCATGGATATAGAATCTCATTTCCAAACTCGTATATCTAAAGGGTGAAGCAAACCACGCGGCTTCTGATGTTCGGTTATTACTTGCTGGCAATTTGCGCATTGCTTTATCCACGCCTACATCCCTTTTCGTACCTTCCCATAAAAAACTTTCTTCACATCTCTTTTCATACTTCTTTGCTCCTGCTTTCTCTATGTCGTACTTTTTCTGCAGCGCTTCCCAGATCTCCCTTGCTGTTTTGTCAAAGTTGTAGTAGTCATAGAGATCGTCGTTGAGTCCGTTGAGGGTAAAGTTTTTGCACAAGTAATCCCGTTCTGTCCGGTTCTGCAACTCCTTTGATTTCTCCGTCCAAGCTCTCATCTGATCTAGGTCTGCTTTGTTGGGTCTGTCTAGCAGTTGCGGTTTGTCCGTTGTTAGCACAACGACCACCTTCCTCATTGTCATAAAGAACTCCATCTTCTGCCTCCGGTGCTTGAAATGGATGCCCTCGAACCTAAAGGGTGCAGCAGACAACATGGGGACCTAGAACATTGATGTCGGGGCAGCATCGTCCAAATTTGCAGTAGAAGTCGTTGTTGTTGGCGTGGTCTTCAATTTGTTGGAAACAAATGATCTTCGGTCGAGTCGTGTACTTGGTCACTGTCTTGAAGACATTTTGGCGTTCTGCTCAGCGGTGCAAAGCAGTCTAATTAACGCCGCCACCTCTAAGATAAAACAACATCTTCTTACTGATTTGATACCGTTCCGCTTGTAGAGACAAAACAGACTTAGTTGAACCAAAAATGACTACTCGTCTTATGATTTTGAGAGTTTCGTGGAGAAGAAGATAGTTTTTTTTACAGAAAAATGTCATTCTACTTTTATTTAAAAACTAATTAAAATAGACGGAATACCAAATCGAACGTGTTACTGAATAGTGAGGTGACGTTGCTTAAAAATCGGATCTGAAATTTTACCGTTTCAAATGAAATAACGGTCAGAAAATGTCGAATAAATTTCGTCAAAAATATAAGTGCTACACCACAACAAGCCCGAGCTCGAGCCCGGCCAGGCCAGGGTCGGGTCGGGTTGAGTCGAGTCGGTAGGCGCATGCGCACGTGTGATGGTCATGCAAGCGCTCCCTCCTCAACACAAAAGCAACATTTGGGTGCGCAAAGAGCCCAATTTAGGAGCTAAGAAACTTATACATACATACACACACACACACACACACACACACACACATATATATATATATGTATATGAGTATCTTTCAATAATCTCTATGGTGTAGGACTCAAGCAATAAATGCACTCATTCCAGGTTCTTTAATTTTTTAAATAATTCACAAGCCTATTTATTTTAAAACAATTTCCAACAGTCCTCCACTTGAATTTTTAAAAATATTTTTCGAGCAGTTTCTAAAAACATAAGATTATGCATAAACAAAGGTGTCTTTCGACTTGAACCTTTGCAAAGTAGATATGATTCAGTTTTTACTAGAGTGACACGTAGTCTTGAACTCTATTCTTGACATTAAACCACACACAATCTTTCTAGAGTGCAATTAAATAAGTTCGTGCATTTATGGTCATGCACGTCTATCCCAGTTTAGTGAATGCTATAAGAATTTTGTCCAAAATTTCATAGAAACGACCACATTTCCACATCTACATAGGTGATTCTATCAAGAGTGCTACTGAAGATAGATACTCCACTCTATAAAGAGTATAGATCTTATTAAGAGTTTTTATTAACTCATCTTCTAATCACTTCAGGAATACATGCTTCTAAATATATAAAAATAGCATGTTCAACTCGTATCACTTTACAACTTGTTTTTACCCATTAAACCTAGTTCTTGGGATCTCCGGTCATTAGGATGAGTTTTCGTTGTACGTGACTCGACAATCTAAGGACAATAGTCCCATTTTTTTATAGAGATTCTAAGGACTTTCTCTCTGGTTAGTCCTTTCGTCAAAGGATTGATCAAATTCTTATCACTGCGTATGTGACCCACTCTAATAGCTCCTGAAGAGAGTAGCTCTCTAGCAGTGCTATGCTTACGACGTATCTGTCGTCTTTACCATTATAATAATGGTTCTGTACTTTTGCGATGGATCAATACAGCTTGTATCGTTTTTCCCATAGATGAATCTCGACTAGCAGATTTCTTAAATAATCTATTTTTTCACTAGCTGTGGCTAGTGCTATCATCTCAGACTCTATAGTGTACTGATCCAAAATAGTTTGCTTCTTAGATTTCCAAGAAACAGCTCCACCAGCAATGCTAAAGATATAGCCACTGGTTGCTTTCGAGTCATCAGATAAAGTATTCTAGTCTGTATCGGTGTATCCTTCAAGGATAGCTGGACACTTTTCATAATGTAACCCAATGTTCATAGTTCGTTTTAGGCATCTCATGACCCTTTGGATAGCATGTCAGTGTTTTATACTAGGCCTACTAGTAAACCTGCATAATAATCCAACGACATCGGCAATGTTGGGTCCAATACAATCAGTAGCATACCCGAAGGCTGCCAATGATGCTTATATAATCAGACCGTCTTACAACTTCACCGGTGTTCTTAAATAATTATACAATAGGATCATATGGTGTACATGCAAGTTTAAAGTTAAAATAATTGTATTTCTTTAGTATCTTCTCAATGTAATGAGATTAATCCAAATAAATTCTCTTTTCTGACCTAGTAATCTTTATTCCAAGGATTACACTCGCTTCACCTAGATTTTTCATATCAAAGTTGGCGCTTAACAAAGATTTGGCATTGTTTATAGCATGAATATTTGATCCAAAAATAAGTAGATCATCTACATACAGACATATAATGGTGCAAATGTCATTCTCAGATTTATAGTAAATACATTTGTCACTTTCATTGACTTTAAAACCATGTGAGATTATTAAGTTATCAAATTTCTCATGTCGTTGCTTAGGTGCTCGTTTTAAACCATGTAATGATTTATCTAACTTGCAAACTTTATGTTCTTGACCATGAATTACAAAGCTTTCAGGTTGGTCCATATAAATTTCCTCTTCTAATTCACCATTTAAAAAAGCAGTTTTAACATCCATTTTGTGTATTATTAAATTATGAATAGATGCTAGTGAAATTAGTACTCGAATGGATGTAATTCTAGTTACAGATGAAAAAGTGTCAAAAAAGTCTATATTTTCTCTTTGGTTAAGCCCTTATAAACGAACTTTATTTTTATCAACTGTTCCATTAGGTTTTAATTTCTTTTTAAGTATCCATTTACAAGTTATAGACTTATAACCAGGTGATAAATCTACTAAATGCCAAGTCTTATTGGATTGCAAAGAATCCATCTCATTATTTATAGCCACTTGCCAAAAATCGACATCTAAAGAAGATAAGACTTCTTGGAGGTTTAAAGGATCCTACTCTATAGTAAAAGTGCAAAAATCTGAACCATGATCTTTTGTAATTCTTTCCTTTTTACTTCTTCTAAGTTTGTTTTCAGAAGATTCATTATGTTCTGTTCTACTAAGCATAGTGTTACTTTATGTGCCCCTCCTATTCCTCAATTCAAAAGGAAATCACAATTCATAAAAATCAGTATCATTAGATTCTATTATATTGTGTGTATTCAGATAATAAAATCTATAAGCTTTGCTATTAATAGCATAACTAATAAATACACATTTATATGCTCTACTTGCTAATTTTATTCTTTTAGGGTCAGGTATACGAACATATGCTAAACATCACCAAGTTCTAAAATAAGACACATTCGGTTTATAATTTCTTAAGATTTCTAAAGGTGAAATTTTGCTTTTTGACTTAGGGATCCTATAACACACAGTTAATAAAATTTCCCCCTATACCAAAGTGATGATGCACCAAAATTAAGTAAAATAGAAACTACTAATTCGGTTAATGTTTTATTTTTCCTTTCAGCTTTACCATTCATTTCAGGTGAATATGGTGCAGTTCTTTCATGTATTATTCCATGTGAGTTGTAAAATTCAATAAACAAACTTGATTCATATTCAGTTCCTCTATCACTACACAATCTTTTAACTTTCTTATTAAATTGATTTACAATTTTAGTTATGAAAGATTTAAACATCTCAAATGCATCACTTCTATTTTTTATAAGATATACACAAGTAAAATCAGAGCAATCATCAATGAAAGTGATAAAGTAGCGGTGTCCATTTCTACTCAGAGTGTCATCAAGCTCATATATATCAGATTGAATCAAGTTTAAGAGTTCTGATTCTCTAATGACATATTTATGTGAGGTTTTAGTTATTTTTGCTGGACTACAAAAAACACATTTTTCAAAATCATTTAGTGACACATTAAGGATTATACCTAAGCTACTCATGTTCTTTATTATTCGTTTATTTATATGACATAGTCTGGGGTGCCAGATATTAAAATCACACAACATATAAGCAGAAGCAGACATTTTATTACATTCAACATTCAGTTTAAACATGTCATCAGTTGCATAACACCTGCCCACAAACATACCATTCATAGTGATGGTGTATATATCAGTCCCAATAGTCTATGTAAACCCAGCCTTATTAAGAAGATAACCCGAAACAAGGTTCTTTCTCATCTCTGGAGTGTGCATGATGTCTTTTCGAATGACGGTCTTTCCAGAGGTAATTTCAGCTCTACGCTTCTAATCCCAGCAACAATAGTGGTGTGAGAGTTTCCCAACAACACTTTCTTGTCCTCATTCTCCGTATATGTTTTGAACATAGCACGATCATAACAGACATGATGGTGTATATATCAGTCCCAATAGTCTATGTAAACCCAGCCTTATTAAGAAGATAACCCGAAGCAAGGTTCTTTCTCATCTCTGGAGTGTGCATGATGTCTTTTCGAATGACGGTCTTTCCAGAGGTAATTTCAACTCTACGCTTCTAATCCCAGCAACAATAGTGGTGTGAGAGTTTCCCAACAACACTTTCTTGTCCTCATTCTCCGTATATGTTTTGAACATAGCACGATCATAACAGACATGATGTGTAGTGCCAGTATCTACCCACCAACCCTCCGATCCCCCAACAAGGTGAATCTCATCAGAAATTATAGCCGTAAGAGGCTCCTAAGTCAGATTAGCTTGTGGTGCAGAGTTTGGTATGTTCCGACACTTGCGTGCCATATGACCTGATTTTCCACAGTTGTAACAAAGAAACAACTATCCAGAGTCATTCTTTTGGAGTGGTTTTTGTTGACCTCTATGGTTTCCTTACAAATTCAAATTTTGTTTGTTGCGGTCCCGACTAAACTTGCAGTTTTGATTTTTAAAGCTTTTGAGATTCGGTTTCAGAACTGCAGCTTTCTTAGTGTTGCCTGAAACAACAAGCACTTCTTCCTTCGTATCCTGTTTACGAGATTCCTCCTCAGTACGGAGACGGGTTATTGGACTTTCTAATGAAAATTCCATAGTTTTATGTCTAAGGTTATTCTTAAAATCCTTTCAACTTGGAGGTAATTTATCAATCAAAACTGCTATTTCAAACCTTTCATCCAAACTCATACCTTCGAAGATGATCTCATGAGCTATTTTCTGAAGCTCATGAGACTGCATCTTGTTAGTTCCAGAGATGATGATTTTGATGACAACAACGTTAGGACTTGTTATAAAATATAAATACTAATATCTTTGTCTAGATATATATGTATATAAGGATATATATATATATGTAGGTACTGAGAATAAAGACCGTATAATATAAAGATTCAAGACTGACGAATTCAAGATTGAAGAAATCAAGACTAAAAACTCATGAGTATCAAGAATCGAAGAGTTCAAGATATCAAGATAAGAAATAGAGTCTGGATTTATGTTAAATCTTCGTAATAGCACTAAAATCTTTATTCGGATTTTAATTATGGAATGGAATTCACCTTCTCGCTTTAATAGTGGGATGGAACCCACGATCTCTTTAGTAGGATGGAACCCACGACCTTCCCTAGTGGAATGAAATCCACGAAATATTCAAAATAATTTATTTTAACTATTTTTCAAAAACTATCTTTTTAAAATTCATCTCTATCAATTTAAATATTTTAGCCTTAATTCAAAAACTATTCTTTTCATCTTTTAACATTTTGATCTCAAAATCATCTCTTGTCTTTTAAACCATCTCTTGATTTTAATATTTTAGCTTTAAATCTCAAAAATATATTTAAAGAATTCTATACATATTTTTTAATATTATTTTTATATTATAGATTATATATTTTAAGATTACTTTCTAAAACTCTTTTATAAGTTTAAACTATATTCAAAATGGTTTATAAAGTTTAGAAATTGTTTTGACAAGTTGTAGAATAGAAATCATTTTAAAGAAAAATCAATTTTCAAAAATAACATAGGCATGTCGACATCCCAATTGTCGACATGGTAGCCGTAGATTTAAAATTTCAAATTTTCAAAAGAAGTGTCTATTCGTCGTACCTTTCGCGAATGGACATGACCGTTGTTCTCATATTATACCAGTTGTTTTCAACCAATTTTAAGTTAGTTTTTTTTTCGTTTTTTCACTCCTTCTCCACTCAAATATTCTCTTATATTTCAAATGCTTTAACAAAATTCTACCGAAATCCTAAGTGAATCAAACTCGATCGTCTCTATTTTGATTCTCTGCCACTCTCTCTCAAAGATCTCAGTGTTATTTAGAGTTGTAGGATCATTTGTAATCAAAGATCAAAAGATCGAAGTGATCGAGTCTCTCTCTATCAAAGTGTGATTGGAAATGGTGTGATTGTGGCCCGTATATCAATTGGGTGTGATTGTAGCCCGTAAATCAATTAGGTGATATTGTAGCTTGGTTAAATCAAGAGAGTTTGCCCTGGACTCGGAGACAGGATGGTGTATCTCGTGGTCTTGAAATCGAGGTTGTAATATCGACATTATATTTGATAAGAAATCTGCACAAGAAATTGTGTGGGACTGGATGTAGGGTAACTCCGAACTAGTATTAAATTCCGGTATGTTCTTTCTTTTACTGCTTTTATTTATTATGTGCATCTGTGTCTGGTTGTTTGATTGTCTCTATGTTTGTGAATTGCATCTGTTTGTGTTTAATTTGAAAAGATTTCAAAAATTCCATAAATTCCATTAAACATTATTCACCCCTCTTTAGTGTTAATCCAGCCTTAAGATCCGTAATCCGTATTTCCAATATTTGGTATCAGAGCATTGGTTTTCAAAGTTTTCATAATCTGATTTTTGAAAAGTTTTCAAATGGCTGCCAACACTGATAATGTCACACTATCACTAGTTCATTTATAGAGGGTCCGTCTACTGCCAGACCACCACTTTTTAATGGCGGTAACTATGCATATTGGGCATGTAGGATGAAAATCTATTTATAGTCAATAGGATTAGACACTTGGAATATTTTACAAACTGAGTACATTGAACCCACAACTGATTTTTCACAGTGGGCTGTTGAGCAAAAGACTGTTGCACAAAACAATTCCAAAGCCATGAATATTCTATTCTGTTCACTTGATAGGAATGAGTTTAACAGAGTGTCTGTCTGTAAATTTGCATATGAGATCTGGAAAATTTTGCAAGTTACTCATGAAGGAACAAACAAAGTTAAACAGACCAAAATATCTATCTTGACCAATCAGTTTCAATTATTCAAGATGAATCCAAATGAGTCCATTTTAGACATGTACAGTAGGTTTCAAGACATTGTGCACTCACTAATTGCATTAGGAAAGAACTTTTCCGAAGAAGATCAAGTTAGAAAAATTCTGAATTCACTCACCTCGGAATGGGATCAGAAGACTAGCAATTGAAGAGGCTAATGATATTAGTACTCTGAAAATTGAAGAATTGATTGGGAATTTGATGTCGTTTGAAGTACAAATGCAAGGGAGAAGAGAAAGCAAAGCCTCGGAAAAGAAGTCAATAGCGTTCAATGCAATAACTGATGGTTTAGACTCAAACAGTGACGACGGTGAAGAAATAACCTTGATGACAAGTAATTTTAGAAAGTTTCTAAAATACAGAAAGATGAACAATTACAAGAGAAATGATCACAAGAATTCTAAAAATAGTAATGAGACTCAAAACAACGTCAGATGCTACAATTGTGATGAGTCATGCCACTTAAAAAGAGATTGTTCGCATCCGTATAAACATGAATTTTCTCCAAGTAATGATTCGTCAAAGAAATGAAAGAGAACATATAGTGCTATACTAGACGATTCCGACTCATCCTCTAGTGATGAAGATCAAGAGACGGAAAATTCAAACATGTGCTTTAAAGCTATTCACGAGTTTGATGATCTCGGAAATATGGATCTAAAAATAGGTACACATTTAAATTATATTTTTTGAAATTTGCTTATTCGAATGTTTTGTTGTTAGCATGTTTTGAAATTGCCTGTTGTTTGAATTTAAAATTTTGATTTTCAAAATAATATTATTTTAATATTAAAATATTTATATTAAAGTGTTATTATATTTAATATTATTTTAGATAAAATATAATTAGATTATAAGATATATAGATATAGATATTAAATAAAGTAGAAAAAGTAAGTCACATGATTTAGGGGACGCATGTCGACATGACCCTACCCCCCATGTCGACATCCCTGCCAGAAATTTGAAGTTCAAATTTGAATTCAAAACTTTGAATTTTCCTCCATCTTTTCACCAATTTCAAAGCTCTGAAAAGGTATCTCTTGACCAGAGAACATGACTCTTAGATATCCATTTATCTTCTTAACTTTATCTATCTTTTCACTTTCATTTCAAAATTCAAACTCTCCTTCAAACTCTCATGCTCTCTACTTTCTTCAAAAATGGTTTCCTCAAGCACTCCATCCACCATGAGACTATCTAAGGCCACCAAACAGTTTCTCTACAATGATCTGGAAGCTATCAAAGCTTACATTAGCTATGTAAACTTTGGAAAGGTCCATACGGGAAAATTTGCTATCTTTAGTGATTTTCCTTCATATGAGGTCAATGTTCTTTTCGAAGAGAATCAAATTCTTAGCTTAATTAATGATTCTCAAAATGATTTTGTTTGTTATCTAAATCTTTTCAAAATGTTTTATGCAAATTTGAATCGTGGTTTTTATGAAGGAAATGAAGGGGAAGTGTGGAGTAACATTAAAAGAACGCGTATTGTTTTAAATAGTGAAATTTTGGGTAATATTCTTAGTTGTAAGAGTACGGGAATGGATCTTTCGGATTTTAAAATTGATGAACATGATCGTGAGACATGTCATCACGTTTTTGAAGGGGATGATAACTTTGAGTTTATAAACCGAAATTTCCATCCTAAAGCTAGAATTGTAAACCTTCTTTTACAACATACCATAACTCCAAAATCGGGAAATTTCAATCACCCGACCTTAAAAGTTTGTATGACTCTTTTTGCCCTTTTTGGGCACTATGACATTAATTGGATGCAAGTGATTTTAGATGAACTTTGTACCAAAATTTTTACTTTAGGTGAAAACACTTTATACCATGAAATTTACCTCACTCGGATTTTCAACTACTTTGGTGTTGATTATAAGAGAGAGGAGTTCATTTCTAGAAAAGTGTTTAACCATGCTAACATCTCTCTCATGAGAATTCTGCTTGTGTTTCAACCATATGAAACACTTGCCAAAAAGGATGAGACATTGGCTCATGAAGAGAGGGAAAAAGAAGAGAAGGAGGAGGAAGAAGGGGAGGAGATGGAAATTGGAGAAGAAGGAAAGGAGGAGGAAGAGAGTTCATTGGAAAGCATCGAATACCCTATCACTCCTACCAATCCATCCAACAAAATGCTTCTCAAGAACCAAAAGATTATCGTGAAAAACCAACGGGTTCTCAAAAGATCCGTTAGTAAAAAGTTGGACAAGATTTCCACCAAAATGAACAAGTTCTTTAGGAAAGTGAGTCGCAAGCTTGGATCATCATCATCTTCATCATCCTCTAACTAAAATTATCAATGAAAATCCTTTATTTTTGTTTATTAGTTTTAAAATATCTCTGGAATGCTTGTTATTATATTTTATAAGTTTTTATATATATAAACTTGTACATAATATAAAGAAACAAAGCAAATTGCCAAAATTAACAGGGGCATGTCGACATCCCCCTACCCCCATGTCGACATGTAACGGCCAGAAACTGTTTTTTATTTTGAAATTGACATAACTACCTTGTGTCTTTTCATTTCAAACGACTTTCTAACTCTTTAAATACCGGGTTCTTCTAGAAAAATGCATACTTTCAATCCTCTTTATTTTCTATTGAATTTCTTCATATTTTATCAAAAAATGGCCTCCCTTATTCATAATCTAAGTGAGAATCTTGAAGAAACTCTCAATTCCTTCAAGAACATACTTACTTTTATCCTTCGCAATCAACAACACTTAGAATTAAGCCAAATGCAGATGATATTGGAACAAGAAAGGCACTTCGATGTCATTCGATGGATGATCTCTGCCCTCAACAAAGAAGAACTTGAAGCGAATTCAGAAGGAACTCTGAACAAAAATAATGAAGAATGAGATGCTATAAATGCAGATCCTATCTTCGGTGAAGAAGGATGGGTTCAAGTTTCAAGAAATGTTTGATTTGACATATGTGGTTTGATTTACTTTGATTTGATTTGAATTGTTTGGTTTGGTTTGATTTGGTTTAGATTAGTATGGTTTGGGTTGATTTGAATATGGTGTGTAATATATGATTGAACATGGTGTGGTTTGATAAGAACATGATTTATATATTGATTGATTATGTTTAAAATTTTCATATCTCTCACATTTACCTTACTATATTTTACTCATATTATTATCTGTCTCATTTACATTCTACTATACTGTGCTATTATCATATACGGTGCTATAGTATAAGATTTAGGGGGAATTATGTAGTTTAGGATTAGTTTTTATTGATGATAAAGGGGAAGAATTATAAAAATAGGTTAGATAGGCTTAGATTAAGGGGAAGTTAGTAGATTAAGGCAAAGTTGTTGGAATAAGGGGGAGTCGAAGTTGAATCGAAATTTGTTGGAGTAGATTTTATAAACAAAGGTTGTCATCTTCAAAAAGAGGAAGATTGTTAGTTCCTGAGATGATTGTTTTGATGACAACAACCTTAGGACTTGTTATAAAATATAAATACTAATATCTTTGTCTAGATATATATGTATATGCAAGATATATATATGCAGGTACTGAGAATGAAGACTGTACAGTATAGAGATTTAAGACCGACGAATTCAAGATTGAAGAAATCAAGACTAAAAACTCATGAGTATCAAGAGTTAAAGATATCAAGATAAGCAATAGAGTCTAGATTTATGTTAAAACTTTATAATAGCACTAAAATCTTTATTCAAATTTTAATTGTAAAATGAAATCCACCTTCTCGCTTTAATAGTGGGATGGAACCCACGACCTCTTTAATGGGATGGAGACCTTCTCTAGTGGAATGGAATCCACGAAATATTCAAAATAATTTATTTTAACTATTTTTGCAAAAACTATATTTTTAAAAGTCATCTCTATCAATTTAAATATTTTAGTCTAAATTCAAAAACTATTCTTATCATCTTTTAATATTTGATCTAAAACTCATTTCTTATTTTTTAAACTATCTCTTGATTTTAATATTTTAGTTTTAAATCTCAAAAATATATTTCAAAGAAGTCTATACATAGTTTTTAATATTACTTTTATATTATAGATTATATATTTTAAGATTACTTTCTAAAACTCTTTTATAAGTTTAAACTATACTTAAAATGGTTTACAAAGTTTAGAAATTATTTTGACAAGTTTTAGAATAGAAATCATTTTAAAGCAAAATAAATTTTTAAAAATAACATAGGCATGTCGACATCCCTATACCCTCTATGTCAACATGGTAGCCGTAGATTTCAAATTTCAAATTTTTAAAAGAAGTGTATATTCGTCATAACATTTCGTGAATGGACATGACCGTTGTTCTCCTATATATACCAGTTGTTTTTAACGAATTTTAAGTTAGTTTTTCTTCATTTCTTCACTCCTTCTCCACTCAAATATTCTCTTATATTTCAAATACTTTAACAAAATTCTGTCAAAATCCTAAGTGAATCAAACTCGGTCGTCTCTAGTTTGAATTTCTACCACTTTTTCTCAAAGATCTCAGTACTATTCAGAGTTATAGGATCATTTGTAATCAAAGATCGAAAGATCGAAGTGTATCGAGTCTCTCTCTATCAAAGTGTGATTGGAAACGGTGTGATTGTGGCCCGTAAATCAATTGGGTGTGACTGTAGCCCGTAAATCAATTGGTGATCTTGTAGCCTGATTAAATTAAGAGAGTTTGCCCTGGACTCGGAGACAGGAGGGTGTATCTCGTGGCCTTGAAATCGAGGTTGTAATATCGATATAATATTTGAAAAGAAATCTGCACAAGAAATTGTGTGGAACTGGATGTAGGGTAACTCCGAACCAGTATAAAATTCCAGTGTGTTCTTTTTTTACTGCTTTTATTTACTATTTGTATCTGTGTCTGGTTCTGTGATTGTCTCTGTGTTTGTGAATTGCATATGTTTGTGTTTAATTTGAAAAGTTTTCAAAAATTCCATAAAATCCATTAAACACTATTCATCCCCTCTCTAGTGTTAATCCAGCCTAAGATTCGTAATCCGTATTTCTAACATATCTCTACTGACCTATCATCCGTCATCTGATACTTGAGATAGAGGCTGACGGCATACTTCTTTGCTCTTACTTCCTCTGTGTCGTACTTTTTCTGTAGCGCTTCCTAGATCTCCCTTGCTGTTTTGTCAGAGTCGTAATAGTCATAGAGATCGTCCCTGAGTCCGTTGATGATGAAGATTTTGCACAAGTAATCCTGCTCTGTCTAGTTCTGCAACTCCTTTGATTTCTCTGTCCAAGCTCTCATGTGATTTGCGTCTGCTTCGTTGGGTTTGTCTGGCAGTTGTAGTTTGTCCGTTGTTAGCACAATAACCACCTTCCTCATATTTAGAAAGAATTCCATCTTTTGCCCCCAACGCTTGAAATGGAGGCCCTCAAACCTGAAGGGTGCAGCAGACAACATGGAGACCTGGAACGTTGACGTCGGGGCAGCATCGTCCAAATTTGCTGCAGAAGTCATTGTTGTTGGCGTGGTCTTCAATTTGTTGGAAACAAATGATCTTCGGCTGAGTCATGTACTTGGTCACTGTCCTGAAGACGATTCGGCGTTCTGCTCGGCGGTGCAAAGCAGTCTAAATAACGCCGCCGCCTCTAGGATAAGACAGCCTCTTCCTTTTAATTCGATACCGTTCTGTTTGCACAGACGAAACAGACTCGGTTGCACTAAAAAACGACTACTCGTCTTATGATTTTAAAATTTTCGTGGAGAAGAAGATATGTTTATTTTTTACAGAAAAATGTCGTTCTACATTGATCTCGTCTAAAAATATAAGTGCTACACCATAACAAGCCCGGGTCAGGTCGGTCGGCGCGCACGTAATGGTTATGCATGCGCTCCATACTCAACACAAAAGCAATATTTGAGTGCCCAAAGGGTTCAATTTAGAAGCTAAGAAACTCATATATATATATATATATATATATATATATATATATATATATATTAATAGTTGGTTTGGAAGCGCAAATTTTTGGTCCGACCGTGCACTTCCCAAAATACCCTTTACTTGTATATAATTTAATTAGTATCTATTATTTTTAGCCTATTATTTCTAGGCTGGACTAGAGTTACTCAAACTAAGTTAAAATAGTTAAATTTCTTTAAAATTTCAAACTATCCCTCTACGCTTAAAAATAAGATCTAACAAATAAATATCATTTAAACAAATAAACTTCATTTACAAATTCGTTATTTATTAATTAATAATATAAATAAAATTCAAACTAACAAAAAATTAAATGTTGCGACTTAAAAATAAAAATTAAATTAACTACACACGATTTCAACGTAAAAACATGGCTAAACATTTTTTCAAATCATTTTCTCTTAAATGTGTTAATCATATATAAACTGTAGAAGAACAATTCACGCACAAAACACATGTCGTCATCACGCGCGAAGTGCGTGCCGTAACGCTTATATATATATAGTATGTAACGACCCGCTATTTTGGACCATTCGCATCCGCACATGTCGGACTTGAATAATTCAAAATATCGCGTTGTTAATTTAAATTTGGCAAAACTGAACATATACAGTAAATAAATAATCACAGATCACAGACACAGAGTAATAAATGCAGCGGAAACAAAAGATAGTAGTTCATGAAGCTACTATATACATATCAGAGTAAAATAAGGTACAATAGAAGTCTCGAATACAATAGTCAAATACAAGAATCAGAATACAATCACTGGAATCAACTGAATATCTGAAAGCTGGATAGATAGCTGGATCTCCAAGCGAAGCTCCAACTCCAAAGGTGAGTCTCGAATACTGTATCACTCAGTCTGACCCGAGCGTAAAGCAAAACACAAACACTCGAGTCAGGATTAACATTCTTATATCAATAAATCCAACTCAAGTGAAATAGCAACTGAAATACAAGTAACTCAAAGGATGTTTGGAATAACCATCCTTTAAGGATCCGTTAAACTATCTACTATGTAGTAGTGTACGGTAAATACATTCAAACTATCAAAGGATGTTTGCTTTACGCTCGGGTCAGACTGAGTGATACAGTATTCGAGACTCACCTTTGGAGTTGGAGCTTCGCTTGGAGATTCAGCTATCTATCCAGCTTTTAGATATTCAGTTGATTCCAGTGATTGTATTCTGATTCTTGTATTTGACTATTGTATTCGAGACTTCTATTGTATCTTATTTTACTCTGATATGTATATAGTAGCTTCATGAACTACTATCTTTTGTTTCCGCTGCATTTATTACTCTGTGTCTGTGATCTGTGATTATTTATTTACTGTATATGTTCAGTTTTGCCAAATTTAAATTAACAATGCGATATTTTGAATATTCAAGTCCGACATGTGCAGATGCGAATGGTCCAAAATAGCGGGTCGTTACATAGTATCTTTCAACAATCCCTATGTTGTAAGACTTAAGCAATAAATGCACTTATTCCAAAGTTTTTAATTTTTTCAAACAATTCAGGAGCCTGTTTATTTTAAAACAATTTATAACGTCTACTCAACATAAAGTTGGCTTCAAGAAGTCAGAAATATCAAGAGTAGAACCCTTGTTTCCTTTTCCAAACGTATTGGACCCAACCAGAGTGTGTACCTCATCTATAAACGATAAAACATCATCTGCATTAAATTTGAGAAGTCAAGTAGGAACTTGTTGAATATACCACAAAACAGAAACAAAAAATTAAACATGGTAATAATATAACTAGCAATCTTCACTTCATTAAACGACACCAGTTCAGCTAGTTCTGGTTAACGAATCACCGTATCTCATTCGGTGACAAACACCTTTCATAAATGCATCCTATAAACCATTGCATTTTTGTGCAAGAGTAGGCCTGTCAAACGGGTTGGGTTGGGTCAAAATGGGTTGGGTCGAGTTTGACCCAATCCGTTTATGACCCATTCTTTTTTATCCATTTATGACCCAACTCATTTATCACCCAACCGACTTAATAAGCGGGTTACCCATTTAATCCATTTAAATATTTAAATTTAATTTGACTAATAAAAGAAAATATAAAATAATTTTAATTCTAATTTTTATGTTTTGAGTTCCAATAAAAATTTAAAATTTTAATTCTAATTTTCATCAAAATTCAAATATGAGGATGTGGTAGCTTATTATTTTCTAAGTACAACTGTCAGTCCCCTTGGAGAACTACAGTGTGCGTTCACACAATAAAATATTCGAGTGTTCCATACTGTTCGTAATTTAGGTGGGAGTTAATCGGTTGAAGTCCCGCCTGATTCTGTGTTAGAACGAAGGAGTTATTGCAGTCTGAACAAAAAAATAGCAGCTTCTGCACTAGGCGGAATTCAAATATGGGGATGTGATAATATGTTATTTTCTAAGTACAACTGTCCGTCCCCTTGGAGAACTACAGTGTGCGTTCACACGATAAAGTATCCGAGTGTTGCATACTGTCTGTAATTTAGGTGGGAGTTAATCGGTCGAAGTCTCGCCTGATTCCGAGTTAGAACGAAGGAATTATTGCAGTCTGAATAAAAAAAAATAGCGGCTTCTGCACTAGGCGGAGTTCAAATATGGAGATGTGGTAGTTTGTTATTTTATAAGTACAACTGTCTGTCCCCTTGAAAAACTACAGTGTACGTTCACACGATGAAGTATCCGAGTGTTCCATATAGTCCGTAATTTAGGTGGGAGTTAATTTGTCGAAGTTTCGCCTGATTCCGAGTTAGAACGAAAGAGTTATTGCAGTCTGAACAAAAAAAATAGCGGCTTCTGCACTAGGCAGAGTTCAAATATGGGGATGTGGTAGCCTGTTGTTTTCGAAGTACAACTGTCAGTCCCCTTGGAAAAGTACAGTGTGCGTTCATACGATGAAGTATCCGAGTGTTCCATACTATCCGTAATTTAGGTGAAAGTTCATCGGTCGAAGTCTCGTCTGATTCCGAGTTAGAACGAAGAAGTTATTGCAGTCTGAACAAAAAAAATAGCAGTTTCTACACTAGACGGAATTCAAATATGGGGAAGCGGTAGCCTGTTATTTTCTAAATACTACTGCCCGTCTCCATGAAAAACTACAATGTATGTTCAAAATTTCTATTTTTCAAATTTATATTAAAATTTAATGTTTTTAATAAATTGATAAATGTATTACTCATTTATAACTTTTTTAAAAATGGGTCAACCCAACCCATAACTCATTTAATAATATTCATAAATGGGTTGACCAAACTCATTTATAAGTAGGGTAAATGGGTTAGATCATATTATGACAGGTCTATGCAAGATGCATTCTTTAAAAGAATGGGTGGTCCAACTAATAGCACACAGTAAATGAGACAAGCACAGAGGAAACTAAATAAGTACATTTGTAGATAATATCATGCACCAAAGAGAACATGGAACAACGTCATTATCATCGAAATTTAGTTTGTCTTTTGATTAGGTAGAAAAAACACGAGTTTAATAATCTTTGGTTAACAACTAAAAGTTATTTATAAACATACCTGTTCTATGATCAACATAAATGTATCCATCTATAATGGTACAAAAGCAACATTATTGTTTCTAGGTATGGATTTGTGAAGCAAAATATGTCTGCTGATTCAAAGGCAATGAAGCCATGTTACATCGTGAAACAGATTCACTCAACTAAACTAGTATGAATTCTCGTTGAAAGTATAGATTCTGGAAATAATACCATTGCTCCTGCTGCTCCTCTATAGTACGGGATGTTACAGCTTTATATATACCTGGGTCATGTCAATAAGTAGCAGATGCATAAATACTTAACTATCTGTTGTTCGGTTCTAGCGGTTTCCATGCATGTATTTATATATGCATAAACAGCAATCGTAACTTACACCAACTGTGGCTAATGAAGTAATCAGATAAAAACAGACCCCAAAAAAACCAAGGATCGTGTTTATTTTAGTATGAGCACGGTTGTAGATAATAACTCACAAGAAGAAGCCCATGTACAACAAGAATTCATACTACTTTTGCCTATTTGACACGAGTACATTCAGGTATTACCACCTTTAATATAAGCAGAACACATTGTACTCTGGTTCACAGGTGCCTAGCAAATTATTCGTATTAATAATTCCAACAACTTCTTGAATTTTACACTACACATACGTGCCCATATATTCATTTACAGTTCCAGTCATGGACAATTCAGATAATCAAATTCAAAGATTATCATTAGCCATGCGGTTTATTTGGAGAGAATCCATACAAAGGTTAATTACTCGAGTACTCACGTTTACCTACACAGATAGAACACTCATGCATATATAATTAAATAGACTGCAGTGCAGGCATGTAAAGGTAGTTACCACAATAGCTCCTCAAGTACTCACCTTTTGCATGATTGCAAACATTCAGTGGTCTTGTGAGCTCTTCCTCTTGTTTCATATGAGATACCTAAAGCTTATGACACTTAGGCTTGTTTCTTTGAAAGAGAAAAATATGTGTTCCGATAAGAAATCAATAATATCTTAACTTGTGCCTCGATTGTATCTCTTATATTACTTACTCCAAATGGCAGTGAACTGTTGTTTGACTAATTAAATTGTTATGTATATCTTTACTACTAATAAAGATAATTCATTGAATAGATTTACTCGGTGTCTTTTTGAAATTCCAAATATAATCTCATAGAGAAATAATATTCAAATATGGGGATATGGCTTGTTAATTTCTAAGTATAACTGTTAGTCATCATGGATGACTACAGTGTGCGTGCATAATATGAAGTATCCGAGTGTACCATATTGTCCGCAATTTAAGTGGGAGTTCATCGGTCGAAGTTTTGTCAGATTCCAAGTTAACATGAAAAAGTTATTGCGGTCTGAAAAAAAATAGCGGCTCCTGCACTAGGCGGAGTTCAAATATTGGGATGTGGTAGTCTGTTATTTTCTAAGTACAACTGTCAGTTACAATGGAGAACTACAGTGTGCGTTCACAAAATGAAGTATCTGAGTGTTCCATATTGTCCGTAATCTAGGTGGGAGTTAATCGGTCGAAGTCTCGCCGAATTCCGAGTTAGTATAAAGAAAATATTGCAGTCTGAACAAAAAAAATAGCGGCATCTACACTAGACGGAGTTCAAATATGGGGATGTGGTAGTCTGTTATTTTCTAAGTAAACTGTCAGTCTCCATAGAGAACTACTGTGTGCATTCACAAGATGAAGTATCCGAGTGTACCATATTGTCTGTAATTTGGGTGTAAGTTAATCGGTCGAAGTCTCGCCTGATTCCGAGTTAATATGAAGAAGTTATTGCAGTCTGAACAAAAAAAATAGCGGTTTCTACACTAGGCGGAGTTCAAATATGGGGATGTGGTAGTCTGTTATTTTCTAAGTACAACTGTCAGTCTCCATAGAGAACTACTGTGTGCATTCACAAGATGAAGTATCCGAGTGTACCATATTGTCTGTAATTTGGGTGTAAGTTAATCGGTCGAAGTCTCGCCTGATTCCGAGTTAATATGAAGAAGTTATTGCAGTCTGAACAAAAAAAATAGCGGTTTCTACACTAGGCGGAGTTCAAATATGGGAATGTGGTAGCCTGTTATTTTTTAAGTACAACTGTCAGTCCCCAAGGAGAACTACGGTGTGCGTTCACAAGATGAAGTATCCGAGTGTTTCATACTGTCCGTAATTTAGGTGGGAGTTAATCGGTCGAAGTCTTGCCGGATTCCAAATTAGTATGAAGAAGTTATTGCAGTCTGAACAAAAAAATAGCGGCTTCTGCACTAGGCGGAGTTCAAATATAGGGATGTGGTAGCCTGTTATTTTCTAAGTACAACTGTCAATCCCCATGGAGAACTACAGCATGCGTTCACAAGATGAAGTATCCGAGTGTTCTATATTGTCCGTAATTTAGATGGAAGTTAATCGGTCGAAGTCTTGCCGGATTCCGAATTAGTATGAATAAGTTATTGCAGTCTGAACAAAAAAATAACGGCTTCTGCACTAGACAGAGTTTAAATATGAAGATGTGGTAGCATGTTATTTTCTAAGTAAACTGTCAATCCCCATGGAGAACTACAGTGTGCATTCACAAAATGAAGTATCCGAGTGTACCATATTGTCCGTAATTTAGGTGCGAGTTCATCAGTCGAAGTTTTGCATGATTTCGAGTTGGTATGAAGAAGTTATTGCAGTCTGAAGAAGAAAAAAAGCGGCTTCTGCCTAGGCGGAGTTCAAATATGAGAATGTAGTCTTTTATTTTTTAAATACAACTATTAGTCACCATGGAGAACTACAGCGAGCATTGAAGTGGTGATATAGCATGTTGTTTTTAAGTACAACTGTTAGTCACCATGGAGAACTACAGAGTGCATTCACAAGATGAAGTATCCGACTGTACCGTACTGTCTGTAATCTAGGTGTGAGTTTATCGGTTGAAGTATCGCCTAATTCTAAGTTAGTATGAAGAAGTTATTGCAGTCTGAACAAAAAAAATAGCGGCTTCTGCACTAGGCGGAGTTCAAATATGGGGATTTGGTAGCCTGTTATTTTCTAGGTACAACTGTCGGTCCTCATAGAGAACTACAGTATGCGTTCACAAGATGAAGTATTTCAGTGTTCCATATTGCCCAAAATTTTGGTGGAAGTTAATCGGTTAAAGTCTCGGCGGATTCTGAATTAGTATGAAGAAGTTACCGCAGTCCGAACAAAAAAAAATACCGGCTTCTGCACTAGGCGGAGTTCAAATATGGAGATGTGGTGCCATGTTATTTTCTAAGTAAACTGTTAGTCCCCTTGGAGAACTACAGTGTGCGTTCACAAGATGAAGTATCTGATTGTACCATATTATCCGTAATTTAGGTGGGAGTTCATCGGTCGAAGTTTTGCCCGATTCCAAGTTAGTATGAAGAAGTTATTGCAGCCTAAACAAAAAAATAGCGGCTTCAGCAATAGGCGGAGTTCAAATATGGGGATGTGGTATCCTGTTATTTTCTAAGTACAACTGTCAGTCCTCATGGAGAACTAAAGTTTACGTTCACAAGATGAAGTATCCGAGTGTTCCATATTGTCCGTAATTTAGATGGGAGTTAATCGGTCGAAGTCTCACCGGATTCCGAATTACTATGAAAAGTTATTGCAGTCTGAACAAAAAAAATAGCGGCTTCTACACTAGGCGGAGTTCGAATATGGAGATGTGGTAGCCTATTAATTTCTAAGTACAACTGTTAGTCACCATGGAGAACTACAGTGTGCGTTCATAAGATGAAGTATCCGAGTGTACCATATTGTCTGTAATTTAGGTGGAAGTTCATCGGTCGAAGTTTTGTCAGATTCCAAGTTAGTATGAAGTTATTGCAGTCTGAACAAAAAAATAACGGATTCTGCACTAGGTGGAGTTCAAATATGGGGTGTGGTAGCCTATTATTTTCTAAGTGCAACTATCAGTCTCTATGGAGAACTACTGTGTGCGTTCACAAGATGAAGTATCCGAGTATTTCATATTGTCCGTAATTTAGGTGGGAGTTATCGGTAGAAGTCTCGCCGGATTCCGAATTAGTATGAAGAAGTTATTGCAGTCTGAACAAAAAAAATAGCGGCTTCTGCACTAGGCGGAGTTCAAATATAGAGATGTGGTAGCATGTTATTTTCTAAGTAAACTGTCGGTCCCCATGGAGAACTACAGTGCGCTTTCACAAGATGAAGTATCCGAGTGTACCATATTGTCCGTAATTTAGGTGGGAGTTCATCGGTCGAAGTTTTGCCTGATTCCGAGTTTGTATGAAGAAGTTATTGCAGTCTGAGAAAAAAAAAGCGGCTTCTGCCTCGGCGAAGTTCAAATATGAGGATGTAGCCCGCTATTTTCTAAGTACAACTATTAGTCACCATAGAGAACTACAGTGAGCGTTAAATAGGGATATAACCTGTTATTTTCTAAGTATAACTGCCAGTCCCCATGGAGAACTACAGTGTTCGTTCACAAGATGAAGTATCCGAGTATTCCATATTATCCGTAAATTAGGTGGGGATTAATCGGTCGAAGTCTCGCCGGATTCCAAATTAATATGAAGAAGTTATTGCAGTCTGAACAAAAAAAATAGCGGCTTCTACACTAGACGGAGTTCAAATATGAGGATGTGGTAGTCTGTTATTTTCTAATTACAACTGTCAGTCCCCATAGAGAACTACAGTGTGCGTTCACAAGATGAAGTATCCGAGTGTTTCATATTGTCCATAATTTAAGTGGGAGTTAATCGGTCGAAGTCTCGCCAGATTCCAAATTAGTATGAAAAAGTTATTGTAGTATGAACAAAGAAAAATAGCGGCTTCTGCACTAGGCGGAGTTCAAATATGAGGATGTGGTAGCCTGTTATTTTCTAAGTACAACTGTCAGTCCTCATGGAGAACTACAGTGTGCGTTCATAAGATAAAGTATCCGAGTGTTCCATATTGTCCGTATTTTAGGTGGAAGTTTATCGGTCGAAGCTCACCGGATTCCGAATTAATATGAAGAAGTTATTGCAGTCTGAACAAAACAAATAGCGGATTCTGCACTAGGCGGAGTTCAAATATGAGGATGTGGTAGTCTGTTATTTTCTAATTACAACTATTGGTCACCATGGAGAACTACAGTGAGCGTTGAAATGAGGATATAACATGTTATTTTCTAAGTACAACTGTTAATCACCATGGAGAACTATGGTATATGTCTGTAAGCTGAAGTATCCGAGTGTTATATATTGTCCGTAATTAAGGTGGGAGTCTATCGGTCGTAGTTTTGCCTGATTCTGAGTTAGTATGAAGAAGTTATTACATTATTAAAAAAAATTAGCGGTTTCTGCCTAGGCGGAGTTCAAATACGGAGATGTAGCCTGTTATTTTTTAAGTACAACTGTTAGTCACCATGGAGAACTATGATATACGTTCACTAGATAAAGTATCCGAGTGTTGCTTATTGTCTGTAATTTAGATGGGAGTCCATCGGTCGAAGTATCGCCTGATTTTGAGTTAGTATGAAGAAGTTATTGCAGTCTGAACAAAAAAAAAAGATTCTGCCTAGGCGGAGTTCAAATATGGGGATGCTACTATCAAATCTACTTCTACAGGTACAACTAAAAATCCATGCATGTTGTGATTAAATGCAGACCCACCTGGGCTTGCATATATACTCGTGTTCTATTATAGAAGCCAAACCAAACAAAAACAACATATTGAAGTCGTTTACAAATTTTCATTTAGCCTTATTAATTGATAAATTGTAAAATTTCAATTATCAGAGTTTCATCACTTCTTATTCTTGTTATTTTTCTATTATAAATCTTCAGTAACACAATATCTTTCTGTAAAAGGATCAACTTTGTCGTTAAATCAATGTTTATTTGGGGGTATTTCTAACAGTTATACATTTTGTAAGTTGATATTTGCCTATATTTGATTATCTCATCAACTCGTGTTTATTCCATTTATAGAAAAGCAGTTTACAGAATTTCAAAATTAAGACATAAGAATAAATAAAAATATAGATAGCTGACTCATTTACAATCAATCAAAATCAAACATGTGCAAGACAATAGAGTTTTCCCTTAAGACTGAGAAAATGTCCAAGTCATTCTTGAACTAAAACCCATGAATGCAATATGAATAGCTTATATCATAAACAACAGGAAGGATATATTTACTTATATCGAATATAGTAAATTGGTAAAAATTAGTGAGGACGATACTAGTATTACCAATAAAGACGGACAATCTGGTTATTTTTTTGCAAATCATATGCACTACAGTAGAACTTTCTATTCTATTAAGACATGCATCATAATTTCCCTTTAACTACAACTACTTTAGAATAGCCTTTTAAATTTGATTGACTCTTACTAATCATTTAAAATCTCATTTAAAACACATAGATCCACGAAGAAGGTTAGAAACAAAAAGTGGGATGTAATTCTTACCAAAATAAGTTACAGTATACATCAAACTACGTGAATACACAGACATCATATACTACCTGAATGAAAAACTATTTCCACATTTAATCATTCAAATTTTGAAACAGACGCTACCAACATTGAAAAATAATACATAATATAATGTATTAGCATCGTAGAATCTTCCAGATATAGTATATATCATCACATGTTTACTATCATTTTCAACTTCGAAAATTTTGATAGTACATTAGAACAAAGATATAACATGTCTTTATGAAGTGTACCTTTTATATGCAACAAACCAATAGCTTCTTGTGGCCAGACTCCTCCCAGTGGTGCATGTACCAGTATATCATATTATATGCTATATACTCGCACAATGATAATTTAACTGCAATGAACATGTCATACAAACAGAAAATAGTTAGAAGTCTGAGTGTTTAAAGGGATGGTACTTTGACACGGCTTCAAGTCCCAAGGGAGGCCTTTTATACTTGAGTTTTATCTTGTCCAAATTGCATACAAGAATAAAAAAACAAAATGAAGGCTTTTGGTTCACATATTGTGGATAACATGGAATTCTGTTAAAATATAATCATATAAATGTACTTCTCAGAATCATGCAACATAGCTATCGTTTTATTTTGACGATATGTACAACAAAAACATGGTCTAATGTATATCGAACAATCATATCAAATTATGAATATATTAGTTTATTTTACCTGAAAATATTAGTCAAATGAAAAAAAAAACACAATTGAATTTGAACAATCATATCTTTTACCATGGTATTTGTTGGCAGTTCTCTCTACATATGGATACCCTCTTCCTTTCTCAGTAACGACATTGAATCAAAACAGAACCCGTTGTTTTTGTGCCCTTTACTTCTTTGAGAATAGTGACAAGATCGTCAATGTTATGACTATCAACTGGTCCTATGTAGTAAAGACCAAGCTCTCAAACAAGGTAGATCCTGATCCACCTATCATTCCTTGAGCATATTCGTCTACTTCTGCTGCTAATCCATGCGCAGCATACCTCCCCCTAATTGTTTTGTTGCTCCCCGATATGAACTTCAGTAAGTTACTAGATTTAAATTATATGACATATAAGGTAGCTGATATGTTTAGTTTTGACTAGATTATATGAATTTCAGAAAATCACGACATGACTATCATGATTTGTTATACAATGACATGTGTATAGTGTTGAGTACATCAGAATAATATGACATGAATGTCGTGATTTGTACTCGTATCCCCTTTTGAGTTTCAAAAATATATAAATTAGTAGTTGTATTGTGAAAATATATTTGATTATTCAAGACAAACTATGTTGTGATCCAATTGTTCATGGCTTCCCCCGGATAAATTTATATAGGATAGGGAAGCGCATGGTAAGAATCGAACCTGGGTCTTTTTATCAGAACTCAAGCCTTCTTTTCATGCGCCGCACCTGCGGACAGAAAAAGAATTCTTGTTAGCTTGGTATTGCATTGTAGAAAAATATAATCTAATGCATTTTTTTATTTTCTGCAAATACAACAAAAATTACAATGGTCGTGGTCCATATGTTTTCAGATTAAATGGTCAGTACCATCACCGAATTGGCTCATTTTTGCCGACGATGGGTAAACCAAAATTTGCTCGGTTATATTTTTATGACGCCAGTAATGAAGTCCGTAATCGGGTTTCGTCATTTGGTGAAAGTATGACGCAAAATTTAGATGTGGTTATTGTTAACAATCTAATACGCATGTTCAACCAGTATAGCCAGTTGGCTAAAGTGTTTATGATGGTTAGAGATAGATTGCATGCCTTGGAATACCAGCCTATCACCGTTAAGCTGTTGGAGAGACGGTATAGGGATGGACGACAGTATAATTTACCAACTACGTCGGAGATTGCAGCGTTGATTGGTAACTCAAATGTGGATTCATGTGGTTGTTGTGATATTGTGATTGAAGATAGCAATGGGATACTGAAAAGGATTAGTGAAAAACATCCTTCTTTTATGTCCATGCAATATCCAATTTTGTTTCCATATGGTGAGGATGGTTTCGGGTGTGATATAGAATATAGAGTACTTGACGTATGTGCGCCAACTAAAAGAATGACTATTACAATGATGGAGTATTACGCTTACCTTATTCAGCGCAGACGAGAAGATGGCTTGGTTCTGTTATGGGGTTGTAGGATTTTCCATCAGTTTATCATAGACAGTTACACATGTATTGAAGAAGACAGGCTGTCATGGGTTATGAACAATCAAAGTATGTTAAGATGTGAATTGTATAGGGGCCTTCATGATGCTATTACAGCTGGTGACATGACTACACGTGCGATAGGAAGAAAGGTTATTTTATCCTCCACTTTCACAGGAGGTCCTAGGTACATGGTACAAAATTATCAAGATGCTATGGCTATATGTCGGTGGGCGGGATCCTCGGATTTTTTTGTAACGTTTACATGTAATCTAAAGTGGCCCGAGATTGAAATGGCTTTGCTAACCATTCCCGGTCAGAAAGCTGAGGATAGACCGGACATTGTTTCACGTGTTTTTCACATGAAGCTTATGGAGCTAATGCGCGACATTAAGACTAAATGTCATTTCGGAAAAGTCAAAGCACGTAAGTTCGCCAATTTTTTACTAATTTTTTCACATTTTTTTCTTCTACTTCCGTTGATATAACTTATTTTTTGTTTTTTCCTTTCTTGTTTTTACAGTTGTTTACACAATTGAATTTCAAAAGAGGGGACTACCGCATGTTCATGTTTTTATATTTGTGTTTGGCGACCAGAGACCAAAGACTATTAGTCAAGTTGACGCAGTAATTAGTGCTGAGATACTAGATGAACATGCAGATCCATTTGCTTATCAGTCAGTATGTCAGTACATGATTCATGGACCATGCGGTTATGCGAATCCTTCTTGTTCTTGCATGGTGGATGGTTCTTGCTCCAAGCATTATCCTAAACCATATAGCAATGAAACCAGTTTTGACAAAATTGGGTTTCCTATTTATAGACGACGGAACAATGGGTTCTCAACAGAGATGGCAAATGGGTTCGTGCAAGACAATGGTTGGGTTATACCTCATAATGTGGATTTGGTTGTCAAATATCAAGCGCATATTAATGTGGAGATATGTAACAGAGCAAGGTCAGTTAATACCTATTTAAGTACATCAATAAGGGTCACGACAGAGAAACTATTGTTATAGAAGACAGTACAAACAAAGAATGCATGTTAGTTCGGGAAGTTGATGAAGTAAAAACTTATTTGGACTGCAGATATATTTCAGCTTCAGAGGCATCTTGGAGAATATTTGAGTTTGATGTTCAATACCGCACTCCAGTGGCGGAGAGGTTAATGTTCCATTTGCTTGGAGAGCAAACTGTGTATTTTGATGAAACAGACCATTTAAATGATGTCCACGGTAGACACAATATCCACAAAACTATGTTTAACCAGTGGTTAGAAGCTAATAGAACGTGTGATGCAGCTCGACAGCTTATCTATGTTGATTTTCCTACTAAGTGGGTATGGGATAAGTCTACGAAGGAATGGAGGACGAGGCAGAAAGGGGATTGTATCGGTAGAATATACTACACACATCCTATGTTAGGGGAGAGGTTTTATCTGCATATGCTTTTAAATATTATTCGCGTCCCGACATGCTACGAAGACATTAGAATAGAGAATGGTGTTGTTTGCAATGCCTTCAAAGATGCATGCCTTGCACGTGGTTTGTTAGAGGATAACAATGAGTGGGATGATGCATTGACTAAAGCTGCAACATGGGCATCCCCAAATTCTATAAGAAAAATGTTTCCAACACTGTTGTGTTTTTGTGAGGTTTCAGATCCTAAAAAACTGTGGGATAAACATTGGAAGAAATGTAGAAAGGATATGGAATGGAGGCACGTACACAGGAAAGGAGGTGGGTCACATGAGCTGTCTTCGAATACGGTGAGATTAGACGCATTACTTGCGCTAGAAAAGATTATGCTCAGAAACAACATATCACTAACCGAGTACTAGTCGTTAGGGGAAGTCGACTTCACAAATTTTCATTCGGTAGATAACACACTAATATCTGATGAAGTGGACTATGACTGTGACTTATTGCGCATGGAAGCCGAACAGTCAGTGCCTTTGCTAAATGCAGAGCAGAAAACAGTTTTAAACACCATAATCTACGATGTCTGCAACCACGGTGGAGGGTTTTTTTTTTACGGAAGTGGAGGGACCGGGAAGACATTTTTATGGAATACTTTAGCATGCACTGTACGGACGGAAGGTAGAATTGTATTGGCGGTAGCATCTTCTGGCATTGCATCACTTCTATTTCCCGGTGGAAGAACTGCACATTCGAAGTTCAAAATTCCTATAAATCTTGGTGACATGTCCACCTGCAATATTTCCAAGCAATTGTGTTTGACGGATTTGGTTAGACAGAAGGATTTGATTATTTGAGATGAGGCTCCGATGGTTCACTGAAATGCACTTGAAGCATTTGAAAAGTCATTATCAGATATAGTCTCCTTTGATTCGAATAACGAAGGTGGTCAAATTTTTGGTGGGAAAACAGTTGTACTGGGTGGGGATTTTAGGCAGACACCGCCTACTGTTCGTAAAGGCACAAGAGAAATGATTGTTCACTCTGCTATAAATTATTCTCCACTGTGGCAAAAGTGTAAAGTTTTCGCTCTTGCAATAAATATGCGATTGAAAAATAACAACTTAACATGCGATGAAAGAGCAAAGTTGTCATCGTTTTCTAGATGGATAATAGATGTGGGTGAAGGGAAGGTGTCGTCTATGTCGTTGGACGTGGATGAAGAACCTAATTGGATTCAAATACCTGATGAATATCATATACCGAACGCAGATGGTGCCATTCATACAATTGTGGAAATGACGTATCCTTATTTAGATAAGAATATTTTAAAAAAAATCTTATTTGCTGGACAGGTGTATCCTAGCTCCAACAAACGATTGCGTTGAAGAAACTAATTCCTATGCAATTGATACGGTTGGTGGTTCCATGCAAACTTATTACAGCGCGGATTCAATCAGCCCTGCGTCCGATACAACCGAAGAACATCATCTTTTATATCCTCCCGAATTTTTAAACACGTTAAAACTTTCAGGTCTACCAAATCATGAGTTACGTTTGAAGGTGGGTGTGCTGATAATGTTGATGAGTAATCTTAACCAGAATCTAGGTTTATGTAATGGTACGAGATTAATTATTACGCAACTATCCACAAAAGTTATTGAAGCTGAGATTGTAACTGGGAACAATGTGGGTAGGAAAGTATTGATTCCGAGGATAGTTTTAACCACTGACGACCCGAAGTGGCCATTTCTCCTGCGCCGACGTCAATTCCCAGTTAAAGTTTGTTTTGCAATGACAATTAACAAAAGTCAGGGGCAAACTTTGGAGCAAGTTGGAATTTATTTACCGAGGCATGTTTTCACACACGGACAGCTTTATGTAGCAATTTCTAGGACGACATCGATGTATGGGCTGAAGATATTGATTGGCGCTACTAAACCAGGCTTTCAAAAATACATGCAAAATATTGTTTACAAGGAAGTCTTTACAAATCTTGCCGGTATGATATTCTGTATCCATGATTCAGGTTTTTTAATTACTAATTTTAACCGTACCAAACTTTTACTGTAAACTGATGTTCGCTGTGTTTCCTACGCTCTAGGTGTGGAAGGCGCAGATGATGCCTAGGAGGTTTATGCCTGACATCGCATTCTACTGTCAACGGTAATTTCCTTCTAACTTTTAGTTATTACCGTCTATCTGTATATGCGTAAGTTGGTTTTGGTACCATGTGGCTTTACATCTATGCCGTCTTCACAACTTATCATATTCCGAATATGGATGAAATGCTGTTATGGCTCCTGATGACATAGTAAAACTAAATTTTAGAATATAGGCCAAAATTAAAAAAAAAATGTTCTCCATGGTCTGTTGTTGTACTGTGCGTTTCAGTATTCCAATGGTTCACTAACTATAACATAGTTTAATTATCTGTACTTTTAGAAATTATAGTAGACGTTCACAGGATTGTACAGAAACAACGGTGTGCAATGATTGAACTGTCGACAGGCTACGGTCACATCACATTACGGATGACTCGGATATGACCATTTTATCTCTGTACTGCTGCTGGAAAAATTTATATTTCTATATGCCATAATTATGTATAAGTGTGTTACTAGTTCTATATGACATATACACGTACAGTCTGTTGGTTAACAATATATTTCTGCATGTTTCTGGCCATCTACATATGTATTACAATGAAACTGTATTGCCTGCACTGTCCCATATTTACACTTGTTCTCTGTTTCTCTATTCGCATTCTCCCTTCATCTATTCGCCCGTCCTACACCTCAATCTACTAAACTTGGAACATTTATTTTTTCAACTTCACTGCTTACTCTGCACATCATTTCCAGAAATGTTTACGGTATACTGTTTCAAACTGAACTCGCTGAAACAGTGCCATTAGAACATAAGTTTTAAGTCACGTGTATAGTCATACAATTTGTTAGCCATTTTTGTGTAGTGATTGATGTTATAGGATACGGCTACTTCTCTGTTTGACAGTTGATGTACGTAAAAGTACACTCATCAAACTTATGCGCTTTGCGACTTTATTATAACCTATTAATTATACTGAATTTACAAAACGATTTTGTTTGTTAGTTTATTTCCAACTAACACAGCACCTTGCACAACCCTTATATTGATTGTTCAATAGTTGGATAATTTATCGTTTGCTCTTAACTAGGATTTGGTGTTTCCTGAATTATGCATTAATTTGAAAGAAGCTTTTGTGCAATTTGGTGAAGTTGAACTGTGATATAAAATTAGGATGACATGAAGGTTATTTCTGTAGAGTAGAACTATTGAATTCATGTTCCTTATTTGAATTTATCATGACATCATTAACTACATGCCACCTTCTAAATCAATGGATTTTATTTGAAATTTTTTGAAACAAATTCCATCTTTCTTCAAGGTTTAACTATTAGATGTGCATTTTTTATATTTAAATACTGTTACAGAATTATATGCTTCTCAGATGCGTGTAAAATTCTAACTGTGCATGTACTTCTCTATTGTGTTGTATATGACTATTATATAAAAATGATATTTTATTCCTTGATTAGTTTGGTGCATTGTATTTTTTAATCACCAACTAGATGTTTTGGTTGTCCTACCCATAGTTTTGAGAACCGAACCGTAAGTCAGACCGTAATAATCCAAGGTCGAAGGTTTAAAAGGTCTGACCGATCGAACCGTAAAAACCGTGCACTTGTGAAATCTAATTAAAATTAGTGTATTAATGTAAGAAATCTAGCATTTGGCAAGAAACTAGAAGAAAAAATTATGTTTTTACAAAATCCACATGCATAAATATTATCAATGCATTATCTAAAATATTAGCCGGTGAATTTAAAACATGGTTGTGCTAACTGAAGATGTAAAAGATAATTATTTATGCATGTGGATTTTCTAATGACATCAATTATCTATTTTTATAATGCATTGAAGAAAATATGCTGCTAACATAATGAGCTTAAAGGAAAGACAAGAAGTTTATTATTGAAAAAATGTCCCATATCGCAAAATAATGGGAGAGCTTTCACAGCTTCTCAGTATAAATATATGCTGCTGGTGAGTTGGCTAAAACAGCTGGCTTTGGAGCTTTTACTTGGCTGGAACATCAAATAAAATATTTTCTAATGCTTGGTTTATATGTAATAAACCGGATTTTTAGGGTTGAACCGTGGGTTTTTGCGGTTCAGTGAAAACTAGATCTGAATGGACTCCGGACCGGACTGTGCTACAGTTCACGGTTTTCTTGGTTAGACCGGCGGTTCGGTCCGGTTTTCAAAACACTACCACAACTCAATATGTAAATCTTACAAGAACTACTCTTTGTCAATTCAATGCCCTTAAAAATGTTAGGAAGAACAAGAAGCTACTTAAAAGAAGCTTGAGAAAGAACTGGACTTTGAAAGCCTAACTGTGCTAGGTTTTTACCTGGAGGGCCCTCCTTGAAACATTGAACTGAAATTGATACTTAAAATACCTCGGTTATTTATTTATTTATTTATTTATTTTCCTTTTATAACCATTCATAAGAGCATCTCCAACCCATTTCATAGATAATGTCATGTAAAGTCTACGTGTCAATAGATTGTAGACAATGTTAATTCAATGTTTGCATAAATGACAATGACATTTACAATTTCTCTCCAATGCAAATGTTAAAAATGATCATTGTTTGCACACATGTCATTCTGTTATTCGTACCAATTAAAATAATTTATTAAATTTATTAATTATTACTTAAATTTAATACTTCACATTGTGATGTGCAATGTCCAAAACTAGACATTGCACTTCACAATGTCATCTTAGAATTAGAAACTACATTAGCATTGGAGAATGTATTTTAAAAGACATTTTGTAATTGATGATGTGGCTTGACATTATATCAAAAATAAGGCTGGGTTGAAGATGCTCTAAGTATGTCATCAGCTTACTTGCTGTACATCAAGTTTTCAAACCAGTGGTACACTTACCACTGGGTAATTTTTGTAGACAAATACAATTCATTAGTTGCAATTTATTTGTTTGCACTAAGAAGGACTTTGTAAAGACGGCAAAATAAGTAATCTTCATTCGGTCTAACTTCCACCTATTTGTATGCCATAAATTTTTAACTGGAATATAACTAGACACTTCTCGATGCATCCAATCAACTTGCATTGCAATATGTTCATCAGATAATGGCTTGTTATCTACAGAACCTTAGAAACTCTTTTCATTACTTGGTCCCACCAATATTTTATTTTTTCATTAATAAACTATTTTAATTTGGTAAATTACATATACTTGCAATCAACTGATAATTTTGCAATTTTCAATACCGTCCCTTCAAATCCTTAACAGGATATGAGTTTGGCAAAGTGATATACTTACAATCTCTACAAGCATTTAGGAGATCAAGAAAACACTATTTACTTACTGTTGTTTGGTTCAAATTAAGAAAGGAAATTAATATTATAATATTATGAATTTAGCTTGCTATTACAGAAGATGGCTTAGCCACAAAGTGGTTATTTGTTATCATATACTGTCAATACATATTACTTGTGTATACTTTTATTGCAATTTGTTACTTCAGAACGGTATTCCTTAGCTAAAGAAGAAACATTAATCCTTCACTCAATAAAAGATTGTAATCTGATAAACACTAGCAAGAGTTAACAGTTCGACAAAAGTATAAAGTAATCGACCATTTTCCAATGCTCAACAAATAAGCTTTAAAAAAATGTGCACCCTGATTTTAAAGCAATAGAGAACTGATAACCAAAGATTGTTTGGAGAGGAACAGAGACAATCCAAGCCTCTTTATATATTATTATGTACCGAAGCAATATCAATGAAAATTTTGCATTTTGCATTTTTTTTATTTCAATAAACTAAAGTCGAGGATTTGTGCAAATGAAAACTCCAAACCCAGAACAACTGCTTTGATCTTATAAATCATAGCTTAATTAAAAAGATAGGATTTTCGTGAAAGATAAAATTAAATTATTCATTCATAACCATTTAAGAATGTGAACCTTGGAACCATGAGATACAGTTTATTATTTTGTTGTCTTTCTTTTACCCTTTTTTGCAATTGTACTGAATAATATATTGCTAAAAGTGGTTAGAGTGAGGTCGTTATCAATGTGAGGGATGAATCAAAATTTTATTGTTGTTTTCAACCTTTTTCGTACTATGTTTTGAACATTGGTCAATTGTTGTGAAAATTGGTTGATCCTGACTTCTTAACACAACAATTTAGAGGATTACCAATGTCCCTCATGGGACATTCCCTACATAGTTTTGTATGTCCAAAAGATTATATAAGCACCTTTACATTTTTGTTCAATAACTTCATGTAGTGATGGCACTATTTTCAAAATTTCTACTTTCTTAGCTTTTGATTTTTGCTTCGTTTTATCAATAGGTTTTTTCAACTCATACTACTTGCTTTGACATCTCATATCTGTATAATCTTCTGGGTAACAGATCCAATGTATCTTCTCAGTTTATTTTGAAAATTCATTCTCTCTTCCTTATTAGAGATGATATATGTCAATTTCGAATTTGTTTCATTCATTTCTGTATCTTTAGTTAGTATAACTTACACGCATTTTGCATAGTGTTAATGTCTTTGTGGAATAATTAAATTTTGCATAGGGTACTGTTGAAAATCCAGGACATGTGTATAACTACTGTTGGATGCTGCTGCATGGTACGTGAACAAGTTAACAATGTCTGCCATGTGAGTGCATATATATGTATGAAACGTTTGCCCACCTGTATACCTGAACTATGCCTGATTACCAGAACTAATTTTGAAGCCACAATCTAAACATATCCATCCTTTGCTATCTGGATGTGACTATTGGTTTGTCATTGCTGATTTTTTGTTAGCCACGCGTCTGTGATTTATTCAACCGGTAAAAAGAATGGAAAACTGCACGTACTACGGTCCATGAACGCAGGTAGTAGATTACAAAAAAATGCTAACTGTTCAGTTATATTCTTAAAAAAACGTACTATAAAGGTCTACTAAGCAATAAATGTCCAACTTAGTTTGCACACTGTTTTGGTTTGTCGTACATATCTACAGCATTCGCTTCATTTGGAGCAACAAGAGTTTGGCTGAGCTGGTTGTACTATGCCTATTTTTTTTAGCTTTTTTTTCCATCGTCTAACTACTCATAAAATGCAATCTAATTAAAACAGTTACTACCGTATAAAATGGGAATGAGAATTTACGTGGACCATTATACTGGCAGTTTCACCACGTTTGAGGTAGCAACACATTTTTACCCCAACATTCTAAACTATGCTCTATCCATTTAATACAACCTGCAATAATTTCTCTATTTCTTCTCACTTTGCTTAATATAATGGATGGGAACAATATGTTGCTTTCGGAATTGGTATTTGGTACAAATTGGAATATTGTTCGTGTCCGGGTGGCTAAGCTATGGAAATTGGTCAGTCAGAGAACAAATGAAGTTTACGCATTGAACATGCAGTTTGTTGACAGCGAGATATGACATTATCTACTACTGTTGAGTCGAGTAGTCTGTTTTTTTCCTCGGACTGATATCAATGCATAATGATTATGTTACCACCTGTTCCATATGACCGTGTGTGTGAGATAAATAGTATTAAGTTGATTATACTTGGCTTTTATAACCGTGCTTTACATGACCCACGTGCCTGCGGTGGAATTAAAATGTATATGTGTAAGCATGCGAACTTATTTGTTTTGTCAACCTGCATTTTGCAATTGTAAAAAAGGTACTGTACGGCTTACACCTGACGACAAGAACATCTGATATCACTTAGTTGTTTTACATTTGTATATTACCATTTGCCAACTTTCGTGTGGGAATAGTGCACATTTTGTTCACAATGGGGAGAAGTACTACTTTACCTTGCAAATCACTAACCCCTATTGAACACATTACTTTCTCACGTTCGCTGCCAGTTCATGTACCGGTACATGTGTGCGTTAGTTTATGTCGCTATATGAATTAGCCCATATACAAGTACCTATATCCGCACAGTCAAAATCAATGTTATTTGTGACAGGGAAATGAGAAGGTGGCAACAGTCCGAAAACATATTCTGTGCCAGTTTGAAAGCGTGTTCGAAGAACCTTCGGTGTACGACGTGACAAGGTTCAATGTCCAAAACGCTGAAACAACATACAGAACTGTACACGACGACTGGATAATAGCTGTGGGAACTGATACCCGAGCAGTCCAAGTAGTAGATGCAGCAGACAAAATATCACGGTATAAGTTTGCATTTGCTGATGAAAGTACGCTTATAAGCAGGCTATGCCGTATAGACAACCTTACGGGTACTTTTTCTCCCCTCCATTTATATCACCTATTTCCATTGATGTAAGTATGCGCACTCACATCTTAACTGCATGAATTGGTACAAATTTGGGTGGTATATTACGTGTTGTAACTAGTGTATTCAGTGTAACTTCTAAAAGTGGAACCCAAACAATGAAACGAGAGTTGCATATGGAAAGCAATATGTGCTGGCAGTTTAACCTATTTTTTAAAAGCACTCAATCAATTGTTGTTTTAATTTTCTTTCTCACGAAGTAGGAATATGAGCGTCATGTCACCATGGGCGAGCCAAAGTGGTTTACTTAACCAATCTGTTATACAAAAGTTTGAGAAATCGTCTACGGTTGTTGTCACATCTTTGACAGTCGCAACATACGGCCGTATGCTATTGATCCATGTACTTGCTTCCCACCATCCCAAAAAAACTTCCATCTAATTTATAGTTTACTTTCTCAGGTGCATTTACTTTCAGCTCTACAAAGGCAACAAAAATATATCTGGACATTGATTTGCTTGAACTAATTGACATTAAAATTGGGTATGTTTTTTTTACATACCGGTTGTATTTCTAACCATTTAACTGCATTTACCTTTGTTTCTTTACACTGCATAGATCCAACCAAGACGATGCAAAAAAAATCGAGTACATAGACCACTTCGCTTCTAACCGTGCCGGTGTGTTAGAAAGGAACAACGCTACGCTCACTCAGCTCTTGAACGATGTCAGGACAGCAAACTGTCGGGTACGTTGTCCGTATAGCTAACACAGGCCCATGTATTACATTTCTATGCCCGCATACATACCCTCCTACTGGTTGACCATATTTTTTTTCTACCTTTCTTCCAGGCAATGGTATTAGTATGTGTATTCTCAGGTTTTGGAAAAAAAAAAGAAGTCTAATCTGCTTGCTGTTTCTATGTTTAACATTTGCAATTTGAACTTGGATTATTTATGTCGATATAAATAATTACTTATTTGAACAAACACTTTTATTTAGGGTAAAATATATGTCGTACCTACAACCATTGTGAAATTGAAAAGTTCTACTTGGAGATATCTTTCGTGTGCATTCTGTAAATCAACGGTTCACTTTGAGGGAACAAACTATTTCTGCTTCGGATGCCACAGAATAGTTGTGCATCCCGTTAACAGGTAACATTTCTCAAATTCTTTGTTCAACTTTTTTTGATATATTAACTACTACCACTAAAAATTTATTTGGTAGGTACTGCTTAAATGTGGACATATTTGACTCCTCTACGTCTACTACTATCACCGCTTTTGACAAGGAAGCCGAATGGCTACTCGGACATAAGGTTGACGACATGCTTGCCATCCTCAACTCGTTAAAAAAGCATAATTATACATTTTACTTCTGTGTTCATTTTATTCCGTCCTTTTACTGTACAATATATATAACTGGACATATATATATATATATATATATATATATATATATATATATATAATCTACGGTTTTCTTCAAAACTAAGTTTGAAAATCGAGTAATACCGTATTATTGCCGTGTTATTCAGATCGCAGTAAACAAATTTTTTGTAGACTGATTGTGCAGTGCCAACATTATTTTACTCATGCAAATATTACGAATAACGGTTTACAATTTCCTACTGTAAATTCTCATTCCCGGTTTATCATGCGAATATTTTACTCATGCGAACATTATTGTATAGTTTCACCACGTATACATGTTATTCGTATGGTAAACAGTTGTAAATTCTAAGCTATGCTCTCTCCATTTAATACAACCTACTATCTAATAACGGTTTACATTATTCAACCGTACTGTCATATTTTTATAAACAGCTGTAGATGTAGGAAACCGGAGCTACGTGTCAAATAATATGCATGTTCTGCATACTCCAACATGGAATGTGTCAGATTTCGTATGATATGCACGTTTGTCCTGTATCCACTTCCATTTTCTATTGAATTATTTATTAAGTTTTACTATTCATCTCATTGTTTCCCCCAACTGTACCACGCCCATGCTGTAGCCCCAACTGCTTTTACACTGTCCTCTCGCAACTTGCGTTTCATCCAAAAAATTAGGTTTCATATGTGCGCATTTATGTATTGCTCCGCATCTGCTTAGCTATGTTGATAATAATAGCATTACCTGCACGTTGTACATACTGTGCTCCAACATAAACTATTATATGCTGCAGGAAAATGGGATACAAAAAATTGACAAGATTTTCCACCATCTCTCGGGTTCTGAAGCGATATTTGAATTTAGACCGAGTAACTATGAATGAATAATCCCGACACTTACCTCACTACTAGAAAAATTACAAAAAAACGTAGCTGTGACTGAGACGGTACGTTCTCAATCTCGGGTAGCTATTAATTTATAATTTATGTACTTACCTCTGAAAGCTTATTCCCGTACTTTGTTGCCTTCCGTTATTTGGAATTTATAGCTAACCCTACCTAGCGATCAAAGTTCTAACTTAGTTTGTCCCTCAACTATGGATAAGCATAACGTACCGTCCGGAACAGATATAAGAGGAAAGGAAACAGATTGCTCAGGTTTGATCTACTATCCTGGTCACTCTCTGTCTATATTCGATTGGTGGCATAGCAATGACAGTTTGTTATGTTTACCAGGACGGCGGTAGTGTGATCCACCCGGTAGTACGTACTTCTGATCCACCACTCCCCAGAAAGACGCTAAGAAGAGGAAATACGATTCATGTACATATTTTTCACTATTCTATTCTCCATTTACTGCTGCCATTAACTATTTAAAAGCATGTGTAATTACTGTCTACGCATTACTTATGTCTACTGGTACATATTATTTGTCGCATACAATGTTCCACTGTACATCCTACACTACGTTGTTTTAGTAAATACCAAAACATGACTTTATTCCTACCAAATCCTGCCTGATTGCTGTACTTCTATGTACTCATACTACTAACTATTAAACCTTTCAAACCCATATTGTAACTACGTATCTTAGCTTGATATTACTAATTTGTGTTACTTCAACATGTTTCATGCTAACGAACTTAAACCGTATCTACTTTTCCTTAACCGCATGAAGGTGATACAGATCAGCAGGCTGCAGAAGCTCCTTGAATCAAGATTCGGGAGAAGAAGCAAAAAAATTAATTTGTAACATTTTATCATTTCACGTTTATGGTACAGTTACGTTCATCTTCTGATAATCATTTCGATATAAACATTACTTGTAACAGGGTTTTAAAAGAATATGATTAAAAAATTTAAGACTACATGGCATTATCACGCATATTGTTTCCACATACTCACAATTCACTCTAAAATTCTTTTTTATAGTTTACTCTAATGCTAGATCAACCATAAAGTCAACTGTAATGTTACAAACATCACATTAACACGCAATATCACAACAACAAAAAAACTGAGAAAATATTTTATATAAATATGGAAATAAAACACGGAACTACCTGATTGTACGTAGGACCTGTAGCAAACTAAAGCAGAGGCCAAACAAGAAAATAGTGGATCATCTAGGTTATACTTTATCCCATTACTTGTTCAAAATTGACAAATAGTTGAGATGATGAGGTAGCTATATACAAAGGCTTTATCAAATACATGTTTACATATGCATACTTATCTTTGTCAATCTTGAGTTATAAAGTCAAAATTCAACAAAATTTAGTAACACTACTGTTATCCCGCCTTTTGGCAAGGCCGAGATATCAAGGAACTGACTGAAAACCAAGGATCGCTCATCCCGAATATCGAGTATGCACAGGTTCACCATGGATATCGATGAATTTTGTCCGAGTCCGGATCAAGCTACAATTGACAAGACACGACGAGCGAAGCCATGAAAGCCAACGTTCCAAATTTCAAGTCAATCCGAGTTCGTATGCTCAAGTTCTGATCGATGCAAGTTGAAGGAAATAGCCTCAATTTGGTATCCATCAGTAGGCCACAGTTCGTATCGATCGTCTTCGTATCCATCGTCGAGCCCTAGTTCGTATCGATCAATTTCGTATCCATCAACAGATAGTGCACTTCGTATCGGTCGGCCAATGTCTACTTCGCATCCATCGACGAACCTTTGTTCGAATCCATCAGGAGAGCCTTGTTCGAATCCATCGACTCACACTGTTCGTATCCATCAGAGAATTATTGTTCGTATCCATCAGCTGAAGAGCCATGTTCGAATCCATCAGTTTACTCTAGTTCATATCCATCAGGTGACCGTAGTTCGTATCCATAAAACATTCACTATTCATATCCATCAAGCCAAGAAGTGTCGCCATCTATACGAATCCATTACAATATTGCTTGTTCGTATCCATCAAGTTGAAGCAACTTTGATCGATGCTAATAAGAGCTGGCTTGATGGTTACGAACAAAGCCGCCTCTATCGATACGAACTACACCACTTTCATCGATGCGAACTAGACCATCCCCATCGATTCGAGCTATGCAACGACCATCGATACGAACGAGGCGAAGTTCAAGGGACGATTCGGTCAACTAGGCGTAGAAGGAGGATCGATCCGAAGAATGCTCGCCACGTCACCACCTGATCACGTGCAACCATCGATTCGAAGGGATTGATTCGAATTGATCGATTCGAATCATACAGCCTATCGAAAAGCTACAACTTGTATCGATCATAACTCGAGATCCATAAGTCCAAATGCTATGAAATTTTCACAGGAGCTTACGTGCATGCTAAAGAATGTTGACACCAAGTTTTGGCTCCATTGGACGAAATCTTGATCGATACGAAATTCGTTCGTATCGATCACGGATCGAGCCGAAACTTCATGGGCTCAGTCGCGTGGGCCCACTCACGTGCCAGAAGAAGTCTCCCGAGATCTGAGCGAAATATCAGCCTTCTACGCCTATAAATAGAGCCCCAACGCCTACAGAGAAAGGATCTTTGGACGCTTCAACACCCAGACTCTGCCGGATTCCATTCTAATCTCCATTATTGTTGTTGTACTCAAATTTCATAACTTTAATTCACTGTAATCGGCTGCAAATCAATTGTAATCATCGAAGAAACATCAATAAAGTGATCAATTTCATAGTGGACGTAGGCAATATGCTGAACCACTCTAAATTCCTATGTTTTTGTGCATTTTTATCGTTTACATATCTGTTTTTGGAGTTTTTGTTAGATAATCCTCTTTTTACATTTAATTTCTTCATTTTTATCTCTTCAAAAACTTCCGAAGAGTGTTGTGCCCATTTTTGGTACAAACACTTTGGTGCTTTCATTGAGAAAAACCCAATTTTTCTCCTGCTCTTTGGATCTGCTATCGATACCGGATTGCATAAATCCAAGAAGAAGATCCAGATCTCAAGCCTAAAAGCCCTTCCATTCTATTCAGATTTGCATCAGATCTAGGAAAGGACTTCGTCAGTTCATCATGGTGAGCACACGAACTGCTTCTACAGCTGCCGATCGGGAAGGACGGGATAGACAGAATCCCGCACAATTGCCTCCGTCCAACCAAGATGCCGCCGGACGTTCAGATCCATCAGGCCCGGTCATCAAACAAGAGTTCCAGATGCTACTTCAAGAGTTGACCCAGAGTCGGCAACAGCTTACTGAACGACTGCGCGCCAACACAGAGTTGACCAACCAGCTGAATCGCCAAAGGCGTAGAAGATCCATAAGAGATCAAGCTTCTTATTCTTCCACGGAGAGTTCAGCCTCATCTGATGACCATCACCGATCCACACGCCCACGGCTGGACATAAGCTACACCCAGGCCACGGGACACTAACCTGCCTTGAATCTTGGAGAACCCAGGACTGGACCATCCACCAGTCATCAGACCAGACCTTCATCCCGAGGGGGTGCCGCTCCTTACCATGTCACAGGCAACCTCGCTACCACCACCACTACCGAACAAGGAGTTGATGCTAGAAATCAAGCTGACCCGCATCGTCACCAACGAGAACACACTCCAGAACCTTATGTCCCTGAAAATTTTGAACCAAGGAGGCGAGGCACGGACCGTCGACCGCGTCCGGTCCAGACTCGCATTGTGGAACCCGACCACACCTTGGCACAGCATGCACCAAATATCCAGATGCCGGATATACCAACGATGATTCGTCAGATGATCTATGAAAGTCAGGGTCTCACTAATGATGACTAGGGGATCTCCCGGAGTCATACCCCTTTCACTGATGACATATTATATGCTGAACCACCTCGACGCTTCAGGATGCCAACTTTTCCAGTCTATAAAGGAAATTATGATCCCAATCAACACCTCCTGAAGTATGAATGGTTAATGAATGCTGCGAGGGCTGATGATGTAGTTAAATGCCGTAGTTTCCCCATTTCCCTGGGGGGCATTGCAACTATGTGGTTTACTCGTTTGCCACCACGATCCATTTCTAATTTCGACCAGATGGCCACCAAGTTTGTTGAACAATTCCGTATGCACGTAGCAAGACCTAAAGATGTTAATACTCTGTCTAGTGTCACTCAAGCTCCCAGAGAGACACTCAGACGTTACTTGGAGCGATTTCATGCTGCGTGTGCAGAAATAAGAAATCCCAATGACAACTCTATCCTGATGGCATTGACTAAGGGGATTGATCCTGATTCCGAGTTCGGAAATTGGTTAGCTGGGAAGCCGCATGCGTCATTGGACCGTTTCTATCCAAGGCAGCCCAATTCTTGAGAAGGGAGGATGCGAATTAGTCTAGGAAGCAGGATGATGCAGGACCCAGCATGGAAGGAATTTAGAGTAACATCGTAGTTAAACAATCCGGGGAGAGTTCCGGAAAAGTTTAGTTGAATATACAAAACAAACAAAATCAGCTGAGGGACAGTGGAAATCAAGGTAAAAAACGAGATCAAAATCATGGTCCACGGCGTAGAGCTCCCATGTTCGACAATTATATTCCATTGAATACGTCGCTGGAAAATGTGTATTTGTAGACCTGTAATACCATGCAATACAAGAAACCTGCCCCGAAGCCGTCAACGGAAAGACAAGTCCAAACAGGAAAGTTTTGCAGATTTCATGAAAGTTATGGCCCTAATAAAAATGAGTGTCGTCACTTACAAGATCTCATTGAAAAACTGATACGTGAACGGAAGTTGGATCAGTTTGTGCGGGCACCGCAGTCAGGAGGTGCGGGCCCATCGAATCAGAATCGTGCACCAAACCAGGAAAGGCAGGAGGAACCCGCTCGTACTGGCGGGAGATTGGTTATTAATACAATAAGTGGTGGTCCCCATCCAACAGACCGAAGCTGGAAGGAAATGGAGTCGTATGCCAGCTCTATTAGGCATGCTGACTTCGAGTGCTATAGTAGTTTTGATGAAGGGGCTCCGGCCAAACAACAGAAGACGATGACAGATGACATCGTGTTCAGAAACAGAGATGCTGATAAAGTCAAAGCCCCCACTATCGATCCACTGGTCATCTCAGCTCAAGTAGGTCCTGCTTGGATGAAGAGGATCTTAGTTGACAGTGGAAGCTCTGTGAATATTTTGTTTAAACGAGCTTATGACCAAATGAAAATGGAAGCCAAAGATTTAAAACCTTGCCAATCTCGAATCCATGGTTTTAATGGGAGCGCTACTATACCCACTAGAGTAGTGGAACTACCAGTGGAGTTGGGAGTTGGAGAACGCCGGAGAGTACGGATATTGCAGTTCGTTGTGTTGGACATAGACTCCCCTTATAATGCTTTCTTGAGCCGACCGGCCCTCGCTGAATTCAGGGCAGCCTTTGCCTCATGGTGTTTGACTTTGAAGTTTCCCACTGATCGTGGAGTAGGAATCATTCAAGGGGACCAGGCTGCTGGGAGAGCCTGTTACGTTGCCGAGCTGCGGGAGGCGCAGCGAAAGGAGAAAGGAAAGGGCGTAGAGGAATCCCTCTGCGTCCTCTTTGCTGATAATTGACAATTAATGCCTGGGCCTAGGCCCGGGCACCCCAGCCAATTCCAAAGGGATCTTGACCTAAGAGAAACCGAAGATGAAGGAGAATCTAAAGAAAGTCAAGCATCCCTGGCCAAACTGACGATCGATGTCCCAATTGACGATGGTGATGATTCGAAGATGATAAAGATTGGGTCTCAGCTAAGCTAGCAAACTCAAGAGGAATTGATTGAGTTTCTACGGGCGAATCTTGACGTATTCGCCTGGACGCATTCTGACATGTATGGGATCTCGCTAGACATCGCGAGCCACACCTTGAATATTGACCCGCGGCATGTCCCGGTCAAACAGAAAAGGCATGGTATGGATCCAGAGAGATCTGCCGCCCTTAAAGAAGAGGTAGAAAAGCTTAAAACAAACGGGTTCATTCGAGATGCACTATATCCCGAATGGGTGTCGAATCCCGTGCTTGTTCGAAAATCGAACGGAAAATGGAGAACATGCGTCGATTACTCCGATCTGAATAAAGCTTGTCCTAAAGATAGTTTCCCGCTTCCCAGAATTGATCAGCTCGTAGACTCGATAGCTGGACATGAACTCTTATCCTTCATGGATGCGTATTCTGGCTACAATTAGATACCAATGCATTTACCTGATCAAGAACATACCAGCTTCATAACCAATCTGGGACTTTATTGTTACAAGGTTATGCCATTCAGACTCAAGAATGTCGGGGCTACTTATCAACGATTGGTCAATCAGATGTTTGCCAATCAAATCGGGAAAACCATGGAAGTATATGTAGACGACATGCTTGTGAAGTCACGATTTTCCACTGACCATATTAAAGACCTGGAAACTATGTTCAACATACTTCGAGAATATAGAATGAAGCTCAACCCACTGAAATGTCATTTTGGAGTTGCATCCGGAAAATTCCTTGGGTTTATCGTCAATGCTCGAGGAATTGAAGCTAATCCTGAAAAGATCTGGGCAATCAGAAATCTTGAAACTCCGAAAACTATAAAGCAAGTCAGAGTCTCAATGGGAAAGTAGCGGCACCGAGCATGTTCATTTCAAAGTCCACCGACAAATGTATTCCCTTCTTCGATCTGATCCGAAAAGGAAAACGAAACTTTGAATGGACCACGGAGTGTGAGGGCGCTTTCCAAGCACTAATTCAACATCTATCCACACCACCTATCCTGTCAAAGCCTATTGATCATGAGAAGTTGTACGTTTACTTGGCGATATCAGAAAACGCTATCAACGCTGCCTTAATTCGAGAAGAAGACAGGATACAGAAGCCAGTATACTATATCAGCAAACGATTGACTGGAGCTGAAAGGAATTATCCGAAACTAGAGAAGTTGGCTTATTGCCTTGTTATTGCATCAAGGAAGCTCCGTCCATATTTCCAGGCACATCCTATTATTGTTTACACTGACCAGCCGTTACGACAGGTCCTTACGCGGCCTGAGACGTCTGGTAGGTTACTCAAGTGGAACATCGAACTGAGCCAGTTCGATATTACTTATACTCCAAGACGAGCCATTCAAGGACAAGTCCTGGCCGATTTCATAGTCGAATTTACCATTCCAGATGACTTGCCTGAAACCAGTGAATCTCCCGAATACGTCTGGAAGCTGTACACTGATGGTGCATCAAACAACCGGTGCTTGGGCGCTGGAGTTGTACTCCAAACCCCCAAAGGCTGATCTATATGTTATGCTTTAAAGTTCAATTTTCATGCAACCAATAATGAAGCTGAATATGAAGCCCTTTTAGCTGGATTGAAACTTGCCAGAGATTTGAGAATTATCGTTGTGGAAATTTATTATGATTCACAATTAGTTGTGTGTCAAGTTCGGGGAGAATATCAAGCGAGAGATCGAAGGCTGCTTGCCTACTTAGCTCGAGTTCAGGAAATACTGGATCAGTTTGATTATTATGCCATTTATTGTATACCTCGAGAACGCAATCAGAAAGCCAATTCATTGGCAAAGTTATCCAGCACAGGTGAAGCTCAACAAATAGGACTCGTTCCCGTAGAGACGTTACCTTCCCCAAGTATTGACCGGGCAGAAACAGATTGGGTATGTGAAACCGTTCCCGATAAGGAGTCATGGATGACTTAATTCAGAAGTTACCTTGAGCACGGAATCCTACCGGAGCGCAGGAGTGAAAAAAGACAAGTCCTTCGGAAGGCCTCGCGATTCACTGTCTAGGATGGAGTCATGTACAGAAGAGGATACTCTATTCCTTTACTCCGGTGTATCGCTCACGATGAAATTAAACGAGTATTACACGATGTGCACGAGGGAGAATGTGGCGATCACACCGGGGGGCAAGCACTTGCCAAGAAAATACTTTGATACATATATTATTGGCCAACTGTGAATCGCGATGCGTCGGATTATGCAAAGAAATGTGATAAATGTCAAAAGCATGTTCGAATTCCTAGAGCCCCACCTACCGAGATAACGCAAATGGTCAGCCCATGGTCGTTTGCGATATGGGGCATCGACATCATTGGTACTCTACCTCTGGCAAAAGGTGGTGCGAAGTACGCCATTGTCGCAGTTGGTTACTTTACAAAGTGGGCTGAAGCTGAACCTCTTGCTAGCATAACGACGAAAAAAGTGATCAACTTTATAGTCCGCAACATTATCTGTCGATTCGGTCTCCCACACACTATTATCACTGATAACGGAACCCAATTCGACAGTGTTGAATTTAAAGATTTCTGCAAACGGTTTCACATTCAAAAGAAATTCTTTGCAGTTGCACACCCTCAAGCGAACGGACAGGTCAAAGCGGTCATAAAGTTATAAAGTCCATTCTGAAAAAACGACTGGAAAAGGTCGGGGGCAAGTGGGTCGATGAACTTCCTATGGCTTTATGGGCTTACCGAAAATTCCACAAGTCTGCGACCGGTCACACTCCTTTCTCTCTCTTATGGTTTAGAAGCTGTTAATCCAGTCGAGCTAGAAGTACCTTCTCATCGTGTGACATACTATGATCCGAAGACAAATGCTATATTACTTGCTGAATCTCTCGATTTACTAGATGAGAAGCGTGAGGAGGCTGATTTGAGGGCAGCCGCGTATCGAAGTCGAGTTGCCCGATTGTACAACGCCAAGGTCCGCCCGCGAACCTTTGAACTAGGCGATCTCGTCCTGAAAAGAATCTATCCGGTTCCTTCACATATGAAGCCAACATGGGAAGGACCGTATGTTATTGAACGAAGGCTCGGAGATGGAACATTCAAATTATCGACGGCCTTACTCTACCAAGAGCCTGGAACAGCGAGAGTCTTCGTCGCTACTACACATAACAGGCTATGTTTATTCATTTAGTTTATTTTCTATTTGCAATTTGTTTCTGCATTTCGAAATTAGAATTTGTAATAAGGCAACTGACTTTGCCATATTTTCTTATTTCAGCAATAAAATGTAATCTCTTCGAGCCAGAGGCGTGATTTACTTGAAATACTTCATATGATCATCACTATGCACGGAGAGCTAAGTTCCACGATACGATGGGATTTATTCAAATAGGGAGTGAGCGTGATGCAACCGGTCACTCGCTAAGTGAAACCCGAGCTCGGGGGCAACCCATCACACCAAATTCGAAAAAGGATTGATACACGACAATCCTTCACTTAACTCCAGATTCGCAGAGTGTGAACTGGAGTATAAATTCACAAATACAAGGAGGGTGGATCCGTCCACCTAACGACCTCGTCCGTATCTGAACCAAGTTTGAGGAGGATGGACCCGTCCATCTAACGACCTCGCTTGTTAACTCGGGGTGGATGTGATCCGACCATCCACGATCCTGACACACCTTTCGCTCCCAGAGTGCGAGCGAAATCCAAAAACATACAACAGATGTGACTAACCGTCTATTTACCAACTCCAAATTCCCAAAGTGCGAATTGGAGTATAAACATCAACTCCGGATTCCCAAAGTGCGAAACAGAGTATAAACATCAACTCCGGATTCCCAGAGTGCAAAACGGAGTATAAACATCAACTCCAAATTCCCAGAGCGCGAATTGGGGTATAAGCACCAACTCCGAACTCCCAGAGTGCGAGTCAGAATCAAGATGTCGACCCCAAGTCCCCAGAGCGCGGACATATAATTAAAAATTAAACCAGCGTAACTAACCGCCAGTAGACAAATGAAAATCCCCGGAGTGCGGATATGATCATCGATAATCAAGCAAGTGTGGTTGAACCACTCAATCTCTGCTTGTCTCAAACATTCATTCAGCGGCACTAAACTCAGCATGTTATAAGTGAGACGAAATCGCTGGATGATGCTCTACAACTCATCCCCAAGACTGGGGGGTAGAACTTAAGTGTCGACCATTGACTGAAGCAGTGCAGCGTCAAAATTCAATTCACTTCCCAGTCATGAACCGTGTCCACATTTCCCAGACCTGGCATATAAAAACAAACTTGACTCGGAAGCTAAAATTTCACAAGTGCATTTCAAACATTGAAACACTTAAGCAAATACACAATGACTGAGAAGAAGCCAAAAAAGAAGAGTTTCATTCCTGCTATTTGTGAAAGAAATTTATGTACAAGTTTGTTCCAAAAAATTCCTACTAGCAGGGGCCGAACCCGCATCTATACACGGCCTACAAAAGGTAAACCAAAAAACAGATCCTTATCTGCTCATAGCGAACTAAATGGGCCTATTTATTTCTTCTTCTCTCCCGGCTTCTTCCTCGGTGTAAACCCGCTGGAGCCGCCACTACCTTTCCTCTTTGAGCCTTTACTTTTCGGTGGTCAGTCTCCAGGCGGGGGCATGATCTCGATGTCCTCCTCCGAGCTCGAATGAATAGGGATACTGCCTGCGGGCGGAGTAGGAGGAACGGGATCAACTGTAGGAGGCGGAATGAACACACTGGTGTCAATGACTATACCACCAGGTGATACCATTCTAAGCGGAGCTAGACCAGGTGCCGCCATTCCACCTCCAAAACTACCACCACGAGCCGCTGCTTCCATTTCAACGTCGATTTCGGCAAATATCTCTCCTTCATTAATCGCTCGGGCCTCGCTGGGAGCATCAGTAGTTGGCATCGAAGAGCCTGAAGCAGGGGCGCTTCCGCCCATAACAAATGGCAGATCCGCAAAAGGGTCGCTATGACGACCAAGAAGTTCCTCCATCATCTGCTCATAAAAAACAAGCGTGCTTCCCTGCATCTCATCAAGTGGCGCAGTTGTAGTTACAGTGGTTGCTTCGGTGATGCTAGCCTCCTGCGTCTGATGTGATTCTTGAGTAACAGGAGGCACGACCGGTGCATCATCAATCACTGGACAGAAATAAGAGGACTGTTAGTACTTAATTCGAATGACGACTCCGACTTAAGGTAGACATATAGGATGTTCAAAGTACCTTCCTCAGTTTGACTTGTAGACGCCTGAACAGCTTCGGCAACTTGCTCTATAGCCGGAGACATTTGCGGCTGATCCGGATTGTAGGCAGGAACGGCTTGGGGATCGACCGCAGACAAGGGTTCGGGCTAGGTTGACGCTGGAATTTCAAGACTTGCGTCGTGGTGTTCAACCCCTGAGCCTTCTCCTACTTCCAAGTGCTGGGTGATGAGTCTCTCCTTTTCATAAGAAATCATTGACTCATGGAGAATCTTCCTTTCGTCTTCATTCAGCAGACGATTCTCGAGCTCAAACTCGTCGATTGACTCACCCAGATGCACCGCCTTCTCCTCCTCAACCAGTCGGCCCCAGGCGTTGTATAAATGTGCCGGGTAATCATCGAGCCAGGCTAGACCTCTATGCCTCAACACGTTAGCGTTGTAAACGACAAGAAGATCTTCAATATCGGCTTCCAGCCTGGACTCGGCCGATTTCACCTCCTCCTTAACCTTATTCTCCACCTCGCGGACCTTAGCCACGGCCGCATCCCGTTCACCCCGAAGCAAGACAGCTTGTTCACACGCCTCCTGGGTTGCGTTGTTCGCATCGTCCCTTTCCTTGGCAATGTCAAAAACTTTGGCTTTAAGCTCATTGAGTTCCTTAACCGCCGCATCCCGTTCGGCAGTGACCGTAGTATTTCGGTGGCCCATCTCCTCCACCAAGGCAACGTGTGTTTGCCTCAACCTCTCCATCGCCACATTCGCTTCATCAGCTTTTTTGGTGGCCTTAATTTCAGATTTTCGAGAAGACTTGGCCTCGGTATTGAGCACCTGGATGATTCGGTCCTTTTGAACAAGATCAGACTCCATCTTCTCAATCGCTTTGGCTCGCTCAAAGGATACCTTGGAAGCTTTTTCGGCAGCCTTTGCCCACTCTCTGTACTGGGCGTAGACGTCATGAATGTAATCATGCATCATGTTTTCCACCCCTGATGGAATTCTTTTTAAATGAGGTGGGAAGACATAGCCGTCGAAGCATATGTTTGGGAATTCTTTCCTCAACTGAGCGATTTTAATAGCCCTTCCCCTGTGGGTTCAGCTGTGACCTGCTCTCCAATTATGGGGGCCACGATTTCGACTCTCTGGAGATGAGTTTCGGGCCTAGAAGTGTGAGAAGATGGTATGTGTCACGAAGGCTCTGGTGGAAGTGAAGTCTGAACAGGAGGTGGAGATGGGATTCTAAGAGGTGGAGAACGGGACCTAGATCGGTATCTATAGTCTCTTTCCCTATCCCGCTCGTACCTCTCTTGGTTAGAGTACCCGCGATCGCGGTCTCCATCTGAATCTCTCCTGCGGGACTCATAGTAAGTAGAAGACTTTCGAGCCGAGCGGAGGCTCCCTAACATCGATCCTCTCCCGGACATCGTACCTGTAAATGAGAAACGAAAGAAAAGTTAGTGATCTCTTGAGTTGAACAATTTACGATTAGGAAATCGTGCAGTGCCGTGAAGTGTATGTATGTGCAGCCCCCCGACCAACCGTAATGTCGGCCACACTTATAGCAAGCGACTTGCTCAGATCAAGAGCATTGTCAAGCTCCTCCGACCCGGTGTCATGTTGAAGCGACACATAATCCGGGATCGGAATATCAGCAAGCCCTTCGAAAGGATTCTCTACTTGCGGGGGAGGAGCCTCCGAAATTCTAATTCCAGGAACAGGCAAAGACACAACCACAAATTTCAATCTCATGGATTTAGAACGCTTATGAGCAACTGCCTTGCCTTTTCTCCTTCCTCCTGAATCCTGAAAACTGCAAGAAGGCCCAGCTGTAAGTTCATTATCAGTGGGTGTTCTCTCCGGATCAACCCCTTCAGCTATCACGACACCGAGCACTTTGCATTTCACCCGCTTCTTCGAGACTGCCCTAAGTGTCCCTTCCAGCCTTATGCTTTTCTTCCGTTCAATCAGCCCGACGATTCTCAGATTTCTATCGGTTAGAACCGAATCAATGTCCCTCATCTCGCTCGGAACTTCTCGAAGAACCCTTACTATCTCTTTGAAGTACCCGCCTTCAGGTCGTGAAATTACAGCTATAAAAAGAAAAGAAGATGTCAATTTATGTCAACTGCTAGCATCTGGATAACTCTTGAAGAATACTATAACACTTACGTCTGAGTAGCCACCGTCTGGCAAATCCTCGGGGGCACCGGACATAGAACCATTATGTTTTAAAGTAACTCAGCCTTCCCCAGGATCCGGTTACTACTTGGCAGTTCCTGACTGACTCCAGGAAAGTGAAAGACGGGCTATCTCCCCTACTCTTGAAGTTAAAAAGGTATCTAATCTCAGTCAACCTGGGCGGTCGGAAGAGATGATCCATGAACACAATAAATAAGCTATTCAGCAATGCATATCCGTTGGGGTGTAATTAAGACGGGGCAATTCCAAGGTAAGACAACACTTCCCTAGTATATTGGTTGAACGGAGGAAGTGTTCCCGCTGTGCACGCATGTCTATTGAAAGCGGTGAACCCTTCTGGAGGAGCATGCGGTCTATCGCTTGGTCCCGGCAATAGTACGTCGTCCAATGACAAACCATGCCTTAGGCATATTCGTCCCAACATGTCTTCAGAGACGTTGGACGGTACAGAATCCTGAGGATTGCAGATGAACGTAGCGTCAGGTAGCTCATCTGGAGCTGGGTCTATAACTTCGGCCGCGATGGCCGGAATCTCTAGGACAGAAGAAGATGAATCCTAAACTTCCTACTGTTGTGAGCTTGAAGGTTCCATAATTAAATAACTTATGAAAAATCATCATTAGACGACAATAACACTCGTACTTCCCCCAGTGTAAAGTGTGTAGATGTGTTGTGCGAGTGCAGTGCTTTATGCTACTTGAAAAGATTCAATAGAGTATGAATAAACATGCAAACGACGAGACTTCGAAACTTAGCTGGAGTGACCGTCATCGCTGACCGTCACAACCATGCCATCCAGACTCTGAAGGTCGATCTGAGTTAAAGTTCAGTAAAATTTTAACCAAGTTATAGTTCCATCGACGAGCTTCGAATGATGGTCGAGTATGCAGTTCAACAATTAAGATATGCAAGGTTGAAGCTCGTCGGAGTTAGATGTTTGAATGTGCAAAAGGTTTCAAGTTAATCAAGGTTCAATTCGCATCGGCGCAAAGGTTCAGTTCGTATCGATCGAAGGCCGTAGCTTCACATCGATCAGTGTCAGAGATTTCAAATCGATCCGTGTTGATCATTTCAAATCGATCCGTGTTGATCATTTCGTATCGATCGATTAACCTCCATTTCGTACCGATCCTAAGCTGTTGATTTCGTATCGATCAAACGTCTCTGCCTCATATCGAATCCCTCAATCGATACGAAATCCAAGAGTAAGGGATTGATGTGAAATTCCAAAATGGAAGATCGATACGAAGCCTCCAGTTAAAACCAACACCAAATAAAACACCTTCTTCCCCAATCCATCGATACGAAGTCAAAGCCGAACGACTTTACGCTGTTTCCTTCATCCCCTTACTCTCTCCTTCTTTTTCGATGAGCACAAACATCATTACCCTCTCCTCGACCTCACTTCGACCCAACTCCGGCATCAACGGCGCCAGAATAGGCCGCGACTTTGGATGAACCAGCGTTGAATCTCGAATCTGGTCAATGATTGCATGATGTCGATAGTTAATTACCTAATTCAAGTGATTAGTTCAAGGATTAGGATTTAAGTCAATTTGAAGACGAGCGTAGTCTCTTTGATTTCGAAATCTGATCGATACGAAGGCAGAAGATAAAAGTGAGCAAGTAAGGAAAAAATGCCAAGTCCAGAAAGTATTTATATGGACTCGAGTGTAAAGGAAGAAGGCGTTTCGCCTCCTGGTAGACTCGACCGATAGCAACGGTCCCACCGTATCGATTCGAACAAGCCATTTGAACCCATAAACTCGAGCCTTTATTGAGACACAAGGTCCATCGATACAAAACCGTTATTCGTATCCATTGATATAGACTCCAACCACATTTCATCGATGCGAACCCCACTGTTCGAATCCTTCAATCCGCTGCCTCCAAAGGCCTGTATCCATCGATTCGAATTTACTATCCGTATCCAATAGAACGAGTTCATCGATACGAAGTGAAGTCCGCTGCATTGAAGTCCACCGAAGCTCATACCTATCGATACGAAATGATCATTTCGTATCCATCAATACGAAGTACACAATGAAGGCTTTTTCTAAAAACGTTGAAATCCATCGATACGAAATGATCATTTCATATCCATCAGCACTCAACCTGCAATAGCACAAGACCATCGATACGAAATTACAATTTAGTGCTCACGGCAATGGATTCCACTGAAACTCGTATCCATCGATACGAACGCATATTTCGTATCCATCTTTACGAGTCACATCGATACGAAAAACGCATTTCAACCTTTTACATCGATTTAGGAGAGGATCGATACGAAGGAACATTCAAAAAACAACCATCGAGCGTTGTTACAATTCGAATTTCACATCGGTTCAGGGGAGGATCGATACGGGATTCGATATGAGATAAACTGACAACGACTCGTGAATGTGCAACGTCAGCAAGAGTCAGATTAACATATATGCATATATGTCGGACTAACGTTCAATTTTCAACATCCACAGGAATTAGATACTCATCTGATAACGATCACAACGACAAACAGCTAATCATAATCAAACAGCAATTAGTTACAACAATACAGGGTACAACAGTTGACAATCAACGGTTCACATTACCGAGGAAACCAGTCAAAGATTACAACTTTCAACGAAAAGACGATAACTGTTTGGAATGAAGATTGCAGCTTTTCAAAGCACGTCATGTTTCCACGAGACATACTTTGGGGGGAAAATGTTATCCCGCCTTTTGGCAAGGCCAAGATATCAAGGAACTGACTGAAAACCGAGGATCGCTCATCCCGAATATCGAGTACGCACAGGTTCACCATGGATATCGATGAATTTTTTCCGAGTCTGGATCAAGCTACAATTGACAAGACACGACGAGCGAAGCCATGAAAGCCAACGTTCCAAATTTCAAGTCAATCCGAGTTCGTATGCTCAAGTTATGATCGATGCAAGTTGGAGGAAATAGCCTCAATTTCGTATCCATCAGTAGGCCACAGTTCGTATTGATCGTCTTCGTATCCATCATTGAGCCCTAGTTCGTATCGATCGATTTCGTATCCATCAACAGATAGTGCACTTCATATCGGTCGGCCAATGTCTACTTTGCATCCATCGACGAACCTTTGTTCGAATCCATCAGGAGAGCCTTGTTCAAATCCATCGACTCACACTGTTCGTATCCATCAGAGAATCGTTGTTCGTATCCATCAGCTGAAGAACCATGTTCGAATCCATCAGTTTACTCTAGTTCGTATCCATCAGGTGACTGTAGTTCGTATCCATAAAACATTCACTATTCGTATCCATCAAGCCAAGAAGCGTTGCCATCTATTCGAATCCATTACAATATTACTTGTTCGTATCCATCAAGTTGAAGCAACTTTGATCGATGCGAATAAGAGCTGGCTTGATGGTTACGAACAAAGCCGCCTCTATCGATACGAACTACACCACTTTCATCGATGCGAACTAGACCATCCCCATCGATTCGAGCTATGCAACGGCCATCGATACGAACGAGGCGAAGTTCAAGGGACGACTCGGTCAACTCGGCGTAGAAGGAGGATCGATCCGAAGAATGCTCACCACGTCACCACCTGATCACGTGCAACCATCGATTCGAAGGGATCGATTCGAATTGATCGATTCAAATCATACAGCCTATCGAAAAGCTACATCTCGTATCGATCATAACGAGATCCATAAGTCCAAATGCTATGAAATTTTCACAGGAGCTTACGTGCATGCTAAAGAATGTTCACACCAAGTTTCGGCTCCATTGGACGAAATCTTGATCGATACGAAATTCGTTCGTATCGATCACGGATCGAGCCGAAACTTCATGGGCTCGATCGTGTGGGCCCACTCACGTGCCATAAGAAGTCTCCCGAGATCTAAGCGAAATATCAGCCTCCTACGCCTATAAATAGAGCCCCAGGGCCTACAGAGAAAGGATCTTTGGATGCTTCAACGCCCAGACTCTGCCGGATTCCTTTCTAATCTCCATTGCTGCCGTTGTACTCGAATTTCATAACTTTAATTCGCTATAATCGGCTGCAAATCAGTTGTAATCATCGAAGAAACATCAATAAAGTGATCAATTTCATAGTGGACGTAGGCAATACGCCGAACCACTCTAAATTCCTGTGTTTCTGTGCATTTTTATCGTTTACATATCTGTTTTTGAAGTTTTTGTTAGATAATCCTCTTTTTACATTTAATTTCTTCATTTTTATCTCTTCAAAAACTTCCAAAGAGTGTTGTGCCCATTTTTGGTACAAACAACTACCTACCTTTTATTTATCCTACATCAGTTTTATTAAGACTAAGACTCTTTGAAAGTAATAAGGAGCATACGTCAGTGTACTTTTTTGATATTTTCAAAACTATTAAAAATAAGAGCAGTAGGTGCTTTATCTTGAGAGAACAAAAGTTGTAAGAGTTATGTTTTCAATTTATTATTAACGAACAAGTGTAGTCGAATATATGCAATAGTTGGCAAATGATAAAATAATAAAAAGCACAAAGGATGAACTATGAATGTTAATGGACATAATTCACAGTAAAATAAATCTTCTCCGTATTCGACCAAAAGTACGTAGATTTTCTTGTTATATGTAGAAATATTTCGTAAAAAGCATATGTTGCAAAAAGAGTCATTGTTGCATTCCAGTTTACAATATGTACTTCCCGACATTAACATGCAAATACCCACTTATCTAAATAATAACGATGGCAGTGAAGGAAAAAAAATTGGGAAAATGCAGACATAAGGTAGGGCAAGCTTGGAAAAACACTTGTAATCAATATGGTTGAGAAGATGGAAAAAACAGAAATTGCAACATTGTTAAGAATAATAGTATTACTTTCATAAAATATGGCCAGCTAGGCTGAAGATCATTATCGGCAAATAAAAAAACATACGTATTCCACATTTTTGTATGATGATATACAATGTTGGAAATATGGTGAAGGTATGGGGAGCATTGTACATCAAATAAAATGAATGATGTACAACTATAATCTGATTTTCTGGCAGTAGTGATATATAAAATTCAACGTGAATTTTTATTATTTATCTCATAAGCAAAAAATACAAAAATCAAAAGCCAAACAAATGGTACTAAAAATAATCGGGTAACAGTCAGGTAGAAGGTAGTGTAGCTAGGAATAAAAATTGTTTGACAGATGAATGAAATGAGATTGCATACCTAAGTTGAAGTCAGATGACGAAGATCAAACGGCTTTTTCCACTAAAAAGACTGCAGAGAAAAGCAGATTTCAGAATCTGGTTATCTGCTAATATATATCATGCAACATATACCAACACACTATAGTTTCACCTGTCACCAGAGAAACTCGTGATTGGGCAAAAGAATCATCTGTGCACGACAATTTACAATGCCGTTGAAGTGTGGTTTCAGTTTGTAATCGCTCTTAAAACAGCTCCTACAAACGTAGCTTGTCTCCTGAAATGACAAATCAACGTGCTATGTCAGTTGAATTATTCAAAGTCTACCGGCTGCTAGAAAAAATGGGATTATAATGGCTAATTCAATATAACTAAAATAATTTAACTTTTATAAAAATAGAGTACCGTCATTCGGTTTTTTTGGTTGTTTAAATGAACTGATTATATTTAGTATGCTGATGCGTTCTATACGGTGATATGATTGGGGAATCGATTATTCCTAGTACAGCTTAAATTTATGCACACACTTAACGCATCAGCTGCAGAGTAAATTTAAAGATATATGGTTGCGAAGAAAGTACACCGATTTTTAAGCAACCCAACTAGACAGTCAACAGTTCATCAAACTAAGACTTGTTCATTATTAAAATATAGTATGCACATACTACTGGTCCAATGTTACATAAACCATCTGACAGTAAAGAAACAACCGTACCACGGACTGACCATAAACCGATGAGTTTACAGTACCATCAAACTAAATTTATACAAACCTCCCAACAATAATAGTAAACAGACAATCTCAACTAAGGCTCGGGAAGGTTTCAATAGGTTATCTAACTGATTTCGCGATGCAAAACAGTACATACAAAATATATATCACAACTGTCGTGTAATTTAAGCATGTTGAACAATCAAAATTAGAGATCATAGAACAGGCAATATAGAGTGTAACCCACTCCTAAACAGTCAGTAGCGGAACATGGGAAAAAGTAAATGTACTGGAATTTGTTTCCTCGTCGATAACTCGCTCGATGAATCAGAACAAACAATTTGCATTCTTAACATCTCCCTGTCATCATCAGTCGCAGATAAAAGTAAACATCAATTTATAGTAACAATAACAATATGGCAGAATAAGTTAGAAAACATTAAGATGTACCAAAAAAAGAAACTATTAAACCAATTCAACACGTATTTGAACACAGAGTCAACAAAGAAAGCAAAAAACCTCTCAAGATCGCCACTTTTATCAACATCAGATATGCTTTCTTTGAATCATCTTCTGACGTGTTCTTTTAAAATCTGAGAATTCACATAGATATTACAAATTATCTCTGTAAGTGAACTACTAAATCATACTATATGAAAGTGGCATCCCAATTATAACATTACACAAGTGATTGAACAAAAGTACAAAAAAGATAAATAACATTATACAACATATTGTGATGATGTATCATAAACAACTCTGTTGAACCTTCGGTTGTTAGATGCATAATTTTTTCAAACCAAGGATTCATAAATAAAATGGACAAAATTGGAAATGTTGTGAACTAAAGAATCACATGGTATATAGAAAGCCTACCATATTTCTAAGTAATGGAAAAATTATTTTTAAGTAAAAGAAGTTTTCCTGCTGTGGATCCTGATTTCTAAAACACCTAAGTTAAACAAATCACTAATTTGATTTAATTTGACATTTGACATGAAACACATAAATTTAATTTAATCATAATCACTTCAAAACGAATATCTACCAATTGATAAAATATGTGAACGTACCACTATTAACTAATTTCTAGAAGCAATAATAGTTGACATTATTTTCCATAAGGTTGATATTTCAACACATATTTAATATAAAATCGATGTAAGTAATACTTGCTTGCATCAATAGTGAAAATAAGTAAAGAATAAATGATAAGAATATAATAATTGGTATGTCTATTGTGGATAACAAATTTCAATACCAGAATCAAAGAGCATGTATCCAGTAATTTAAAACTGATCGCATCTCAAGCCACACGATGTATCATACATGTCAAACAACAGATTCAACACTAACAATGATAAAAGTTATTTATGTGCTACATACATAGTAATAATATCATAACGGCATTAACTTTTAACAACATGAATCTCTCAAATATATTTGATCTATTGTATAGTTTCATAATCAGATATTGAAAAGATATCTCTCACATGCTACAAAAGCTAATGAAATAACAAAAAAAAAAGTTTGTAAAATGGAACAGATTACATAGATTTAAATGAACGAATGCAAAAATTTAAAAAAAAAATGCATAATATAAAAACTACACTGGCGTAAGTTAGCTTCGAATGTTTTCCATTAGATATTCACAAAAATCAAATGTTTGAGAGAATATATTTATGAAAATATCACTCTCAAGTTTGCATATATGAAAAAAGTAACATAACATCGATGAGGTATATAAACTAAAAGTTATCACTAATTTGCACTCAATCAAATACATTAATATATGCTTATTTACCGCTAGGACGAAAAGAGATCAGTTGATCGTATATTTGATAGTGAAGTTATATTGACATTGAAAACATCAAACTTAGCATAGTAACAGATTAAATTTGTACCACGGATTTTTGAGTTGAAGAATGGACTTGTAAAATGGAAGGTTTCGACACATTAACGTAATACATACAAAGCCAAAACCAGATTACCGAAGAGCTCATAGTTTTTAGTAAAAAAGCATGTTTGCGTTGATATTGAGGCAACATTTTTTCATATTATTCTTACGCCAAGCATGATAAAATAATTTTAATATCGAAATCACTGAATACTTCTTTGCTATTTTTGATATCACAAATAAAGATGCTATCTTTCATATACTTGGAACATTGGATTGTACATGTACGAAGCTGAAAATGTTTTATTGTTGTATACTTACCAAAAAGCTTATAAATACATTGCTTATTAACTTAAAAATTATTGTTTTCCTATTATCGACATGCACTTATATGCAAAATGGTATTTCTAACGAAATGAAATTTCATATCAACTGTAATGCTTTATCTTAAGCATATTGAAGCCATGAAGTATTATTTTTCAATGAATGTCGTTAGAATCTGAAAAATCACTATCATTTTATCAAATGATTATGAAATCAAAACTAAGATCGAGTAAAGGAATCTCTCATCAACTGTATTCAAATAGCTTCAAACTGTTTTAGTAATTGCACCGATAACAACCATAACTAAAATTAAAGTCAACTTCAGTATATCCGACTGCCTCGCATTTTCACCATAACTGCAAACGATTGAAAACACATAGCTATTGGAAAAAAGATAAACTCATTGGATTGTTGTCCACCTTACACAACTGGCATATAAAAATTGAAAATAGGGATAACTTTGTTTAAACATGACCGAACAACAGCTAGAGAAAAGCAGAATTAAAAAGGGAGTTGAATAATAAGGTACAGGAGAATCCAGAATGATACCCGAACTACAATAAGAATGAGAATGGAGAAGGCTCAGTTGATAGCATAAATCTCAATTTCAATAAGCACAACAAAACAGAATGCTAAATCATATTGTGCACAATTGTAAATCCTACCATATTATATCAACATTGGGTTAATATGAGTGGCAGAAACAGAACCCATAGTAGAAGCAATATAATTTTAGTAGAAAACAAAGTGAACTTAATTTCAGGGAAAGAAGAGGAAAACGCAGATAGTAAAACACTCCGGTACACACGCTGCGTTCTTGTACGTGGAGGAAGAAAGTAATTACCTATATCATCGACTGAGCGGCGAGTGATAGGATGTTGACAAACTACTTCGTCTTCGACCGGCTAGCCCTCACGAAGGTTGATTGCATGAAATCGGTAGATGAGGAAAGTCGAGGGCTAAAATTTGACCATGATTGGGATAAGGGATGTACAATTGGGGGTATTTTTCTCCAAGAGCAAATTAGCGGAGGGAGGGGAAGTAGTGGTGGAGTGGGAGAGGGTGGTGGAAAAGGTTGATAGAATTGCAGTACCATATGCAGAAAGGAAATAAACGTGAGTGGTTTTTGAACGGGAAAGAGAGGAAGTTGGATAAGCAGAAGTGTGGTGAAACAGAAGGAAGATGAGGTGAAGGTCACGTGCTGGAACAATTTGACGTAAGTTTAAAAAAAGGCGGAAGTGGATAAGGAAGCAGTATTTTGAAATGAGAAAGGTAGAGCAGTTCACATCAGCGGGGAGAAGTTCCTGCTTTAAGATTAAAGTAATAGATAGTTAGCTTGGAAGCGCAATCTTTTGATCCGACCACGAAGTTCCAAAATTTTCCTTTATATACAATTCTTTACAAAATTTCTCTATTAATTGATCCTAGGAAATAGCGTCTGCATATTTGTTTCTAAACTCAGTGCATCTATTAACTAGTCCTAAAAAATAACATCTACATACCTGATTCTAAACTCACGTACATAACACAGCACTTTTATTACGTGTAATATTATTGTCAACTGCATACTATGGTGAGTAGCGTTAAGAAGCTCAACCTTTTATTATACGTTAGATTCAAAATAGGTTGAAATAGAGAGTAAATAAACTATCTTTATTAATAGTTGGCTTAGAAGCGCAAACTTTTGGTCCGACCGCCAACTTCCGAAAATACCCTTTACTTATATATAATTTAACGCTGATCTATATATGTTCCCAAATCCCTTAAAAACTACCAAATAAACTCACTTTACAAATTCAACATGTGCCTTTATAAATATTAATAAACATTAATATCACTTGAAAATAGGACCTGATAAATACCTTTTTTTACAAATTCAGAACTCTCAGTTATAATCGAATCTTAATGTCACTTTAAAATATGATATAACAAATGAAATTCCATTACAAATTCTTTCTTTATTAACTAATAACAGAAACATAAATTCAAACTAACAAAAAAAATTAGATATTGAAACTTAAAAATAAAAATTCAAACAAACTATTCATGAGTTCAATGCAAAATACGACAAAATATTTCTGTAAATTATTTTTTTGAGTTTTTTTGAAACATATACAATTTGTAGAACAACTCACGTGCGAAGCACGTGCTGTAATGCTCGTAATATATTTTGAAACTTTAGAAGAGTATACGTAGGGAGAACCATTGGATTAAATAAACATCCACCGTTTATTTGAGATGTGAAACCTCTACTATAAATAAAGGTGGATTGACTCATTTTGACTGTAAAAAATATATGAACTTTTGTAATAAAGTTATATTTCCTCCTTATAAAGAAAATCATTTATCCCCCTCCAATCTCTCATCTATTTTCTTCTAAAATCACATTTATTTGCTGTTAAACGAAACTCATAACGTGTGGTATCGGAGCTTGAAAATCCTCCTAAAAAGATGGCGAATAACGATGTTCCCTTTCAACTCCAATGCTCACCAGGATCAACTATGACAATTGAAGTTTAAGGATGATGGCTCTCTTTAGAGCACACGAAGTATGGGAGATAGCCGAGAAAGGCTACACCGAACAAGGGAATGAAGGTGGTCCATCTCAAACTCAAAGGGATAGTTTGAGAGACTCAAGGAAGAGAGACAAGAAGACTCTCTATCTAATCTATCAAGGATTGTATGAAGATACTTTTGAGAATGTACAAAAGCAAAATGAGCCAAAAAAGCATGGGAGAAGCTTCGAACATCTTACATAGGAGCCGATCAAGTGAAAAAGGTACGTCTTCAAACTTTAAGAGTAGAGTTTGAAACTTTGCATATGAAAGAAGGTGAACTTTTCTTTGATTACATCTCAAGAGTTCCAAAGGTTACTAATAACCTAAAATAAAACAGTGAGAAGTTAGATGATGTAAGAATTATGGAGAAGATTATTAGATCATTAGATTCAAAGTTCGAATATATTGTCGCCATCATCGAAGAGACCAAAAACGTAGAGGCCATGGCAATAGAGTAATTTCTCGGTTCATTGCAAGCTTATGAATAAAAGAAAAGGAAGAGATCGTGGAGTAAGTACTAAAGATAGAGATTGATTCAAAAAAGGAAGAAAGCAATCAGAGCCAACAAAGACAAGGTTGTGGTCAAGAACGAGGATGATGTCGTGGATATAGACACAGATGAGGTTGGAGGCCCAATAACGACAACAACAACAACAAAAACAACAATCAAAGAGGAGAGAGATCAGCAAAAATGTCATGGGAGAGCAAACTCAAAATCAAGGTATGACAAGTCACGTGTTAAATGCTACAATTGTGAAAAAATTAAACATTATGCTTTTGAATGTAGAGCTCAAAGCAACAGTAAAGTTGAAGAGAATGCTAATTTTGTTGAAGAAAGAAGCAAAAAGATGGTACCTCACTGTTGGCTTACAGGGAAAGTGAAAGAGGTGAGGTAAACAATGGTTTCTAGATAGCGGTGCAAGCAACCATATATGCGAAAGAAGAAGCATGTTCGTGGAGTTTGATGAATCGATAAAGGGCAACGTGACAGTTAAAGATGAATCTAAAGTAGAGGTGAAAGGTGAAGGAAGTGTTTTCATTCGATTGAAGAATGGAGAGCACCAATTCACTTTTAGTGTTCACTATGTGCCAAACATAAAGAGCAACATCTTGAGCCTAGGACAACTCTTAGAGAAAGGTTATCATATTCGATTAAAAGATAATAAAATTTCTATAAGAGATGGTGCAAGTAACTTCTTCGTTAAGGTGTCGATGTCAAGAAATGGAATGTTCGTTCTCAACATTCAAAATGTCATCGCACTATGTCTTAAGATGTGCTACAAAGATACATATTGGCTTTGGCATCTTCGATTTGGGCATCTTAATTTCATAGGATTAGAGTTCTTCCCAAATAAGAAAATGGTAAGATGATTTCTTTGCATCAGCCATCCCGATCAAGTGAGCGAAGGATGTCTATTTGGAAAGCAATTTAAAATGAGCTTTCTAAAGCAGTCATACTCAAGAGCTAAAAAACCATTAAAACTCATACATACGGATGTGTATAGTCAGATCAAGCCAAGTTCACTTGGTAAGAGTAACTATTTTCTTCTTTTTATCGATAATTTTTCAAGAAAAACATGGGTGTACTTTTTAAAGGAGAAATCAGAGGTGTTTGATAACTTCAGAAGTAAAACAAGAAGACGAAGGCATCCTAATCACTCAAGAAGGCTATGCTATGGAAGTGCTGAAGAAGTTCAAGATGGATGACTCTAACCCGGTCTGCATGCTAATGGAATGTGGAATCAAGTTGTCAAGACACGAGGAAGGAGAAAAAGTAGACCCAACACTCTTTAGGAGCTTGGTTGGAAGCTTGCGATACGTAACGTGCACAAGACATGACATATTATTCGGTAGGAGTTGTCAGCCGATACATGGAGAATCCAACAACTCATTTGAAGGCAACAAAGAGGATTCTCCGTTAAGTCAAAAGGACAACAAACTTTAGCTTATACTAGTCTATTTCTAATTATTACAAGCTTGTTGGATATGGCGATAACGCTTGAAGTGGAGATATAGATGTCCTAAAGAGCACAAGTAGCTTCGTATTCTACATAGGAGACACGACCTTCATATGGATGTCGAAGAAGTAGTCGATTGTCACACTTTCCACATGCAAAGCAGAGTATGTAGCTGCCACTTTATGTATTTGAAACGCATTAGGTTACGAAACCTGTTTAAGGACTTGAATTTGCCAAAAGAGAAGTCGATCAAGATTTTCATGGACAACAAGTCAGCAATTTTTCTTTAGCCAAGAACCTAGTCTTCCATTGTCGAAGCAAGCATATTGATACACGCTATCACTACATTAGAGAGTGTGTCTCCAAAAAGGATGTACAACTAGAGTACGTGAAGACACATGATCAAGTAGCTGATATCTTCACCAAGCCTATCAAGCACGAATATTTTTTTAAGTTGAGGAGTCGGCTTAGAGTAGCAAAGTCAAGTTTACTGCTGAGAGAGGGGAGGTGTTGGAAATAAACTTAATTTGTATTTGGTTAATCGAGATTTTTCCATAAAAAAATATCTAGAATCCACAATATATGTTAGATATTTATGGAATAATATATTTGAAATTGTATGAGAGAATATTTAAGAGATATTTATGGAGAACTATTGAATAAGTAAATCTATACCATTTATTTGAGATGTGAACTCCTATAAATAGAGGTGGATTCACTCATTTTGGATGTAAGAAAAAAGTATGAACTTTTGTAACAAAGTTATAGTTCCTCCTTATAAAAAACTTGTATTTTTCCTCCAATCTCGCATCTATATTCTTCTAAAATAACATCTATTTGCTATTAAAGAAAACTCACAACAAGAGAGTGGTACAAGGAGAAGCAACATCATCGACAGCAGTCAATGAAAATTAAGGGTTTCCCTATGTTAGGAGAAATGGTTTTTGTGTTAATGAAAATAAGAGGCAGAGGACCGCCTGAATAAAATGGTAATGAAAATAAAAGAGGTAAATGGCAGAGTAAATGGACAACTAAAATAGATATGAGACAGTATTTTACTTAGAAATGCTATCCCCATGTTGTAAAAAGCAGCTTTTCTTATAGTGTCGTATAAGAAAAATAAACATTTTGTTTTCAGCACCAACACAACAAATTTCAACGGATTAAATGTGGAATAATATCGTTTTAATGAAACAGTCAACAGTGATTTCTTCTTCTTCAAAACAATATCTTTTTTTAAATATATATCAGTGTTCCTAAATTTTTACATAATCCTAAGGATCACACTTCTCCCATTCAAATAATCCCAAAAATAAAGCTTTATTTTGGCTTAAAATGGTTGACTTACATGTTATAATGAGTTTAATAAAGGTAAGCATTATTTTATTTTTATATGTAGCAATAATTATCAAGATAACTTTAAAAGACATCTTGAATCAAGATTAAATTCTTCGGTAGCATTTCAAAAAATTGTCCGAAGTTGTTGAGCAAGCCGATTGCTAATATCATACACATGCATGACAATTTTAAAAGGATAATGTACAAAAAGATTTAATTAAATCAAAATTATCCATCATCTTTTCTGAAAAATCATAAAGCACACCTTAATGTATATAAACACTTTGCAGTAACAAAATTCAATGGTAAACTCATGTGATAAGATATTTCAGCATTATATATAATGTGTAAAGATATAAAGTTAATATTTTATATTATGTGTAATTTAGCACAATAAACAACATGTATTTGTTGTTTTATCAAAATAATAATTTATATTATATGCATATAAATGCATATTCACTGCTAAAAATTACCTTTTATCATTATATTTTTTAACTTGTGCTTTTATAATTATCAGAACCAAAATAAGTTTATTCAAATATTTTTTTCTTATATCCCAAAATTAATTGATTGCCAATAAATATGATAGTATCTTATATCTGTCTATGCCAACGGATACGAATTTCTGATATCCGATTATTATTTTGGATATGGATGTAAATACGACACTATCCATATTTGGAAGTATCTGCCAACGAACTTAATTTACCCTTGTATTTCTCTGATTAATTGTAAGAACATGTATGATAATTTATACATAATGAGTGCGTTAGACAAAGGTTAGAGGTATAGTGCTTTAGACAAAGTGTAATACCCCACCTCTATACTCATACTATCCAAGAGTATCACTAGGTAATACTGTCAAATAATACGGAGAATGAGGCTATATAGGGTACACACATAAATATTCACTTGGACTAACGCTGGTACATATCTAAACATCGAATAAGTAACTTACCTATACATACATAGTATCAAACATAAAACAATAAACACATGTGCCTCCAAGATAAAACAATACACAATATATGGAAATATCAGAGATCAAAGAGTCAGTCGCAACGATAATATATGTAATATGAATATACAAAGTATATTCAATATACATAACAAGAATATACATACATGAGACTATACAATACAAAATAATAAAATCTATACTAAATACCTAATCTCCTCTATGCCCAATAAACACAAACTGATCTTGCTGTCATTGTACTTAAAATGTCTCGGACTGACTCGAGTATTATAAATAACACATGGTTCAGTCTACGTCTAAATAAAGGTTAATATACATAGATAACTTAATGTATGCAAGGTATATAATATCCATAATATCAATACATATGTAGTAATATATGTATGGTGTGTATATATATAATTAAAATACCAGAGACAATCTCAAATGGATCCTATAACAACAAAATATCACAAAACCATGCATAAAGATGTAACGATATGCTTTTCCGTACAATTCAACCTGAAAATAAACAACACATGTCCAACCCAAATCGAACGAAAAAATGGATAGTTAAGGGAAAGAAAGAAGAAAGAAGAAGAGAAGAGAAGAAGAGAAAAGAAACTAAAACAACACAGAATCTCACAATCGTAGCAGAACAAAATATAATATAATATCAATGATCTTTACAAAAGAGAAACTGTTATATACATACATCCATTAGAGTACAACAACAATCATAATCACCGTCCTGGAGAGTTATAACAACCTGTCCTCATAATTGCTGATGATTTCAATACAAAACAACGGAGATAAACATATACGTGAACCTGTCCTCATATACGTCTCTAGGCCTCTAGGTCTGACCCAAGCATTATAATAAAATAACACCCGAGTCAGTCTGGAAAATCAACATGAAAAAACACACCTAACTGGATTTTTAAAGTTATAGAAACCTTTCAAAAATCAAAGGTATCTCGTAAGACCACGCCACACATAAACACAGATGGGTTTTCACCTTACAATAACCAAAACATTTCATATGAAATCCTCTGATATTATAATAGTGTCCAATATACAAGTACTTATTAATCATAGCCGAAATTGTTACATTAATTAAATTCTAGCATACTAGGTTCTACAACCAAAACCAAAGGCTCGTATTGGAGAATGGATTCCAACTATGAAAAGGTAAAGGTATACTCACCGAATCTGTACACCTCTAGATAAAATGTACGGGAGGCTACAACACGTTGTACCTCAGCTACTCAAGACCGGCACTACCCCCTTCTCGAGTAGCACCGAATATGATCACCCCTTGGTTGCAATCAACAACCACACAATGGGATCCCGAAGCATACATGAATATCACTCTAGATTTGGAATGATCATACCCTACTTGGGTGCGACCCACTTAGTCCTTCCGCATGTCCCTGCTTTATTCATTTCCCAGGTTTGAGGCTCGAAGAGGCCACACTCTTAACATTTCCTCATAGCAAACCATCTTGGAATGCTAATATTGCCCTCCAGGCAACTAATGCAATAACAACACTCATCCATACAAGTTCGTTCTGGGACTGAATGAAACGCTTAAGAACTCCATCTCCAATTCCATCATCTTCAAGATGTCTTTACTTCGAACGCTTGAGTTGGATCGAAGTGGTTTTCAGATCACAAATCTGATCTCGGTCTCTTGGAAACAACATTTGATAGTTTTCGGTAAACTCAACCTCGGTTCTTTAAGAAATAAAGAGTCAAAGATAAGATCGGAGATCACCTCCTAACCGTTAGTGGACGGATTTCCTTATCATTATCCTAGAAGAACGAAACATGATTTACACGCATAGCACAACATCATCGGAGATGACTGTACCACATAACTCACGTGTTCCTTCTAGATATTTCCAAAGTTACATCTGGGTTCAAATTCGATAGTCGGTTATTTAATTATCTAATAACAAACATTCAATCGGGGATTTAATTCCATAGGAAAAACCAACATTTGGTTAAGCACAAAGCAACACTAAGCCTCCTTAATTAATCTTTTCATTAATTAAAACCATCTTGTAAATGCTTGTATCAAAATACTTTTACAAAAATATATTCACAAACCCTTCTATTTTCAGTACATAGAAAATATCCATATACTTATCTCAACGGTATAAGTATATTTACCAAACACCAAGGAAGATCTCTCTTATACCAAATTCTAAAATCATTTATAAACTCCATTATAAATGTCGAAAACCTTATTTCCAAGTCATTTATAAACCCTTTTTAAAACCATGCAATTATTTATAAATTCCTTTTTACAAATCTATCAACCCATTTCTAAAATTCATTTATAAATATACAACTTTACTTTGTAAATAATCTACCTTTAAATCTTTGAAACATTTTATAAGTTCCTTTATAAAAATCCGAGTTCATATACAAAATTCTATTTATGATCTCGAAACCATCATAAATAAATAATTATTATTAACTTTTAACCACTTAAAAATAATAACTAATCATTTAAAACATTATGAAGAAAACAATCATTAAATCTTTACCATACCAATAATAATGATAAGTTACCAAAATATTATTAATAATCATTATTATTAATTCCAAACCATATTAATAATTTAATTAATTAACCCTTTAAAATATTTAAATATTAATAAACAATCTTAAGCAATATTAATATGAGTAACCAACTTTTGGAATATAACTTATTTCCTCGATAAAAATCCACACTTAAATCTTCAACCTAATCATTCCCATATTTATAAAACTATTTTTATAAATCCCTTTTCGATTTTATAGAATTTCTATTTTACAAAATTCCTTTATTTGCATAGTTTTATTTATAAATCCGTTCTTTTATAAACTGATTTTACTATCAAAATCCACTTATAAATTCATTTATTTATTAATCAAATTTATTTATAAAATCCATTTATAAATCCATTTACCCAACAAACTTCAAATCCATTTACAAAATATTTATAAATTTCGATTATAAATCTATTTCTTTATTTATAAAATATTTCTTCTATAAATCCTTTTCTTTATAAACTTATTCAAAAATCCCAAATCAATGTATTTCTCAAAACTATACTTTTATAACATCAAAGATCATAACTTTTTATTTGTTTAAAAACAAATCCATTCCTTTTAATAATTTAAAAATCATTAAAACATATATACTTTCAAAAATCACCCTAAAATCCTTTTTACATCATCATTTTTAGTATTCAAAATACCAAAATTAAGGCCCAGTGCTACTAAAGTACTAATTAAGCAAAATCATATCCATGTCATCAATATGGCATTCAACCAGTCATATATCACTATATATATATGAAAATAAAATCAACATTGTGAGGAATCATGTTGAATCCTTCCAACCTGTCCCCCTGCATCACATAAAGTATATAATTATAAAAAAATAAATCAACCGCTTCGAGGCGGGGTTCGTGTACAAAGGGTCATCCGCTCTTACACGGAAACGTAACAAGGTCTCATCCGCTCCAAGGGCGGGAATATATCCAAACAACTAATAATAATTAGTAAATTATCCAAACAGTCAATAACTATCAATAATAAATATCCAACATCGAATATATAAGTTTATCGACTATACAAATTTTCTGATTAACCAAAAAGGTGAGATTAATTCACAATGCTTTTAATAGTTGCTAAATCGTTTCGTTTTGAATTAAAATTGAACGAATGTCCAATTTTAACCAAAAATTTCAACTAGCTCCGAATTCGTCCAATCCAACTCCATAGCGTAACCTTCGTCGATGTGATCGCAACGCGACCCGTCGCGCTCAGTTTATACCTCGTACAAGTTTGATATGGATTAACGAACATTTAAATCAATTAAACTATAATTAACTTAAATTAAGTAAATTTAAACTTTTAACTAATTACACTCACCCCTCCCTTTCTTTCCAGGCACCAACGATAATCCAACATCGCAACCCTCAATCGATCGTCGCTGCTTGCTATAGTCGTCCCATGTGCCCGCGACCACGCTACCACCTCGCGCATCTCCCCTCTGCCTCGCGCGCCGCAGCGTCGCCGAATCCCTAAAATTGAGCCCAGTTCGACCATGAACACAGCCCATTTTCTGCCGCCTCGCCGCCCCAACAACGATCTCCACTGTCAGATTGCTTCTCCTCGACGAGACGCGCCTTTACACAATTGGGGTCGAGGCGTGATTCGGCCTCTGGTGGTCCCATCGAACCATGGCCGTTCGATCGAGAAAGGGATTTTAAAATTTCAAATCGAAAAGAAAATGGCCAAACTCTGGTTTGGGTCGTGGTTTATAATAAGGGAGGTATGGGTTGGCACGCTTGGGTATGGACTGGGTGTTAGGTATGGCTAAAACATGGTTAACAACATAACGTCCAAAATTTTTGAACTCCAAACGAGACGTGTCGCCTGGCATTCTATATGTCATACCCCTATTTTGAACGCAATAGAACTAGTCTGGGGACCTAATTCAATCATATACAGAAGATAGATTTTCAAACCCAATTATATTAAATTAAATTCCTTTAATTAATTTCTACACGTTTTAATCTTGCACACACAAACGATACGTCCAATCGTCATGAAATTCGACGGCATATAATAATTCACTATCACGGATACAATGAAACTAATTTCGTCGAAATTCGAGACAATGCCCCAGAAGGCTATCTTTACACGTTAATCAAAATGAATGATTTCAAAATTCCATTAAATCACTTTTAAATCAAATTTAAAAGTTTACTATTTTCCTTCTTATTCAAATAGAAATTAAATCAACTTTAGAAATTGTTTTCATTCGCATAAAATTCAAGATTCAATTATTTAAGCAACTTCAAATATTCAATTTAACAATTTAATTATCAAATAATTCGCTATTTTTGAAATTCAAGTTATTTAACCTATAAAGGTAACTTTTCAATATTTAAAATCAATCTAAATATTCCAAATTTTAATGACTGAAATTCTGGGACGTTACACCCTCCCTCCTTAAAAAGAATTTCGTCCTTGAAATACCAAGCAAGGAAAATGCCCAACCCTTTAACTTTCAAACAATTAGTTGAAACAGATTACCAAACTCCTTTAAATTTTTTATCCTTTCGAAGTCAATTAGTTGAACATTCTTATATTTTTTTTTTCTAAGTCTTCAAATTCATTCATAGTTACTAACTAATACCATTCCAAGTTATATAACCAAAATCAAAATTTTAGGTTATCAAAAATTTTTTCCCAAAATTCTGAAATTTTTTCTAACACCTTAAATTTTTGAAAAATTTCGCCAGCGTCTCCTTTGCACGGCTCGATCGTAAAATTTTACAATATATATATATAATCACAAATATACATCTCATCTTCGAGGATGAGGCATCCCGTAAGGAAAAAAATATAAAAGTACGATATGTAATCCGAGATGTGTACCTTATTATTAGTATTAGAAAGCATATACAATCAATATAACACGAAAGCGAGCTCCAACTACGAAGCATACGCCATCCGCACCTACTAATCACTCAACCACAATGAGAATGTGTACATAAAGAATAATATCACTATATAACATAGACTATACCATAACTATATGCAATTTTAGTGAATGTAATAAGAGAACTTATTAAATAAATAACATCCATCCAATTTATTTGTCATCATAAAAATTTGCATTTCCAAATGTCAAGATTATATACTTCCATTTCTTATTAACCTGTTATTGATTCGTTTCAGTTTATTCTCATTTAATTGATTTACATTCAATTTTTAACATTCACTTTAATTACATTCAATCTCATGTTAACGACAATTCGCTTACACACTTATTTACATTTCTTATTTACATCCAATTTATTCATATCCAATTCATTCATGTCAATTAATGTACATTCCATATAAATGTGCATTCCATTAATCTATATTAAATCAATTTTCATTCAATCCATTTGCATTCAATTGATTTACATCAAATTTAATTATTCTCATTGATTTTTCTTACACCCATCTATTCACATTCATCTAATATGCATTCAATTTAACCCAAATTCCATAATTCATATTAATTTCACTTACATTCCATTCATTAACATTCACATATTAATATTCACTTTAAATTCAATTTATTTTTAACAACATTTCATTCCATATTCAATTCGCTTAGTATATTTCTTTAATATTGACAACACTTAACATCCATTCCATCAAATTATTTACTTAAGTTCATTTTAAACATTTTATACAACTCTAATGTTTATTTTCACTTTAAAACCTAAGTTCATATTCAATTCTATTAAACAAAATATTTAACCCATATTCAATTTACTAATTCATTTCATTATCTCAATTCAATTCATTCTACTAGTTCACTTTACTAATTTATTTCATTACTCTAATCAATTTTATTTAACTTTGCTTTAGTTAAATTTCATTTCAAAATTCATTTATTTAACTTAAGTCAAATTTCATGTCATAATTCAATTTTCAAATTTACTCTTCTTAACATTTATATTCAACAAATTTAAAATTTGTTTTTATCTTAATATACTTCACATCTATAAGTTATACAAACTTATTTACTTAAAATTTCATGAAATTTATTTGACTCAAGTTTATTCACATACTATATTTACAATTCAGGGTTATATAATCACTTAACGACTTAAGTGTATATTCATTTCATTATTTTATCCAATTCATTTCAAATACCATTTCAATTCCATTTAACCCTATACTCAATTTATTTAACTTAATCTAAGTTAAATTTAATTACATATCTCGATTCCAAATTCTTTTCTTATCTATACTATTTTCAAATTATAAGTTCAAGAACTTATTATCTTAATTTCTCAAAACATTTAGACAGAAATATTCAGGATTTTAAACATCCGGTTTTATTTCAAATTATTTTAAAATCATATATTTACATAACTCCTTTGTATACCAAATTACACCTTTGGAATCTAAAACAAATTTGTTTTATCAAAACAAAACTTCAATGGTAGCAATTCTTCACTTAGAAACTTGAAATGTAAATACGTAGAAGGAAGATATACCCTTTTAAATATTTTTCTTTCCAAATGAATGAAAGAGTAGTTCCAAAAGTTTGAAAAAGGCTTCAATTCTCAAGTGTTTGCTTTATATATAAGATATATTTGAGTATTTCATTTCATTTATAAATCATTTTTTATTTAAAGAAATCACAATAAAATTTTAAATAGAAATTATATCTATAATACTTAATTATTTTCCCAACATAATACAAACTTTATACAATTTATTTCCATATATAAATTTAAATATCTAATATTTACATTTTTAAAATCATTTATTTGATAACTTCCAAATTAATCAATTTACAATCTTTTAAACAAATAATTATTCTCAGATCCATTTAATTTCATCACTAATTACCTTATTATAAAATTCAGATATTCTAATATAAATTCAAATTATTCATTTTTAAATCCAAAAAACCAATTTTAATTATTAAATAATTATTGTTAGTTATCCCTAAAGACCGGTTTGTTGCATAAAGGTTCTACATGTAATGGGTTCGAGCAACTTAGACATCATAATGAGTGCTTTGCTTGAATAATTTATCACTCTTGTTATAAAAAAAATGTAACAACCCGCATATTTTTACGATTGTATATTTAAATGTTTTATTTAAATATAGCACCGTTAGTCGGATTTTAGTCCGAAATGCCACTTTTTGCAAACAGTCGAATTAGGACTCAAGACCACTTCCATTGAGTCCAAAATGGCGTTTGCGACCTTTTTGAGTATAAATATCGATATATTTGGAGTTGAGTGAAATTTTGATATTTTCATTTAGGGCTTTGGGTTTGGGTTTCAGCCCAATAACCTAACACCCAATCCATCTAATACCCTAACTCCCACTCCACTCCACTTCATTCCTTCATAACATTTCCTAATACTCTAGCTAAAGTAAAAATGGGGGAAGAGAAAGGAAATTAGAATTAGAAGCCCTAGATTGATTAGGAAATACAAATTCTAGCTCCAACATCAAGGAGAAGCTTAGGTAAGCATCCTCTTCTTCTTCTACATCTCAATCTCTCTCCAATTTCAGAAATTTTCTATAACCTAACTTAGAAAATATTGCTTATGATCTTAGATTGGAGCTTCTAGAGTTGAAATTGAAGAGTAGTTGATCTTTTCTTTGCTTTAGAGCTTCTCGTTTGTTGTTTTTGGGTTAAAAGGTGAGTTTTTGAACTCACATCTATGTCTATATTTTTGATAGTTGTTTGGTAGTAATTCCTAACATCTATTCCTTGTCTATTTTCTTTTGAATTGAATTGGTTTGATGAATATTCAAATTTTTGGCGTTTTGAAGTCAAATCTTTAAAAATCCTATCTTTGATGTTTGAACACGATGTTGGGGTGTATCGAAGAGCCTATAAGGCTGGGTTGTCGCTTGGCATAAATCCCTAGTCTCCGATGCTCGTCCGATCGCTCCCGATTAGGATTTTTGCTCCTTTTGGTGGCTAGACTGATAATACTGCAACTGGCAGTTCAATCGACTGAACCAGAAGGTCAGTCGACTGAATCTGGGACCAGAAAATTCTCTGGCCCTGTATCAGTTGACTGACCTTTTGGTTCAGTCGACTGATACTGGGAACCCAATGTTCCTGGCCTTGTATCAGTTGACTGAACCAGAAGGTCAATCGACTGAAACAGAAACCCGAGAGTTTCTGGCCTTGTATCAGTCGATCGACCTTCTGGTTCAGTCGATTGAATCTGGGAAATGAGCATTTTTCATATTTTAGCAGTTTTGTGTGGGTTTTCCGGTTTTTAATCGATTTTTGATGATCTGAATTATTGTTATCATCTATCGTCTTTGATGACTTCTTTTTCGGGATTTTTGGGAATATCCATTTCGATGGATTCGGTATCAATTTTTATGGTTTTAATTCACGTCGTCGAATGTGGATTTTGGTGATTGATTGTTTCTATAATCATTTCTGTGATTTGTCACTTTAAAATATAAAGGTTTTCTATACTAGTAGTAAATATTCAAACTCTTTCACAAAGATGATTCCAACTCTATTTTTAATACAAATCTCATTTATAAAACCGTTTTCTAATCTATTAGTATATATAAACCTTTACCTCATTCGTACGAGAAATCCAATTAAACGACTTAGCAAAACAAGTGGTATGAAATGCTTGCGTTTACTTTATCGGTTAATTCTTAGACTTATTCGATTGAAATCTTGTGACAATTTTCGAGTGGAAGTCTACAATTTGTTCGTAAATATTTAAGTTAAGCCAGTGGTTATGGGACATGAAGCTAAACTCATCTGTTTACTAGCTTAGTGTAATTGACACTTTTTATTGATCGATGATGATCATTTTGTGATTTAGACTAGCGATGTGCGACGTCTCTTTGTTTGTGTGGGGGTTAAACCCCGTTTGTGGAGTTTCAACTCAAAATTGGTGGGGTAGCGACCCATGGTCTTCGGGCCGTTTGTGGAGCTTCGGCTCAAAATTGATGGTTAGCGACCATGGAATAGCGTTCTATTTGTGATGCACGTGTTGGTGAGTTTTCATGCTCCCGTTTGTGATAGGCCTCCCCCCTTTGTGATTTCTGGATTTCTAATTGATGATTTCTAGAATTTGTGTTTCACCAATTTTCGTGGATTGCATTGATAAGCTCTATCAATATTTGTGTTTGGTGAATAATTTAAAGAATATGACATTCTTTTGGTGTTTGAGAATATTTGAGATATTGTATGATATTTGTTGTTATCTGATGTATACTTGTCACAATATGGCATTATTGTTATCATACGTTTTTGTCATATCTCTTATCCTATCTCACTTTATTTGATATTTATAGCTAGACTGGTCCGTTTATTATTTTCTTCTTAAATAATACACGGGTCAGACTGAGGTATTTCAGGCACTCCTGCTTGACTTCTTATCAAGGTCCGTCACCTGACTTTTGGCTAACTACTTTAGCATAGTAGTTTTTGTTTGTATACATTTGAGATGGAGACTCCTTGTTGTATACTTATTCTTTTGTCTAGAACTTGTATCTATTCTTTTGTGATGTAGTGGATCTAGTTTGACCACTATTTTGATGTACACTTTTATGTGTTATATTCATATCTGTTTCTGCCTTTGTGATATGAATATTTGTGACTGATTTGTGTTATGTTTATTTCTATATTTGTTTCCGAAGTCCACATAGCCACTGTGTGGTAGCTTTGAGTTTGTATTTGATATGTCGGATTTCCTCTTGAAATGAAATGTAAGTTATATTATCTTACATATCGGTATTCGCACAAAGCAATTACACAGATGGTCGCTCCTCAATAGCCTTATTCTTCGTGCTAGTCGACGGCATTACCCCATAGTGTATTTGGCTAGCGTGAGTATAGAGGTGGGGCGTCACAGCTTGGTATCAGAGCCAAACTTCGGAACAATGTAGAATAATCTAGCAGGATCATTGTCCTAAGTCTTTCTTAGGAATCGTGCCATAGGATTTAATTCGAATCTTCGTACCGTTCTATCCTATTTCTTTTTATGATGCCTTGTTTTATCAATCAAGTTTGTTTGATATTCATTCTGTGAATAACCTTTTTCCTCCTTTTTCTTTCTTGAAGAAGAGAAATGGTTAGACCAGGCCATCCCAGCGCCGGTCAATCCAGTGTTACTCTTCAGGATGGAGTATTTCTGTCTGCTCAACAACTCTTAGATCTTGTGAAAAATGCTCAAGCTATCGGACCCATACCAGAGCCTACTCATCCTAAATCTGGGTTTGCACGCTTATGCAGTGATTACACCAGCTTGGGTGGAAAGCCTTTCAAGGGTTCCGAGGGCGTTATAGAAGTCCAAGCTTGGCTTAGAACATGTGATCGCATCTTTTCCCGCATGAATCTTATTGATCTACATTGAGTCCAAGTGGCTTCTGGCATGCTCCAAGAAAGAGCATTAGATTGGTATGAGCTTCTGATCTCGAAAATTATTGAAGCGGATCTTACTTGGGAGCAATTTCGAGAAAGATTCGAGTTAAAATTTGTGCAAGAAGCTGAAAAAGTATCTCTAGCTCGACGCTTCATTGACCTTGTTCAAGGTGAATCTTCTGTGACGGATTACGTCGCATCTTTCAAATCTCTATCTAAATACGGGGTCGAGTATATTAATACCCCATTGAAGAAAAATCAGAGATTTGTCTATGGGTTTAATAAGAACCTCAAAAAGCCATTACTTCTGAAACTAGAAGTTTCTTTCGATCAGCTTGTTGATATCGCTCTTCGACTCGAAGAGGCCGATAAAGAAAGTGATGTTGAAGTCAAACAAAACATCAATAAGAAGAGGCCTTTTAAATTCAAGCCTAATCCCAACAAGAAAGGGAAGCAAGCAACTTCGGTAGCAAAGACTCCTACCTCTAGTCGTGGAGAATGTTACAATTGTGGTTCTAAGGACCATTATGCGAACAAGTGTCCGAAGTCTCTTACTTGTCGCTATTGCAAAAGTTCGGGTCATACTATATCTTCATGTCCCAAACTTCAAAGCAAGAAGGAAGGCAAGCTAAATGTTGTACAAACCCCTACTAACACTTCTCGTGGTCAAGGTATTTCTCATTCTATCCTTGATCACAACACCAGAATTGTCATTCTGTTACGGTTATAACCGTTGGTAATCAAATTCCCAACGGTTATAACCGTTGGTAGCAGGTGCGCTACAATCTTTTTTACATATTTTGTAACGGTTATAACCGTTACAAAATTTTGGTATTCCCAATGGTTATAACCGTTGGGAATTTTGGTATTCCCAACGGTTATAACCGTTAGGAATTTTTTCTTTTCCAACGGTTATAACGGTTGGAAATTACGGTTATAATCCAAGATTATTTTCATATTCCTAACGGTTATAACCGTTGGGAATTTTTTAATTTCCAACGGTTATAACCGTTGGGAATTCCACACATAGGTAAATAGCAAAACTACCAACACTTATAAGTGTTACAAATTTGATATAGTTGAACCATATCTTATTCAACATCTAATAGTATTTCATTCAACTATATCCATACGAATTTATAACAACAGAAAAGACGAAACTAAATTTCAAAACTAACATATCATTAAATAATAATAAAAACATCAAGCATATGAAATAGTACATATCAAATTCTACAAAGTTCGTTGTGACAACTTCAAATTTCACTGCTACAACATATCTAAAATCTTCCAAACTAATTAATCCTTCATTACCATTAACACTAGCTTCTGATTTTTGCCTCTCTTCTGCAGCTTCTATTAAAGCCTAAATATTAAAACGAATTGATTATTCAACTGTGAGAAATGGGATGCGAAAGATGAGATCAAATAACCTACCTACAAGGCCACATGCGTACAGTTTAACAACATGCACCTAAAAATGAATGAGATCATGGCAAATATTAAATATCACATCCATGGGAAGATATGCATCCATGGATACTCCAAACAAAAACATGATTACAAAAATAAGAAATGTTACAAAGAGTCAATCCATTAATCTGCATAGAAAAGTCTGATATAATATCATAACACTAATAAAATACTAATGCTCTTTCCTAGTTTGCCTGCTTAGGAATAATTTTCAAATATAGTTTGCATCAAAAATTACGTTGGTGCAAAGTTGAAAGCAGCTTAATTCTTTGCCAATTATAGAGTTTTTTCGTATCACAATAGTATGGTTAAGTGACGCAGCGACAGATAACAAAAATGAATGATGCGGTGAAAGTAGGAATCAGTGGATTGAAGAATACCAAAGGCCCAAATCCGTTGATCCAAAGATGCCGGATTCTAGCTATCTTCGTCACGTTGATCGCGCACGATACCGTGAAAGAAGATCTACAATTCTTCAAACGTTGATCAAGCGCACTTGATACCGTGAATTGGCTTCTACAATCGTTGATCCGAGCGCACTCGAATGCCGAAGGAGGAGATATGAGATTACACTCAACTACCAATTTTATTGGTGGCACAAAAGCACACAAAAGAAATTTTATTCAAATTCAACCCTTTACAAATGACCAACACTCCCTATTTATAGGGTTACAACTCAACGTACATGACTCACGAAACTTACAACACTACACAACAGCACAGTACAAGCGACATAGCAGTCGCGACCTACGACCTAAGTACAAACGAGTTACGAGCTATAACCAAATACAACAATCATTCGACTTACGACCTAATCAAGTTTTGCGACCTTAGAAAACTGTTCTTGTTTGCGGCATAGATTTGTTCGCGATCTTCTGGAGCATGAGCGACTCAGGAAATCACTTTGGAATTCTGGAACGACTTAGTGAGGTCGTTCGCGACCTAGAGAATCGAAGTTGGGTCGCGTAGTGTATGTTGCGGTTGAGTTAGGTCGTGGGGAAGGTTAGGTCGCGGAGGAGTTAGGTCGTGGGGAAGATTAGATCGCGGAAGTGGATTTAGGTCGCGATGTGGATTTAGGTCGCGATGTGGATTTAGGTCGCGATGGTGGTTAGGTCGGAGAACATTAGGTCGCGGAAATGTGGATAGGTCGCGGAGCACTGGTGATAGGTCGGTGATGGAATTAGGTCGCTCGCGTTCCTCGCGTTCGTCTTCGGTATGTGCTGCATCATCCTCCCCAGGCTGAGAAAAATTCGTCCTCGAATTTAAAAGTTCCTCCCCATTGGATTGTTCATCTCCATAATAAGGTATAAGATATTTAACATTAAACACGTCAGAAGTGTAAACATCCTCTGGCAGCTTCAATTTATAAACATTTTCATTGATCCGTTTTATAATTTCTACTGGACCAATCTTTCGGGCTTTCAACTTGTTATAAGCACCCACTGGAAAACGATCCTTTGTTAACACAGCATACACCTAATCACCCTCGTTGAACTCCACACTTCTTCTCTTTTTATCTGCAGCTCGTTTATACTTCTCATTCGTCTTCTCCAAACGTTCCTGGACGATTCTATGACAATCTTTCAACTCATCAACGAAATCTGACGCCCGCTTAATCACTCCTTTCGGTTGTGGTACTACCGTTAAATCCAACGGCCCCTTTGGCAAGCTTGAATATACAATTTGAAATGGACTGTAACCAGTGCTTCGATTAACAGCATGGTTATGAGCAAACTCTGCCTGACACAACTTTAAGTCCCAACTCTTCAAATTGTCTTGCACAAGACATCGCAACAAGTTTCCCAACGATCTATTCACCACTTCCATTTGCCCATCTGTTTGTGGATGATAAGCACTACTGAATTTCAGCTTCGTTCCCACCATCTTCCACAAACTCAGCCAAAAATGACTTAGAAATCGCGTATCCCGGTCAGAAACAATGGATTCAGGTAGCCCATGTAGTCGATACACTTCTTTAAAGAATAATTGAGCAACACGGACTGCATCAGCGGTCTTTTTACAAGCTATAAAATGTGTCATTTTCGAAAACCTGTCCACTACAACATATATTGAATCATTCCCTCGCTGAGTTCTTGGCAATCCCAAAACAAAATCCATGCTGATATCAACCCATGGTTTAGTAGGCACGGGTAAGGGCATATACAATCCCGCATTCGTCGCCGTCCTTTTGGAAACTTGACAAATATGACATCTCTCCACAAATCTATCAACTTCTTTTCTCATAGAAGGTCAAAAATATGATTGTGAAATCAACTGCAATGTACGATCTCTGCCCACGTGACCCTCTTCATGCAATTCTTTGACAATCTTCATCCTCAAGCTACAATTCGGAATACACAATTGATTTCCTCTGAACAAAAATCCATCTTTCATCACAAAATCATCAGAACTCCCTTCCTGCATCTGATCCAGCACTTTCGCAAAATAAGAATCTGAAATAAGCAATTATGGCAACAAATCAAATCCCACTACTTCCACTCGCATAGTTGTCAGCAAATGATTTCTACGGCTCAATGCATCGGCAACTTGGTTAGTAACTCCTGATTTGTGCTTCACCACGAAAGTAAACTGTTGTAAATAAGCAACCCACGAAGCATGCCTTGCCGAAATTTTATCTTGCCCCTACAAATGTTTCAAAGCTTTATGGTCAGTGTATAGCACATATTCTTTATGAAATAGATAGTGTCTCCAATGCTTTATGGCTTGGACTATAGCATAGAATTCCAAGTCATAAGTACTGTATCTCGTTTTAGCTCCCGTCAGTTCCTCACTAAAGTAGGCAATAGGATGACCCCTTTGACTCAACGTTCCCCCAATTCCAACCTTGGATGCATCAGTATGTAGCTCAAAGAGTAACTGAAAGTTCGGGTATCTAAGAATGGGCGTTGTGGTCAAGAGTGTCTTGATTCTCTGAAAAGCAGAATCAGCCTCTTCAGTCCAAACAAACTTATTCCCTTTCATACATTCCGTAACTGGTGCCATCATGCTACTGAAGTGTGGAATGAATCTTCGGTAGAATGATGCTAAACCATGAAAACTCCTCACTTCTGTTATTGTCTTAGGCTGTGGCCAATTTCGAATAGCTTCAACTTTACTCTGATCAACTTGAATACCATCCTTCGACACAATATAGCCCAAGAATAGAATACTTGTAGTCATGAAGGTACACTTCTTCGTCGCAGCATAAAATTCCTCACGTCGTAAAACCAATAACACTTCCCGCAAATGCTGTAGGTGTTCTTCAGTGCTTCCACTGTAGATCAAGATGTCATCAAAATATACCACTACGAACTTCCCGATGAATGGTCGAAAAATATGGTTCATGACTCTCATGAATGTACTCGGAGCATTTGACAAACCAAATGGCATCACCAACCATTTGTACAGACCATCCCGAGTTTTAAAAGCAGTCTTCCACTCATCACCTGGTCTAATACGAATCTGATGGTATCCACTTTTCAAGTCAATCTTCGAAAACACAACAGCACCGCTCAACTGATCCAACAGATCATCCAGTCTCGGCATAGGAAATCGATATCTCACTGTAATCTTATTCAATGCTCTACTATCTGTGCACATTCTCCATGTTCCATCCTTCTTCGACACCAACAAAGCTGGCACTGCACAAGGACTCAAACTCTCCTGAACACGCCCTTGTTCCAGTAATTCCTCAGCTTGTCTTCTCAACTCCTCATGTTCTTTTGGACTCATCCGATAGTGCGTTCTATGAGGCAATGCAGCACCTGGCACCAAGTCAATCTAATGCTGTATGTCTCTAAGCGGTGGTAACTCTTTTGGCAACTCCTCTGGAAACACATCTTTGAATTTCTCCAAAACTGGTTTCACTTCCTCTGGAACTTCAGTAACTTCACTGCTTTCATGCCCAATTAACATAAAAATTTCAGGACTCTCATCTACCTCTTCCACGAATTCCTTCAAGGACAACAAAGTTTTCAATTCCTCAATCTCCTCCAGCTTGTTCTCATTCTGCTGTCGCTTCTTCGGAACTAAAGTGATTTTCATGCCCTCGAACAAGAAACTGTAGCTATTTGTTCGACCATTATGCTGTACCTCCCGATCGTACTGCCATGGCCTTCCCAACAGCAAATGGCAAACATCCATGTCAACCACGTCACACCAAATCTCATCTTTGTATTTCTTTCCAATAGAAAATGGAACTTGAGCTCGCCTCTCTACCTTCACTTCTCCTCCTTTCCTCAACCAAGCAAGTTTATAAGGACTAGGATGTTTCTCCGTTTTCAACTTCAATTTCTTCACAGCATCGGTAGAAATAATGTTATCACAGCTGCCCGCATCAATAACAAATTTGCAAACCTTTCCCAAAATAGTGCACGTTGACTGAAAAATGTTACTCCTCAACCAACTCGACTCCTCTTCCTGTTTCGAGGTTAAACAAGATCTCCGTAGCATCAGATTACATCCCTCGTCTCCCGACACCTCTTCTTCCTCCTCATCATGGTGTGAATTGATATCTTCTTCTACATCCTCATCCTCTACTTCAGCAATCATAGTTCTCTTCTTCGGTTTCGGACATTCGTTGCTCTTGTGACCCACTTCCTGGCAATTATAGCATTTGAAATTGGTATTGACTTTTGGTTTAGCCACTTCATGAACAACTGGCTTACTCGATGCTTTAGGAACATTAGAACTACTACCCGCTCCTTTGTTCTGCCCCGTAAAACTTGGAAACACACCTCCCCCACGTCTACCTTGTTTCTCCCAAGCCAACGCTTTTTGATGTGCTTCTGCCACAGATCTAGGGTCGAACATGTTCACCATATCTTGGATTTGTGTTCTAAGTCCCCCAACAAATCTAGCGGTCAATTGTTCTTCTGTCTCCATAATGTCATTTCGAGCAATCAACTGGTAGAACTCATCAGCATAATCACCAACAGTCTTCGTCCCTTGCCTCAGGTTCTGTAATCTCTGATACATCAGTGATTGGTAATTGTAGGGTAAGAAAGTAGCCTTCATCAATTTCTTCATCTTCTCCCAAGCAACAATTTTTGACTTTCCCATCCGCTCTCTAGTAAGTTTGGTTTGTTGCCACCACGCCATAGCTCTTCCCCTCAACCTAGTAGCAACCAACTTCACTTTACGATCTTCCGGAACTTCCTTGAAGTCAAAAATTTCCTCAACATAAGCTAGCCAATCAAGAAATTCCTCGGCCTGCATACCTCCCTTGAATTCCGGTATTTCAGTTTTCATTCCGGATTCTCATTTGTGATCATACTCTACATGATTTCTTCCTTGACCTCGTCCTCGTCCATGAACACTACCACCATCAAACTCCTCTTCAAAATCTGATGCATATCGATGTCGATCCTGACCACCAACATCTCTACTACCACCATTTCTTCCACCAACATCCCTTCGATCTACATTCCGCCGATCACGATCATTCACATTTCAATCACGATTTCGATCATTAACATTTCTATCATAATCTCGATCCATACTTCTATGAGCACTATCAACACTTCTCTCTCGATTTGAATGTGGTGAAACTCTACTTCCCCCATGGATAGATTCAGGTGAAACCCTTCTCTGAGTTTGATTCATCTCCAACATCATTCTCTCTAATCGACCAATCCCTTCATTAAGCTTCTCATTAAAGTTTTCGTTAATTCTTTGCTCCATCTCATCGGCCTCTTCTCTCCCATACAAAGCATCAATGTTGCGATAACGGTTAGCTCTTCTCGAAGGCATGATCACTCTTCAACAAATTCCAACAACAACTTCACTTCGATCTAAAAATCTTCAAATCAAAACTACCCACTTCTTGAAATCTTCAAAAATTCACCAAACGAACAAATCTCTTCAAGATCTCGATAACCCACTTCTCCAAATGATGTAAATCTCGTACAAACTCCAAAAATCTACGCAAACTCCTTGCGTTCTAGCTCTGATACTAAATGACGCAGCGGAAATAACGAATGACAACGAATTGAAGAATTCATGTCAAACTAATCGATGAAACGATTAGATGAAGCAATATGAATCGGTGGATTGAAGATACCAAAATGCTCTAATCCGTTGATCTCACGAGATGCCGGACTTTAGCTATCTTCGTCACGTTGATCGCGCATGATACCGTGAAAGAAGATCTACAATTCTTCAGACGTTGATCAAGCGCACTTAGTACCGTGAATTGGCTTCTACAATCGTTGATCCGAGCGCACTCGAATGCCGAAGGAGGAGATAGGAGATTACACTCAACTACCAATTTTAATGGTGGTACAAAAGCACACAAAAGAAATTTTATTCAAATTCAACCCTTTACAAATGACCAACACTCCCTATTTATAGGGTTACAACTCAACATACATGACTCACGAAACTTACAACACTACACAACAGCACAGTACAAGCGACATAGCAGTCGCGACCTACGACCTAAGTACAAACGAGTTACGAGCTATAACCAAATACAACAATCATTCGACTTACGACCTAATCAAGTTTTGCGACCTAAGAAAACTGTTCTTGTTTGCGGCATAGATTTGTTCGCGATCTTCTGGAGCATGAGCGACTCAGAAAATCACTTTGGAATTCTGGAACAACTTAGTGAGGTCGTTCACGACCTAGAGAATCGGAGTTGGGTCGCGTAGTGTATGTCACGGTTGAGTTAGGTCGTGGGGAAGGTTAGGTCGCGGAGGAGTTAGGTCGTGGGGAAGATTAGATCGCGGAAGTGGATTTAGGTCGCGATTTGGATTTAGGTCGCGATGGTGGTTAGGTCGCGATGGTGGTTAGGTCGGAGAACATTAGGTCGCGGAAATGTGGATAGGTCGCGGAGCACTGGTGATAGGTCGGTGAGGGAATTAGGTCGCTCGCGTTCCTCGCGTTCGTCTTCGGTATGTGCTGCATCATTAAGTTTCCACCACTTTGCCAACCACCGAGTTCAATGGCTATTTACTAGTTTTTTTATAACTGTTGCTTTAATTTGTATGATTTTACTCATGTTGGATATTGGTAAAGGAAAACAATTTGTATTGGAAAAAAAATAAATTTTTTTCCAATAAGAAAAATGGGTTAGAAAGAGAATCAAATTTATATAAACTAAGCACCAGCATAGGCAAATACTTGGGCTTTACTTATATATCAATCAAAGGTTAATTAGTGAAGTAAAAGAAAATACAAAGCTAGCAAAGATAATAATTAGCTAACAGGCTCATGTGCAGGTGAATTTCTTTGAAGCATATGTTACTTCTTAATAGCATATGTCCATTTCTGTGTGTTTAATCAATGACATTTGACATTAGCATGGTATAATGGGACAACCTCTTGGTTTAAAGTATATATAAGTTGCCATTTAGCTGAGATTTCTTCTGTTAGATCAAACAAATCAAAACGCAACCCTGTATGTGCTGTTATAACTTACAAAGCGCTGTTACTAATAGTATTCCCATGACCAGGGAAGTTGCAAACATACAGATTAATTAGAGATGTGCAAGCTAATGATGTCATATAATTTTTTAAATTTTCTTGCCTTCCACTAAGGATCTATGTATCCCTTTTAACTGTTGGGAAACCTTTTGTTGTAGTCAAAGGAGTGACGTTGGAGATTAAGCTGAAGTATATCAGAGATATCTGCATTTTTGATATTGCAATACTAAAATATATTTGTTTATTACTGTATGGTATATATTATTTTTACTATGTGCTTAGTTTATGAACTTATGAGTACATTGCTGTTAGAAAATCCTATCCAACTCTGGTTGCAAGTACATATCTTCACTGACGATAGAGAATTTATATTTGTTATACAAAGTTTAATTTATTTATCATTTTACTTTAGTTAAAAAGGTAATTGTAAACAAGAAGCTCAAATGCATAGTTTTCGATAAAAACGATAAATAAAAAACATTCTTCTGATATACATGATAAATTTATTTACCGTTTGTCTTTTATTCAAAGCTTAATTTATGTTTATTTCTTCTGAAAAATATATTTAAGAAAAGCATATTAGAGGAAATGCCGAGTTTATTTATATTTTCGTTTAAAGGATAAAGTTATTTATCTTCTGTTTATTTCCAATACGTCAGATTAGAGGAACAAAGACATTACAGAAAAATATTTTTTGGCATCTACATGCTAAATCCATATTCAATATTATTAAATATACAGGGTATATAAGGACTTGAACAATACATCCAGTTTCATCATTTCTAACTTTTCAAAGTTGTATCATTTATTTCTTCTCACATTCTCTATTCTAGAATGACTTCCTATGATCAATTCAGCTTTAACAACACAATCATTTCAACCAATAATGAAGAATTCTCATTCAGTGAATGGAAAAGTAACTGGCAAACCGAAAGCACAATCACCTCGAGAGCTAGAAATTGCAAGATGTCAAAAACAAATGAAGGAATTGGTTAACAATGTACCTGATTGTATATGATGCCTGTTGAGCATAATTAAAAGTTTTCTAGTTTTAGTTCAAGCATGTACAACCGAGCCCCATTCCTTGATGCAATCAGTCGGTCAAATTGATTTGTTTATTTTATTTTAGAGTAACGTACACAACCCATCTATTGAATATCAAAACGCACAAGTGCAAAAGACTGCATTTTAATCCTTTTTAGTAGTAAGGTTGGCAACTTTTTTTTCTTGTTGATTGATTAGTTTTACTACTATATATACAGTAATGCATATCAATTAGCTAACAAAAACTATGTTATTGGACTGGTGATCTCCAAAATATTTTTATTCAAGATGCTCTTATATCGGTGATCTCCAAAATATTTTTATTCATTCATTGGATTTGATGATGAATGATGATAACAATAGTAAACTATGTGATGCATTATATATTTTATTAAAGACTAATTAAAATATAAAAAACGAAGCAAAATCTAGAAACAAAATGTAAATAATGAACTGAGTCATTTGTACAGAGTTTATATTATATGCTGCAATTAGGGTTACAAGGGTATTTCCGTCCTTCTGTATTACAACTGTCATATGTCTTATACTTATAAAAGGCAGTGTATTTGTGTACAGTATTTTTTATCTGTTATCAATAATACATCAATACTTCTCTTTTACATTTCGATCTAATACAAAATCAAGATTTCTAATTTGGTATCAGAGCCTCCAAACCTCACGGCAATCAAAGCACCACGCCAAGAGTTCATCAGATTACCATTCATCATTCGAACAAGCACTGGCTGTGTTTGTTCTATCTCATCAGAATCAGAATCATCATCTGAGATAGGCCAAGATCAAGAAAAGGTTTCAGTTCAAACCTTTGCAGTTCTGTTGATATCAGATTTTACCCAATCTTCCCACATTCAAGATATACGCCTCGCCATAAGATCCATCAGTGCATCATCTGAATCTTGGGCTGCGTACATCAAGAAATCAAACCATCCTTCCAATCTATTTTACCAGCAATCAAGAAACCCAATTATCATCAATGGGAGATGAAACTAATGAACCATCCAGCAATTCATCAGCAACTCGGACACAAATTACTGATCAACAATCAAAGCTACCTGTAAACGATTTAATCAAGACAATTATAAGTCCACAAAGCCAATTAATTACTGCACAGTTAGATGAAAGCAATTATTGCTATGGAAATATCAAGTGGAGACAGCAGTCAGAGGATATGGCTTAGAGGATTACATTTTTGGCACTCTTATCATACCACCCAAATTCATTGCTGACGATCAAGGAAAGTTTGTAAGTAATAAAGAATATATTGTACAACAAAGACAAGATCACTTATTAAGTTCTTGGCTATTATCTTCTATAAACAATGATCTGTTACCACAAATTATTGGGTGTAAGTCATCAAAGGAAATCTGGATGACAGTTGAACAGATATTGAATTCTCAGTCTGCAGTCAAAATTATGCACTACAAAAGGCAGTTGCAAAACTTGAGAAAAGACGACATGTCAATGAAAGACTACTTAAACAAGATCAAAGGCTACTGTGATCTTTTAGCAGCAGCAGGTCATAAAATATCCGACACAGAACAGATCTTGACTATTATGAATGGTCTAGATAGTGACTATGAAGCAGTTGTAGCAGTTATTGCATCTAAAGAAGTTATACCCTCAGTTCAGTATGTCCATTCCACCCTATTTGCACATGAAGGGAGAATAGAACACAAGAAAACCTTTGACAGAGAACTTTCCATCAACTATACAGCAAATTCAAAAGGCAAAAATCAATCCAGAAATCAGGGAAACAACAATACTGTATCAAGGAATGAACAGAACTATTCAAGAAACTCCTCAGGAAGATTCAGAGGAAGAGGGGGAAGATGGAATAACAATAACAGACCAAAATGCCAGATTTGTGAAAAGATGGGACATACAGCTAATAAATGCTACTTCAGATTTGATTCCAACTTCAACATTACTCAAAGAAACAATAATCCAAATGTGAACATTGCAAACATGCCAAATGATCAAAGAAGTACATCAGAAGAGCAAAGAGCACATAACCTGAATCTCTGTGAAGCAGCAAAGTCAGAGGACATTCAACACGAATGTTGGTATCCAGATTCAGGCGCTACACATCATGTGACCAGTAATCGGCAGAATCTAAACCTAGGAAACAAGGAATACAAAGGTACGCAATCTATTAGTATGGGTAATGGAACCAAAATCAGTATTACACACACTGGCACAGGCACAATTAATGGTCAGAAAGTACTACATTTAAATAATCTGTTAAGAGTACCCAAAATAAGGAAGAATCTTATCAGTGTTTCTCAATTTGCATTAGATAATGATGTATACTTTGAATTTTATCCTAGATACTGTCTAGTTAAGGATATTAAGACTAAGCAAACTTTATTGTAGGGTGAAACACACAATGGTCTGTACAGATTCAATGTTACAAAAGTTAATCACTGCAGTAATTCATGATTATGGTGCAATCTAACAGAGTCAATTTCAAAAAGTATGTTTGACATTTGGCATTGTAAATTGGGACATCCCAGTATTAAGGTTGTAAAGAAGGTATTAGAGGATAATAAAATTGATGTTAAAAGTATACCTAATTCTTATATTTGTAATCACTTTCAGATGGGAAAAAGTCACAAACTGGCCTTCCCAGAATCTCAAACAGTATATGATAAACCACAACAACTTATTGCAACTGATTTATGGAGACCTGCCCCCACTAATTCAGACTATGGTTACAAGTATTATATATCTTTTGTTGATGCTTATTCTAGACATACTTGGATTTACTTTATGAAGTCTAAGTCTGAAACATGCAATGCAGTTATGCATTTCATTAAGCAAATAGAAAATCAGACAGACCATACTGTAAAAATAATCCAGACAGATGGTGGAACAGAGTATAAAACTCTAAAAGGTTACTTTCATGATAAGGGGATAGTTCATAGAGTAACATGTCCTTATACATCAGAACAAAATGGGCTAGTTGAAAGAAAACATAGACATATAGTGGAGACAGGTCTTACACTACTTGCTTAAGCATCACTTCCATTGAAATTTTGGCCTGATGCCTTTGCAACTGCAGTCTATTTAATCAATAGACTGCCTACTAAAATTTTACAAGGCAAAAGTCCAATGGAAGTGATATTCAATACAAGACCAGACTATAAAAGTCTGAGAATCTTTGGATGTCTATGCTTTCCTCATCTAAGACCATACAATTCACACAAGTTAAACTTCAGATCAACACCATGTACCTTTTTGGGATATGGTGTGAATAAAAAAGGATACAAATGTCTAGAAAGTAATGGAAAGATATTTATATCTAGACATGTTGTATTCAATGAAAATATTTTTCCATTTGAAACATCAAATATAAAAACAACACAAAAGGTGTACAATCCTGTTGTATCTATTCCTTCTATACCACTGTATCCAAACAATGAAAAGCAAGGAAGTGCAGAAGAAAATACAGATGACTCTGTGGCTCAACACACTGTGTCAAAAGAAAGACCAGGTCAAGACATCACAGAAGCATCTCATCATGGTCATCATACACCAACAAACTCAGAAAGTCAACAACCTATTTATGAAAGCAATACAGAGCAGCAAAATCTGGAGCATCACACAATACAACAAGAAATAACAACCAGAGGACACCACATGACAACCAGATCTAAAAGTGGTATATTCAAGCCAAAGGTATATGCAACTCAAACTACAGGTGAAGAACCAGAAACATACGAAGATGCAGTACAAGATGTAAGATGGCAGGATGCAATGAATGAAGAATACAATGCATTGATGAGGAACAAGACATGGAGTCTTGTACCTCTTCCACATCATAAAAGTATAGTGGGATGCAAGTGGACATATAAATTAAAAAGGAATCCAGATGGGACAATCAAGAAGTATAAAGCCAGACTTGTAGCAAAAGGCTACACACAGCAGTATGGGTTTGACTTCAACGAAACTTTCTCACCAGTGATTAAACCAACAACAATCAGAGTAATCTTAACTATTGCATTACATAAAGGATGGGATATCAGGCAATTAGATGTGAATAATGCTTTTCTAAATGGTGAGTTACAAGAGGAAGTATATATGGAGCAACCTCAGGGATTCAGACAATCTAACTCAGAGTCACTTGTATGCAAGCTTCATAAAGCAATATATGGCTTAAAACAAGCGCCCAGGGTATGGTTCGACAAATTAAAGACCACACTTATTAGTTTGAACTACAAGCCAGTAAGATCAGACACATCACTATTCACAAAGGTCAGCAATGACACTACTACATATATTCTGCTGTATGTAGATGATCTTATAATCACTGGAAACAGTAAAGTAGAAATAAGCCATGTCATACAGTTTCTAGATCGACAGTTTTCAATCAAAGACTTAGAGGAGCTCAGTTACTTTCTAGGAATAGAGGTAAACAAACTATCCAACACAGAATTGCATCTAAGTCAAGGAAAGTACATCAGGGAGTTACTTGTGAGAACAAAAATGCATCATGCCAAATCATTACCAACACCCATGATCAGTAACTTGCATCTATCTAGATATACAGGTGAATCTATCACAAATGAAAAGGAGTACAGAAGTGTAGTGGGTGCCTTACAAATGCTACTATAACCAGACCAGAGATATCATATAGTGTCAACAAAGTATGTCAATTTATGCATCAACCATTAAGTGAACACTGGAAGGCAGTAAAACGCATATTAAGATATCTGAATGGAACACAAAATCATGGCTTATTGTTAACAACAAGTAAAAGCCTAGCAATTACCAGGTTTACTGATGCAGACTTGGCATCAGACCCAGATGACAGAAGATCAACTACAGGATATTGTATTTACTTAGGCGATAATCCTGTGTCATGGTGCTCAAAGAAACAAGCAACTGTGTCAAGATCAAGCACAGAATCAGAATACAGAAGTCTAGCTCATGCAACAACAGAAGTAATATGGTTAGAATCACTTCTCAGTGAACTGAAGATTAATACAAGCAGAAAAACTACTATTTGGTGTGATAATCTAGGTGTTGTTTCACTATCAGCTAATCCAGTTCAACATGCAAGAACAAAACACATGGAACTCGATATATACTTCGTCAGAGAAAGAGTAAACAGTGGAAAATTAAACATAAATCATATACCTGGTCCTTACCAAAGAGGTGATATACTTACAAAGGCACTGTCTGCAAGAAATTTTAATCGATTCAGAGATGACCTTAGAATCAGAAGTCTCAACGACAAATCCGAACATCGAAGCCCAGATCTGAAGCAGACGAGCAAATCCAAGTTGCAGATCTACGACTCAGCACCTCAAAAGAGCAAGTCTGAATCCTCTAAATCAATTGTCGCAATGGACAACTCAACCAGTCATCATACTCAAGCTTTCAGAGGAGCCTCAGCTTAGACTTCTTGCTCAGAAACATTACTTAACAAAAATACTGAAGATTTTATTTTCTGAAGAGGTTTCGGCAAAAGTCTCGAGAAAGAAAAAGGAAACCCTAGATTGAAGCAAGGGGGCGAAATAATGAACTGAGTCATTTGTACAGAGTTTATATTATATGCTGCAATTAGGGTTACAAGGGTATTTCCGTCCTTCTGTATTACAACTGTCATATGCCTTATACTTATAAAAGGCAGTGTATTTGTGTACAGTATTTTTTATCTGTTATCAATAATACATCAATACTTCTCTTTTACATTTCGATCTAATACAAAATCAAGATTTCTAATTCGTACACTAAGTACAATTAAATATACTTGACCCAATGAATGAGTTATAATATACTTGACCCCCTACAACAGCAAATCAGTCCCGAGACCAGCATTGTTCATTAAATGTACGTTAAATCTTACTTTTATGTTCCAGTGTAAGATTTTCATTTGCCCTTTGAGCTAGATGTCTTTTTATTATATACTTTTAATGACATGAGCATTATTTAGTTTAATTTTACACAGTGGCATCTTTAGTTGATTTATATGCATATGTATAAATTATATACTACGTTATACATAACATCTTACACTACTAGAAAACCAGTATATTCCAACGCCTCTGTTCCAACGGTCGCCAACGGCTATTTCAACGGCTTCCAACGGCCCGTTAATTTTTTACGTAGCCGTTGGAAGCCGTTTGAATCCATTGGAAATAAGCCGTTTGCGGCCGTTGGTAGCCGTTGGAAAATTTCCTGAGATATCAACCCGAGACCAGACCTGCAATTCATTATCTCTTCCCCAAATAACATTTTCACCAAATTCCCCCATTCCACCACCTCCTAACCAGCTGCTGCCGCCCCAAACGCCATCCCAACAACCTCCGACGCCATCTAGAAGCTGCTCCGGCCAATCTCCACCCTTCTAGCTCTCTAAATCGGTAATTTTCCTAAAGCTAATATTTAGGTTTTTTTAGATTTAGGGTTTAATTCGAATGTTGATTGATTCCTAATTGTTAGTGTATGCATATAACATTATGTTATCCCCTAATTGCAACTATTATAACATAATGAACAAGTTATTATAATTGATTGAAAATTTTGTAATTTAAGATATTGCATTAGTTTATGTTTATTTGGTTATAAGTATATTAAACGTATGTGTGTGATAGAGTTTATTGCATTTGGAAGCCGTTAGAACGGATATTGCATTTGTGCGAACACGAGCTTTGTATTTGTGCGAACACGCGAATTGATTTAGTTTATAAATGAATTTTGTGTACAAATTTTGTGTATAAATGAATTTAATATATTATGTAATAAAACGGTTAAATGTAAACCAATATTAATTAAACGAGTTATATATTCAAATTTAATATAAACAAATATTTAAATCCTTAGATATTATTCGGCCCCGTCTGACAAGTGTTGTATATGATCGTTTTAGGGATATTCGTTTTTTCCACAAAACGGACAACTCTATTCATCTGATACATCATTTGTCGGATTTGTCCCAGTATTGGACAAGTTACAAATACTATAAAGTAATTATATTCCGTCAATCATATCACTTTAAACGGTTCACAAAATTTCGACGGCATTTCCTTTACGTTCCTTGTGTACACGCATTTGTGTACGATACAAGGAACACGGGGGAAATGCTGCCGAAATTTTGTGAATCGTTTAAAATGATATGATTTACAGAATATAATTACTATTGGGTTGCATGTTGTATTGGAAAGAAGACATCAATCTTAGAAATTGTAAAATATGTAATCAGGAAAGATACAAATCGAGGAAAAAGAAGGGAAAAGAAGTTCCGTACAAGCGTATGCATTATTTGCCCCTCACCCCTAGACTTCAACGATTATATGCATTATCTGTAACAGCGCATCATATGAGATGGCACAGTGTGAGAACACCTCAAGAAGGTACGTTGACACACCCATCCGATGGAGAAGCATGGAAACATTTTGACAAGAAATATCCCGATTTCGCAGCGGAGAGCCGAAATGTTAGACTAGGTTTATGTACAGACGGCTTCTCACCGTTTTCTCAGTTTGGTTCTAAACATTCATCTTGGCCTATAATAATCACACCTTACAATCTACCTCCGTGGATGTGTATGAAAAATCCATATATGTTTCTCACGATTGTCGTCCCTGGTCCTGATGATCCGACACAGGGCATTGATGTTTACTTACAACCGTTAATCGAAGAGTTGAAAATATTATGGTATGAAGGAGTTGAAACATACGACATATCAAAAAAGAAATATTTTCGGATGTTCACTTCTTTGTTATGGACTATTAGCGATTTTCCTGCATATGCAATGCTTTCGGGTTGGAGTACGGCCGGTCGTTTTGCTTGTCCTTATTGCATGGAAGAAACACGAGCATTTTCTTTGCCAAATGGAAAGAAAATTTCATGGTTTGTCATCGATGTTTTCTTCATATTAATCACCCTTTTAGAAGAGACAAAAAAAACTTCATAGCTAATAGACATGAGACTCTACGACCACCAGCGGTATGGTCAAGCGAGGATATATATGAACTTGTAAAAGATTATCCAAAGATACACGAGACCGGACAACAAGAAGAAATTAAAGGTAAATCGATGTTTCATAATTGGTGCAAACAAAGTATATTCTAGGAATTGCCTTATTGGAAAAATCTATTAATCCGTCATAACATTGACGTGATGCATAACGAAAAAAACGTATTTGATAATGTGTTTTATACAGTTTTGAATGTGAAGGGCAAGACTAAGGATGATCTGAAATCTAGACGTGATATAAAGCAAATATGCAATCGTCCTGAGCTTCATATGACTCCCGACAATAAAAGACCCAAAGCATGCTATGAACTAGACAACAACCAAGTTAAAGTACTGTTACAATGGGTGGAAGGATTACGATTTCCCGATGGAATTTCCTCTAATCTTCGTAGATGTGTCGACTATAAAAATGGGAGACTGAGTGGAATGAAAAGCCATGATTGTCATGTAATGATGGAAAATTTGTTACCCATCGCTTTCAAAGAATTGTTACCGGTAAAAGTTTGGATGGTAATAACAGAACTTAGTTTATTTTACAAGGATCTTTGTTCAACTACGTTAAAAGTTGACCGTCTACTTAAACTTGAAGAAGAAATTCCTATACTGCTCTGCAAACTGGAGAAAATATTTTCTCCGGGTTTCTTTAATGTAATGGAGCATTTACCTGTTCATCTTTCATATGAAGCACGTCTTCGAGGTCCTGTGCAATATGGATGGATGTATCCATTCGAAAGGCATGTTACTATATTGAGTATGCAAATGTTGATTTAAGTATAAATATAGTAGTTAATACTTAACCCAAATAATTTTTATTAGGTACTTAAATCATTTAAAGAAAAAAGTGAGACAAAAAGCTCGAGTTGAAGGTTCTATTTGCAAATCATATATCGAAGAAGAAGCTTCTTTCTTTTTCTCTCATTATTTTAAAGACCATGTGAACTTATCATTTGTAAGTGTTCCGCGTAATGACGATCATGCCATTGAACAAGATTCTTCTTCTGAATCAGTATTATCTATTTTTAAACAACATGGTCGACATGTTGGAAAATGTGAGGAAGTATGGCTAGATGATAAAGAATACTATGTAGCACACACATATATTCTTCTTAATTGTCCTGAAGTTGCACCATTTGTTAGGTAATTAGCACATTCCAAGTTTTGTTAAATTTAATACTACACGTGTGAATAAATAATAATGTAATATATCATGTTTGTGTTTGCAGTATTTATGAATCACAAAATCCAGGCGGTGATTTAAGCAAAGATTTCAGTACTTGGTTTTCGAAATACGTTTCTGATCCCACAAATAATGTGCTCGATAAAGGACTGAAACATTTGGCGTTTGGACCGAAAAGAAAAGTTAATACGTATCCAATATTTTTTGTTAATGGATATAAATTCAACACCAAAGAATACGGTGCTGAAAAATTAACAAACAATACTGGTGTATTTGTTAAAGGCAGTGATGACCCTAATAATCATATAAATGATTTTTATGGCGTGTTAACTCAGATATTGCAGTTGACATATTTTACAAGACCCGTGGAGGATGTTTATTTGTTTAGATGCAACTGGTTCAACAATGTTCCAGGTTCTGGTATTAACATGCATCCACAATATAATCTTATAGAAATTAAACATACCTCGCGTTATCAAAAGTACGACCCATTTATACTAGCCAAACAAGCCCTACAAGCTTATTATGCCCCTTATCCATCTCTAAAAAGGGATAAAGCAGATTGGTCTGCGATTTTTAAAACCAAAGCAAGATTTACGTTCGATGGACAAAATATTCCAGACGAACAAGCCTATCAAGCAGATCTGGAGGAAAATGTTGAAATAGCAATTACAGACGATCAAACTGATTTTGGACCTTTAAATGATGAGACAAATGTATTAGCTGAAGCATTTGAGAGTGTAGAGGAAAACGACATAGAGCACGAAACCGAGTCTGAATCAGAAAACGATGAGGACGACTGAGTAATATCCGGTAATTTTTAAAAGTATTCACATTACATTGATCTCTGATTAATAATGCATTTATCCAATTGATACAATTTTAATGACAATAAGTGTATTACATTTTTTAATGGTTCATCATATCATGATTATTATGAATTGTATATGCATGTATATATGGCAGGTATATATATTATGTCCGGTTCTGGTTCTGGTTCTGGTTCTGGGTCTCGGCGACGTGGTTCTTCACGTCATATTGGAGAGGGTAGTGGTGAGCAACCAGCTCGGCCACTTGTTTACTTGCAGCCTAAGGCTGATGAGACGTAAGTATCATAATTAGCAAGCATAGAATTTTAATTTTTTAATTGTACATGATATATCTATAATTGTCTAAAGTTCAATTTTATATAAGCATAGAATTTTAATTTTTTAATTGTACATGATATATCTATAATTGTCTAAAGTTCAATTTTATATTTAACGCAGTGGATTTGAGTTGGAGCCATCCAAAGTGGTTCTGAACATTTCGAAGCAGGCGTACATGGCTAGGATGACCGATTGCTGGTCCAAGTGGGGCAAGATCCCCGACGACGTGAGAGAGACGATTTAGCAAGATTTTATGGTAAGTTTATACCGCTTTACAAGATGATTAATTAAATACAAATAAATAATTAGCAATATTTTCTCATTGTACAGGGCGCCATAGATTTGCAAGAGCCTGACGTCAATTTAGTTCAGCGACACTGGAACTCCAGGATCGCGAAGAACTATAGGGATACTATGTCGGAGACTAAAAAAGTAGGAAAGAAGCCCAAGTGGATGAGCGCGACTGTATGGGAGAAGTGGGTTGAGTGGTGGAACTCTGAGGAGTTCAAGGTAAATCTACAATAAATCTCAGCAATTTTTTACCGTTTAATAAATAATTAATCATTGTAAATTTGCAGGAGGAGTCAGCTAGGAACTCGGCAAACAGGAGCAGGAATCATGTATCACACTGTGGAGGCTTCAAATCTTTCCAGCATCACCGCGAAGATTTGGTAAATTTATCTATTATCACATTTGTATATTGATCAGTTCAGTAATTAGTTACGTATAGTTAAATTATCCAAATTATCAATTGCAGGAACGTGCTCGTGGAGGCTCTGTTGGCTTAGTGGACGTGTTTGCTCACACCCACGCGTCTAGGCAAGTAGATGAGGCTGGCAATATCATATATCAGTGGGGTGATCAAGATAGGGCGACCGAGGCATATGTATGCATTTTTAAATTTTTAATACTTACACCGATAAGTTTATTAATTTCTAGCTATGCAAAATAATTACATGCTACTATTTTTCAACCGAAATTGTTTTTTTTTCATTATAGTCGAGGTTGTAGGAGGCACAGGCTAATGCGCTTCAGCAGTCAGGTCGTGATGCGCTGACACAGGAGGAGCAGGATAACATTTTTACCGCTGTTATGGATCCGGCGCAACGGAGTAGACGATTTGGCTTCGGGAACCTAACGGTAATTAATCCTTTTACATATTTACAAAAAATCAGCGTTTAGATATATAATGTTATAATATTTTATATGCTGAGACAACCCTTTTGCTATTATTTCTACTTGCAGGCTCGACAGGCTCGACAAGCTCAAAAAGACCAAGACAAAGATGAAATCAAGGAGCTTAGAGCTATGATTGAGCAGCTACGGGAGGAGAATCGTCTACGAGCCATCCAGGTGGAGCAGCTGGATCAAAAGCTTGCGCAGTATTTGCAGAATCATGGTACCCTTCCTTCGTCGTCTAGTGCTTCGGGAGGCGACGAGGATCCTTGAGGAGGTATGTTTTTGAGTATTTGTGTTTGAACAATGTATATATTGACTTGGAGATGTTTTGATGTTGATGGTGATGTTGTATATATTGGTACGGAGTGGGTGAGAAATATTTTGATGGCATGTACATGGTACATTGACATTTGTTGATGGTATGTACGTTGATGGTATATTTTGTGATGTTTGATCGGTTTGGTTTGTTTATATTGGTGTTTTATTGATTTATGTGAGTTGTTTGTATTGATATTGATATATATGTGTGGAATTGATTGGAAATGGAATGGAAATTGAATGGAAATTGAATGGATTGGAAATGGTGTGGGTGGAAGGTTAATAGGCCTGCTGTTATACAGCAAAATAAACCCAGTATTTCCAATGGCTTCCAACGGTTTATTGACCATTTTATTGTAATGGTTTCTAACGGATTCCAACGGCTCCAAGCCGTTAGCGGCAGTTGGAAATGCTGTTGGAAATGGTCCGTTGGATCCGTTGGAAAGCATTGAAAGTCGTGGGATTTATTCCAACGGCTATTCCAACGGCCGCCACGGCTAGGAGCCGTTGGAATAGCCATTTTATCTTGTAGTGTTAGTTTTTGTATGTTCATTGATATTTCAGATCTTCATCCTACACGGATAAATAGAATATATCTTCTTAGCTAAAATATTTGCTTTCCTACCTAAATTTTGAATAGTAGATAGTAAAAAGCGGAGATATATTAAACTTCATTTAGTTTTAGTAGATCTACAAGTATCACATTGCCTTCTTCAATTTCACTAAAATCTCAACTTGTCTTAAGACATTTGCATATTTCCTGTAGAGTATCATGAACTCGTGGTGTTATATTCAGTAAGAAATGAAAAGGTGCCAACAGATAGACTACTAATTGAACACCCTGTATGTTCAGTAGAAAAGAATGTTTCTGCAGCCAAGTTGTTGCTTAGAATAGCAACTAAGTTGCTGAAGTTGCAGAAACATTACTGCAAGTTGCTGCAGCAATTAAGTTGTTGAAGCTGCCGCAACTTTGCTACAATTACAACCACTAAAAATTGCTGCTTAGAGCAACAAATAAAATTGTTCCATTTCTGCAAGCAATTGTAGCAACGAAAAGTTGCTACGTAGAACAACAATAAAAGTTGCTACTCAAAGAAGCAATTAAACTTGCTGCATGCAGTTGCAGTAACTTTGCTGCAAGTTGCTCCAATAACTCGGTTCACATTTATTTTTATTTTCTGAAAAGTGTTCAAATTTAGCGCTTTTTTCCTTCAAAAAGTATTCAAATTTAGCACTGTTATTTTTTCGTTCAAAAGTATTGAGTGGAAATATTATCTGAGTAACTTGGTCAAATAAAAATATTGGTAGAACTATAAGTCGAGCAAAAGATAAAAATGTACCTTTATGGTTTTACCAAATAACTAATCTCATTATAACGTGTAAACTAATCTCATCTGAATTACATGGATCTAACTATCTATACTTTTGTATGCAAATTTGCTTATGTTTTGCATTTACATTGCATTTCCAATCAATTTTGTCATTCTTTACTTCAAGGGTGTCAATTTCACTATTGAGGCTTACGTCATGCATCATGAGAAAAATAACGCCTCGTGTATGCTTTTCGCATTTTAAAACTTTGATCATGACGCCAAATGAGTAAAAAAATTATGTCATTTTGAAGAGAAGCACGTGATCTCATACTTGATCGTAAGAATGAAGGAAGATTGGTCGCTAATAGTAAAGGACTCGATTGGTTTTAGGTTACACGCTACTTTTATGTGCGTTAAGATGACGCCATCATCGATTGGTCAATACAGTACAACAAAAGTGACCCACCATAGATTTGTAGTCTGTATTTGACCAATCGAAGTATTATGTTAACACATAAAAGTGGTGTGCATAAAATTGTACTCCTATGAGAAAATAATCAAAACCATAAGTAGTCGGGAATAAGGGACAAAATATATTTACCTGCAATAATCCTGGTCGATCATTGCTTACACATTCAAAAAGCACTTGTGACCAGAAATCTTGAAATTTAGAGTGATCTGGACATTAAAAGGAACAGATTATCGTATCACGAGCAAAAGATAAACAAATTTCTAGTTCTAGGGTGACACAATATTTGCACATGATAATATATGTATAAATGATCTACTATTTCTGTTTATTCTATATCGAATCCAAACAAATTAACAGAATATATATTGAAGAAGAAGAAAAGAGGGTAAAAAACCAGAAAGGATCCTAATCTGCTTGCCTGTTATTGATGTTGGGACACAGCATACTTGTGAAAAAGCTAGCAAGCTTGGATCAGCAGAAAATGTACTTATCAACTGCTCAACTTTATACAAGCCTATATCAGAAGTGTTGTCATCTTTAAGGGATGAGGAAAAAGATGGTGTGTCAAGAATCTGTCAAAGGTAATTTGGTCAACATTATGATCCAGTTTAATAGTTAATAACTTACAAAACAACAGACCTTGTGCATTGCTCGAGAGAGCAATGACTGACATCCAACTGGATCATCCACATATGAACATGATCCAACTTTACGCTTAATATATAAAAGGCCACCGTTGAAAGGGTCGTTCTTGTCCCCATATCTCCACCATGGCTTTTCTGTACATTAAGAACACATGCCCAGATAAGCTTGCAATTCAAAATACATATACTCAAAGTATAGCTTCAAATACCTTCAGGCACACATAATATGACTTGGGGCCAATATCTTGGTCCACAAACTCGAACACTCTTCAACTGCAATATTATGCAAACTACAGGTTCTCCATTGGTATATTTAACTCGAACACATAATATGACATGGCTTTTATGTCAAGAGGAACATAAACCGGGAGGCCTGTATCCACATCTACAGTTTGTATGCAGCGAGATTCTACAGCACTAAATATAGATGCTTAAAAGCCTAACATGGTTTGACAGCCAAAATGTAGCAATCAACAAGGATAGTAAAAGAGAAAAGTAAAATAACAATATTTTAGCTAACAGTACCCAGAGATGACAGCGATTGTCATTCGGCATGCAGGAAAACGTGGATAAAGTGTGATCAAAAATGTCTGATCATGATAAGGGGATCTTGTATGCCATGTCTGGTCTATCTCCTTTCACTGACAATGAAATTTATCTAGGAGCTCCTCTGTGTAGTTCTAAAATAAAGAAAAACCAATGTTTGCAATTGTTTGAAAAAATTACCACTAAAATATCTAGCTGGAATAGGTCTAAATTTTCTATGGCTGGAAGGTTAGTGATTGTTAAATCTGTTGATGTCTCCATGTGCGTGTATTATGCCAGAATCTTCATCCTTCCTGCCAAGCTTATTAGCATGATCAATTCTGCTTTAAATCATTTTTTATGGCATGGAAACCCTTATTCTAAGAAAATGATTGTGACGCCCCACCTCTATACTCATGCTAGCCAAGGATACTACGGTGTAATGCCGTCGACTAGCACGAAGAATAAGGCTGTTGAGGAGCGACCATCTGTGTAATTGCTTTGTGCGAGTACAGATATGTCAAAAATATAACTTACATTTCATTTCAAGAGGAAACCCGATATATCAAATACAAACTCAAAGCTACCACACAGTGGCTAAGTGGACCTCAGAAACAAACGTAGAAGTAAATATAACACAAATCAGTCACAGACATTCATATCACAAAGGCGGAATAAGATATGAATATATCACATGAAAGTGTACATCAAAATAGTGGTCATACAAGATCCACTACATCACAAGAGAAGAGATACAAGTGCAAGGCAAGAGAATAATTATACATCAAGGAGTCCATATCTCAAATGTATAATAACAAAAAACTACTAATCTAAAGTAGTTAGATGATGCAGTAGCATACCTGGATGAATCCAGAACGAGCGACCCACCTTCACGACCTACCAACCACCGCGACCTACGACCTAAGTGCTTCGACCTAACTTCGCCACGACCTAACCCAATAACCGACCTAACTTCCATTCCACGACCTAACTCTGCAGCACGACCTAAAGGCCACGACCTAATTCCTCTACGACTTACCAGTACTCACGACCTAACTCCTAACTCGCGTGCGACTTATCAAGTCTCCGACCTAACAATGCCGCGACCTACCAGACCCCACGACCTAAGTAATTCCAACAACCTAAAACCCTCGCCTCGACCTATCTCCAGCGACCTAACTCCAACAACCTAAAATCCCTTTCCACGACCTAACTCCATCTCTCCAAATCGCGAGCGAGGCTATGCTAGCCTTAGGTCGCGATTCATCATCCCAGACATTATTTTAGGTCGCGAACCGCCTTGTACCAATTTCCAGAAGTTTGCGAGCTATGCCAAATTTTAGGTCGCACGGTCTCTCTAAGTCGCGTGAAAATGTTTTAGGTCGTAATGTTTTGTAATTCTTAGGTCGCGTACGACCTAAGTGATTGTGTTGTGTTGTAATTTTTAAAGGGTGTGTTTTGTGTAACCCTATAAATAGAGAGTTATGTCATTTGTAAACGGTTGTTGATTTTGAATAAAATTTCCTTTGTTAGCTTTGTGCTTTCAATTAAAATCGGTAGTTGAGTGTATCTCCTATCTCCACCTTCGACATTCGAGTGCGCTCGAATCTTCGATCGTTGAAGCCAATTCGTGCAATCAAGTGCGCTTGATCAACGCTCGAAGAATTGTAGATCTCTCTTCACGGTATCGTGCACGATCAACGTGTCAGAGATAGCTAGAATTCAGCATCTTCGGATCAACGAATTTGGGCATTTCAGTATTTCACAATCCACCGATTGCTACTTTCATCGTATCATCAATTTTTGTATTCCGCCGCTGCGTCATTTGGTATCAGAGCTAGAACGCAAGGAGTTTGCGTAGATTTTTGGAGTTGTGCGAGATTTAAATCATTTGGAGAAGTGGGTTATCGAGATTTTGAAGAGACTTGTTCGTTTGGAGATTTTTGAAGTTTTCAACAAGTGGGTAGTTTTGATTTGAAGATTTTTAGATCGAAGTGAAGTATTTGTTGGAATTTGTTGAAGAGTGATCATGCCTCCGAGAAGAGCTAACCGTTATCGCAACATTGATGCTTTATATGGGAGAGAAGAAGCCGATGAGATGGAGCAAAGAATCAACGAGAATTTCAATGAGAAGCTTAATGAAGGGATTGGTCGATTAGAGAGGATGATGTTGGAGATAAGTCAAAATCAGAGAAGGGTATCACCTGAATCGAGCCACGGGAGAAGTAGAGTTTCACCACATTCCAATCGGGAGAGAAGTGTTGATAACGATCATAGAAGTGTGAGTCGAGATTGTTCTAGAGATGATGATGATCGAAGACGTGAGAGGAATGTGAATGATCGAGAACGGAGGAATGTAGATAGAAGGAATGTTGGTGGTAGACGTGATGGTAGTAGAGATGTTGGTGGTCAGGATCGACATCGATATACATCGGATTGTGAAGAAGAGTATGATGGTGGTAGTGTTCATGGACGAGGACGTGAACGAGGAAGGAATCAGTCGGAGTACGATCACAAGTGGGAATCTGGGATGAAGATTGAAATTCCAGAATTCAAAGGTGGTATGCAAGCTGAGGAGTTT